>WOVY01013355.1:0-434042 GCA_013436015.1 Rhipicephalus annulatus
GGTTCGAAGGGCTCCCGAACTGCATGGTTCGCGAGTAGGGGAGGCACTTCTTTGACCTCTGTCGAGTGCGAGTGGTGGACAGCCTCCTCTTTCATCAGCTAGTGTTTGGCCCGCCCTTGCGCCTGAATTCTAGCACTTGGAGCCTCTTCCTAGTCCTAAAAATGGTCTCACGTGCTCTGCTAGTTATCAGGCACGTTTCTCGCTGTTTCTGCACGGAAGTGCGTACAATCTTGTGCCAGGCACCCATTTCTCTCTTCCAGAACTTTGATAAGTTCACAAACTTGCCCCCAAACTAGCGTAGAGCTTTTTCAGTTTGGGTGCTCAACAGCATTGCTCTAGCCTGGACTTCCTTTTCCTTGATGATGAAACTCTCGGGCATTGAACACACGAGAAAAGATACCCGTGGTGTGCCATCTCTTTTGGAATACCCGCCAGGGCTGCATTCGTCATTCTTGATAGCATCACTCACTCCAGCATGGAGATGACCAATCTTCCGGCCCACCATAGACGTCTTTAGCGCCAGTGCTATCTAGTGAGCATTTCTGAAATCACTAGAGAAGTGGACAAGCCATCGACAATGCCGGACAAAACAAGCCCTTGAAAATAGAGTTTGTAGGTCGACGCGTCAACCCGCTAAATCCTCTGCGTGCCTTGTCCGGGACACTGAATGACGATGCCTCATCTCGTACCCGCCCCGCATAGTCAGGACTTCTACCAGGAGCAGTTTAGCACAGGTAATCTATAATGCAACTCTGGAAAAGGCAAAAGAAGGGGGGGGGTGGGATTTTCGTGCACGCCCGGCCACGATAATTGCAGGACAGAGTAGTGTACCTGTCTACAGCAGCGGCGCCGCCACGGTGGTATAGTGGCTAAAGTAGTCGGCTGGTGACCCGAAGGTTGCGGGATAGAATCCCGGCTGCAGTGGCTGCATTTCCGATGGAGGCGGAAATGGTGTAGGGCCATGTGCTCAGATTTGGGTGCCCAGTAAGGACCCCAGGTATTCAACATTTATGGAGCCCTCCACTGCGGCGTCTCTCATATATATTTCTTGCTATATTTTTCAGCAGCAATCATTATCATCAGGCTTATTACCACGGACTGGAAGATCGCCAAGTCATCCCAATTTTCAAAAGCGGTAATAAAAATTCCCCGCATAACTACCGACCCATATCACTAACGTGCATTTGCTGTGAGTTACTTGAACACATTATCGCCTCC
Organism: Rhipicephalus annulatus; assembly: GCA_013436015.1. Taxonomy (NCBI): domain Eukaryota; kingdom Metazoa; phylum Arthropoda; class Arachnida; order Ixodida; family Ixodidae; genus Rhipicephalus; species Rhipicephalus annulatus. The sequence goes on from WOVY01013355.1 coordinate 1,219, forward strand.
CATATTTACGCTCATCTTGAACATAATTCCTTCTTTTTCCTCAGCAACACGGTTCAGAAAAGGACTGTCATGTGTGACACGCAGCTGCTAGAATTCACAACTGACTTGCAACTCTAACATGGACACTAATCTTCAAACGGATTGGATTTTTTAGATTTTGCTAAAGCATTTGACTGTGGCACACTCGCCATTTATTCTCGAAATTAAAGCTCTCTGTCTGGATTCTTTAACATTATCATGGCTTCGTAACTTTCTTTCTTTCCGTCAGCAGTTTACTTCAGCTAACAGTTTTACCTCATCTCTCTGTGACGTAACATCAGGTGTGCCCCAGGGCAGTGTCCTTGGTCCTTTACTGTTCCTAATATACATTAACATTTACCCACAGGCATATCTTCTAACCTGCGTCTTTTCGCTGACGACTGCATCATTTACCGCTCAATTAAATCCACCGAAGATCACCTCGTACTTCAAAATGATCTCATATTATTTGCAAAGTGGTGTGACAAATGGCAGATGAGTCTTAACTCTACTAAATGCAAGGTTATCACTTTCAGCCGCAAGCGCATCAATTCCGATTTTTCATACCTCATAGGATAGCACATTAGTATCCCAGGCATCATCGTATAAATATTTAGGCGTCCATCTCAAGCACAATCTTTCATGGGACATGCATATTAACACCATTACTGCCAAGGCATCCAGGTCACTTGGATACCTGCGCCGGAACTTGTGGAACTCACCAAGCAGTCTAAGACAACTCACCTATGAAACCATCGTTCGTCCGCAATTAGAATATGCTTCACCAGTGTGGTCTCCTCATCAAATCTACCTGACTAATAAGCTTGAGTCTGTACAAAACAGAGCCGTTCGTTTCATTACTTCCAACTACAGCCCACATTCCAGCATAACGCAGATCAAACATGACATACCGCTTGTGCCATTAAATGTACGTCGTTCCATTTCTCTTTATCTTTATTCCATAAATATCGCTATAGCATCAGGCCATCTCCCTTACCACTGGTAGCGCCTTCACGCATATCACGCCGCTTGCATAATCAATATAGCAATAAACGCATCAGTGGACGAACTAACACTTTCAATTCATCAGCACTTCCCCGAGCCATTGTTCTATGGAATGATCCTCCCGACAATATTGCATCTATCAGTAACCATCAAGCATTTCTTGACCAATTGCGTAAGCATTTCTTGAAATAGTATCATGTCGTCACCATTACTTTTTATTTCGCGAATTCTTCCTCCATTCTTTCCTTTGCGAGTGTGTGTGATTGGCGAAAAATTGTTTCATGGAATAAGAAATGCTGTTCCTCTGTTTGAAAATGCTTTGCACTGTACATATGTATGTATGTATATATATATATATATATATATATATATATATATATATATATATATAATATATATATATATATATTTGTTTTTTTCCTTTGCTGTTAATTGCTGTTTTTTGCCATGTGTAAAAAAAGAGAAAAAAGGAAAAGGGAAAGGGAGGAAAAAAAGTTCCTTAACTGCACTGTACCTTTTTTTCTTTTTTTCAATTTTGTTTCCCTGTACTTATTAATGCATTTTTCTCTGATATTTTTTGTTTCGTACTTGCTCCCCTTACTCAATGCCCTATCAGGCCCTGTAAGGTACCATGAATAAATAAATATATGTTGATTTGGGACGTTAAACCCACAAATCAATCAATTAATCAATCTGCAGCAGCTATTAGGTTGGCTCCTTGGACCTACTCAGCCGCTTTGCAAGAGCGATAAGAGAAAACAATTTCGCTGAAGAGCAGCGGTGGTGTTCAGGCCACCGTGTCAAGATCTGGTGTGAGAGCCCGGAGGCTAAGCACTGTGGCGGCCACGACAGCAGCCTCATATTCTCATAAGCTCTGCTAGTCAGGGGCACGAATGATATTTTCAAGGTACGAAGGGCGGAAGTACGTCTTATAGTTTGGCTGGCTAAGGAGGATCTCTCCTCGCCCCGCCGCGGAGGTCTAGTGGCTAAGGTACTCGGCTGCTGACCCGCAGGTCGCGGGTTGAAATCCCAGCTGCGGCGGCTGCATTTCCGATGGATACGGAAATGTTGTAGGCCCGTGTGCTCAGATTTGGGTGCACGTTAAAGAACCCCAGGTGGTCTAAATTTCCGGAGCCCTCCGCTACGGCGTCTCTCATAATCATATGGTGGTTTTGGGACGTTAAACCCCACATATCCAACAATGAGGATCTCTCCTCTGCTAAGTGAAGGGCACATGCTTCTCCGGAGTCCATAATTATGATGAGCTTTTCGAAGCATGGCCCTTCGAAACTTGCGCCGACGAAGCTTGCGGAGCTCACCGCACAAACAACAGGATCGGGCTGCAGCGTCTCCGCTCTGCAGTCCTTGCAGCGGCAAGGTGCCGTGCGCGCCCTTCCGTAATATGGCATTGTGGCTGGAGTAAAGCACCAAATGTTGATTTGTTCGTCTGACTAAGCCCCTGCCGCGGGCCAGGCCAGAAATTCAGTCAGCGGACCTGCTGGCTCCGAGACTGCCGGGTCACATTATCGCGTCTTGTTGAACAAATGACTGCCCGTGGCATTTAAAGAAGAAGAGGTGGAGACAACTAAAAATTGCGCGGAAGACGGCAGGTCATACGCGTTGAAGCCCGATCCGGACGTCTAGTCTTTAGGTTTCGAGAAAACTGGGGCGATGGAGACGGATAGAGGCTCTTCTGCAGAGTTCTCGAAGCAATGCGCGTTGGTCATTAGCAAACGGTTCGCTTTGTCGGAGCATGACACTCCTAACCACCGATATTCTACGCGTCTTGAAGGAGCTGGCCCGTTGCCCTCTCCCAATTTTGTGTTTGTTTATTTGTTTCTGCACTTATCTAGGAGCGAGGTTATCCCACTGCTGTGGACTGAAAAGGTGGATGTCCGATCCCGGCTGCGGCGGCTGCATTTCCTATGGAGGCGGAAATGTTGTAGGCCCGTGTGCTCAGATTTGGGTGCACATTAAAGAACCCCAGGTGGTAGAAATTTCCGGAACCCTCTACTACGGCGTCTCTCATAATCATATGGTGGTTTTGGGACGTTAAACCTCACATATCAATCAATCAAAGGTGGCTGTCAGGCTGACAGGTTCACTGACAAGAAAAGATGTGTCAACAGTCACGATTGCCACAAAGGGGTGAAATCGAGACCAGCGAAAAGCGACCATGAGACCACGACCGCGAAGGCGGCATGAAGAATGAAAAATTGATGTGAGAGACAATGAGATGACTGAGACATATGATGGACGAGATGGTGACGAGGCGCCGAAGTTTTGGAAGGTGATGGCATAATTTGTGGTTTTAAAGACGATATTCTTGTTTGGGTACTTTTTCTTAGGTATTCTACTCACGTCAGCCTGGCTTGTCTATTTGCAGACTGGGTCAGCCTGGCTGGTCAATTTTCAGACTATTTACTAGGGTGCTGAGAGAGTAAGAAAGTGTGCGATGACGACCGCTATCGCAAATCTGTTTTATGTCTAGCTGGCGCTAGCTATAAGCGATATGGGAAAGGATTTATTGGCGAAAAGGTTGTCTTTACTTTGCAGTTTCCAAGCAAGATACTTTTGTCTGCCTTTTATTACACGGTACGTAGGGATTTTCTCAACAATGAAAGCCACCTGTGTCACTTTCTCTTTGACTGCGTATAGTTCTATCACTTCCGAACAAGTCATCGCTCCGTATTCATTTGTACGTTCTCAATCGAATTGCTTAGGCTAACTCCAACAGATGGGTCGTCACTTCTGCAAATTCAAGGTTGTCAGCCCTATATATATTCAACGGATGAGGGGGCACCTCATTAGATTCTGCAACTGGGGTAGGTCTTCTTGGAATGGCCATTTTTTAATCTCTCTGTCTTGGTGAAATATATATATATATATATATATATATATATATATATGTATATATATATACATATATATATATATATATGGTTATTCTGACGAAGGCCGGTCCCACAGCCGAAACGTAAAGAAACCTTTCCGTTTTTCGACGTGTGTCTTCTTTTTATTCATACTATTTTCTGGCGTCCAAGAATTTATTTCCTGCAATTATATATATATATATATATATATATATATATATATATATATATATATATATATATATATATATATATATATATATATATATATATATATATATATATATATATATATTAGCATGGGCTCTCTGTAGACGGCGTGGTCAAGTATGCGATCACTCAAGTGATTCGTTATTCGCGAAAACGGTCCTACTGTTATTACCTAATCGCAAAGGCGTCAACAAGTGGTCGCAAATCGTGACCGGTAACTGTTGTCCCGAATAATCGGTGGTCTTTAGCGCTAGTCTAACGAAGCACGGGTTTACCACCAACCACTATGATCACTAAACAAGTTCGCTAATTACTGAAGTAACTTTAAAGGAATCTTCAATACGTCACAAAGTTGACGATAACGAGAAATGACGGTGAATAAGCATCACAAAAAGAATCAAGTGGATACATGAGTCATTCTTACTGGTTCCATATGTAGGCAGACAACCATTACAAGGTAATGTTGTTTTATTATTTTCCTGCTACATATTTAGCTTTTTTTTCTTTGCAGGTGTGGTGCTGTGGAGGCTCCACCACCATGTAAAGTAATACCTATGAGACCAGGTGTATACCCGAAATGTTGTCCGAAGCCATCATGTCCTAACAAGGATATTGTATAAACTAGGCGCTTATGAATAAAAAAACGTTGAAATATTGTCACTTTTCTTAAGTGTTATGTGTGTTAACTTGCCGGTGTCGGTGTCATTTCAACATTGCCTTTTAAATGCACTTTTAGTTTTTTCTCGTTTTGGTTTCTGACGGTTGGTTCGTTTATTGCTTCCAGAAATAGAGCCCAACGTAAAAGGTGTGAATACAAATCGGGGGGCATAATCGACCATTTTAGATTCCGCATGCAAACGTCATTCCCGGGAACATTTTGATGAATGTGCTCTATTTACCTAAAGCAGTGGTCTCCAATTCGTTTCAGCCAGCGGACATCAACAAAGCAATTTATACCCGTAAGGGACTGGGCCGGGAAGAAGGTACGAGTGGTGATGGAGGGGAAAGAGATTGAATAAACACAGCTTCAGCATACGCTACAATTTGAAAAAAAAAGCCTCCCCTATATCTAATATATGGGTTATTTCTCAGCGTGACAACATTACACCGATGGTGATCTTCGAAATAATTATTATGTATACGCCGGTTTTAAAGTATAGCCTTCGTTTCATGATTACATTTCAAGACATGTGACTGCATGAACTGTACCATAAAAACAAAGCTTAAGACCAGTCGTCTCTGTGTAGACGATGTTACGTCTCTACAGTAACTGGCTGTAGAAATTTTTTTAGGTACAAGAAACATGAACACGTTAACAAGTGTAGCTCTGGTGTTCGAGTCACTATGAGCCAGCGTTCGACCAAAGGCTTGCGCTCGTGCCACAACGCCAGTGCATTCGCGTGCGTCTTTCGTTGTTTCCCTTTTCTAAAGCGCTATCTTAGCCCACAACATACGTATTGTTACATGTCGATGTGCATGAGTCATCTGCTGTGGCATGGGCTAGCTTCTAAGCCAGTCGATGCCACAGTATAAGGGGAGGAAGAAGGAAATGTTGCTTTTTCAATGCTTTCTCTTCTGGTTCTCGGAAAAGCTCCTAAAACGAAAAAAAACGTGTCTAATCCAGTTTCAGTTCCTAAAGAGGGTATCCTGGCAATAGCTGTGTCTGAACTAATTCGCTTATCACCGTCGATACTTTCAATGTTGCCCAATGGAATCGTCGTTTTCTGTTTTTGGCCTCTGCTGATTTACTTCGCTTTGTTATTAACTTAAATCCTGGCATAATGACGATACAAATAATAAATATTTCCCGGACATTTCGGTTAGATCGCCCTTTTTTAGCAGGTGGTGTAATGATACTTATTTCGAGCAAATTTTGCCCCACAGCAAACCTGGATTTTCAGTTAATGCCTCCGAAGTGCGAAAATTTGTCAATATGCCAATTATGCCAGGATGCCGCCCTTTTAGTAATATAAACGCATATTTTTCCTCGGGCGTGCACAAGACGCAACGAATAGTGTGTGGCAGTTTGGGCTAGTTAGTGTGACATGACGATAATTATAGCGCAAGATCAGAACGACGACAAAAGGACAAGAAGGAGATGAGTGCTAGTCCCCTTCTTCTTCCTTTGTCTTCATACTGTTTTCGCGCTAAAACTATAGATAGTCTTTGTTTTATTTAGCTGCGAAAATGAAATACCTCTTACCAATGGCTTCCGTTGCCATCACGTTCTAGGGGTTTTCGAACGAACTCTTCTGGTTTTTCACTGTGCGACTGCATTACGCATAAAAAATTTTACCTGCCTAAATATGAAGCAGCCTACGTTTGTTCGCAGTCAAGCACTATCAGTGTTAGACCTGACGTTTTGTAGTGCAAGTGTTCTGCTGAAGCTCTGGAGAACAATTGAGTTCACTTCAAACCGTGACCACATTGTTGTGTACTTTGAATTAGTAGGTCCAATAAAATTGTTTGAAAGAAAAGCGGGAACTTTTAATAATTGTAAAAAGTTTAAAGACTGCTTGCACTCTAACATTGAGGTAGCATGCAGTAGTAAAAATCAAGACCTCGGTAAAAGTGCTCACTTAGGTTCAAGATTATGAACAAACACTTCGGAGTTTCTAATTCCATCGGTGTAAATACGAGTTCTCCGCCTTGATGGTGGTAGAATACTGAGCGTACGCAGGACTACAGAAGGAGAAAAGCCGCATTGAAAAGACGTATACAAAATCGGAGTCCACAAAATTGGAAGGATTATCAATTTCTTTCGGCAACAAAATGTTACTATCTTTCGCGAAAAAGGGGAATATGATAATAATCACTTCGGCTACCTATGTAAATAAAGAAACTGTCGAGTATCATTCAGTTTCCTCTGTTGTACAAAGACAATTCCAATGTCAGGAAATGTGTACTCAATAGTTTATAACTTACAAGAATTACAGGAATCATTAACTCAATTAGCTGAAGGAATAAAAAGTATATTCAATAATTGCCTTCCAAATTATGTTTGTACACATGCTCTTCTTAAGTAAACAGCAGTATTGACTTTCGAATTAGATCAGGCTATGTTCAGGTTGGCAATCGCATCCCCATGGTCTCATGGTATTACAAACGCCGTCCTAAACATAATATATCAGGAATTCCCCAATGATCTGTTGGGTCCAACAAGTAGGCATGAATAGCTAATTAGTGAAAAATAGCTGAAATTATACCGTGGCCTAAAAAGCAGGGGGCTGGCTTTATTAATATATAGGATCAGTAGTACTGACATCAGATGTAGTGTAACTTATAGAAAGATTCGTTCATGGTTATATATAATTTATTCATGATCAACAGCTGTTGAGCCCCAGGCAAATTTGCTTTAGAGTAGTACATTCTTCTCGGTACATTCGGTACTGATCCGTACATTCTTTAGATCGGTGCCACCATTCTATATGCTGGCTCACCAACCTCAGAAGCTCTTCAGGTCGTCTAGCATGGCGGAGCCTCGGCTGCAAGAGTTTGGCGTTATAATCATTCACAAATCAGGACAGAAACACACCGACACTGACTGTCTCTCACGTGCGCCGTTTGGAAGATACGTGAATACAATGCAATTCTTTCATTTGTATCAGCAACCGACTTGGCTGAACAACAACGTGATGACTTGGAGCTAAGCCTACACATTGACTACCTCGAAGGCCACAAACCCCGTCTTTTTGAACTTCACACCCTTGTTCGCCTCCTTTTGTATCATGGACGGAGTCTTATATAATAAAAACTTTGACCATACGCAAGCTACTTACCTACTGGTATCGCCAACCTCGCTTCGTGGCAATATTTTACATGCTTGCAATGACGATTGATTGATATGTGGGGTTTAACGTCCCAAAACCACTATATGGTTTTGAGAGACGCCGTAGTGGAGGACTCCGGAAATTTAGACCACCTGGGGTTCTATAACGTGCACCCAAATCTGAGCACACGGGCCTACAACATTTCCGCCTCCATCTTGCAATGACGAACCATCATCCGAACACTTAAAAAGAATTTACCGCTCCTGTTACTGGCGACGTCTTGCGAAAGCAGTCAAGCAATACGACCGGACATGTCACGACTGCCAACGCCGTAAGACTCCACATGTCCGACCAGCGGGACTACTTCAGGGTGTGCCATACCGAAAGCATGAATGCATGAAATTGGTATGAACTTGCTCAGATCATTTCCCCTGTCTTCGTGTAGAAATCGGTGGATTGTGGTCACCACCAATTATTTAACGCGTTACAGCGACACAAAGGCACTGCCCAAAACTAGCGGAGGCAAAACTGCCCAGTATTTTGTCATCAGTATGGTCCTTCGTCATGGGCGCCAGCAGGGATAATTACTCATCGTGGGACAGCTTTCACGCAGAGGTCATACCAGAAGTATTGAGACTAAGTCATACAGAATATAGGAAAACCACTAGTTATCATCCCCCAAACAAACGGAGTCACTGAACGACTGAAGAAGGTCATTGACTCACGCTGTCAGAGTATGTGGCTGTTGACCGCAATAACACCGATGATATTCTTACCTTCGTAATTTTTGCTTACAATACGGCAGCCCAAGAAAGCACAGGTTTCACCCCTTTTCGCTTATGGCTAATTCAACTCGTCGAGCGGGAGAAAGTTTTCTTGCTTCGCGGCCGAGAATCGGCATTCCACTGATAGATTCGCAGCAAGTTCACGTTTCCCACTGGCTGAGTCGGAGCAACCGACTCTGCGACGGAGCGTTCGGCGAGCTCCGTGTTACAGAGACTGATTTCGCCGGAACTCTCAGAAGGTGTTGCCTTCATTTACGGCACAGGCGGACAGCTAGGCTGTCTTCGGCATTTTTTGAGGCGATGTATAGTCACCCTGTGCACTTGTTTAGATTTAAAACTGGTGTCGTTTGACTCAGCTGGACGTGTTGCTGCTGGTTTGCTTCTTGCTTTGAGTGACAGTGAGAACACTAGTTCTTCTAGCAGTAGCAGCAGCGAGGACGACGATCCGTACGTGCTGTACGAAATTATATATATGCAAATGTTCGCTATTCCGCCGTGTACGCGGCTGAAGATAATCGGCTACGTCGAAGAAGTTGTGAACGCGTACTCAAAAGAACAGGTATGTATACTTCCGAGCGATGCATAGATTTTTTTAGCGTCATGATTACTGTGCATTTGTAAACAGTCCCATATTTGTTCATATATTTTCGCATGAACTTCAGAGTCTCAAGGGCTGTTGCTGCTGACCTGTACAACGACTTCTGTGCTTCGCCGATGTACCCTCGCTGTAACAATGGGAGTGGGGGGGGGGGGTCACCAGCTAAAACATCCGAGGAGCACTACATAGTGTTCTTGTAGTGAGCTTCAGAACGCACTTTTACTAGCTGAATTCACGCTAATAACTTCGGTATTGTCCTGAAAGTGACTTCTGCGCCCCACGACGTCCGTATTTGTTAAGCTGAAAGTTTACTTGGATGTTGTTCCAAGGTATGCTGCAAATAAAGCCTGCGTCTGAGATGTCACCGGTCGCTTCGGGTTTGGTGAAACAACCGCTTTTGGAGTAATTGAGCGTGTTATGGACTACCTTGTGGAGTTAGCCAAGACGGTGGTAGCCTTCCCTGATGACTTGCACGGCCTGTCCACGAAGTTCAAGCATGTATGAAACGGCGTGGAAATGAACGTGTGAAGTTTCTATACATAGCAGTGGTTGTTTCTCGGCTATGCCAAAAGGGGGGAGAACTGTATCGAACATAGTTGCGGCAGCAGGAAAATACTCAACACAATTACGCTAATGTGATACCTAAGTATTTGAATTAACAGCGTATTTACATGCTAAGATGGACGGGATATATAAAGTGATCATGCCTTTCGAAACTTTTCCAAACCGCTTCTCCTCGTAGCACATCGCCGCTTTATTTTCAAATTATCTGATGCCAAACCAGACCCCCCTCCCCGTATACTCAATTCACATTTTTCTGTGTAATCATCAGTATTTCACAATAAGTAATATTTCCATTTATACAATTATTACGTTACTTCAGGTGTACCCCACCGGGGCATTCTTGGGCTGTCACCGTTTCACGTACGCTATAATGACTTATCAAATAATATATACTGCAGAAAGTATTTAAGAAAACCTCACAGGCCCTTGAAAAGGCATTGGGTGACGAGGCAATAATAAAATTTGCACAATGTTTGCTTTGTAACGTGAAAGGTTTTTGTCAATAAAAATTTACATAGGTTTAGTGCATATGAAACATCAAAACAAATCTTTTTTTTTAATTTTGTACAGTATATTCAATATAAGGAGCAAATACCATAGTGTAAAGAATTTGAGCTGGTGGCTAATTATTGATCTTATTAGTAGTTGTCTGGGGTGCCTGGTGTTACTGGATGCATCGCTGGCAGCTACATAACTATTCACTCCCCAGTTGTTAAGGTGTGATCAACGTACATCAATCGGCACAATCAATTATCAATAACACTGCAGGCAGCCGGTGACCATGAGAAAAGGTTTCTGGATGTCACTGTTGGAAATCCGAGTAAGCATCGTGATGCCAGGGTATGTGAAAACTCCAAATTATCAGGAAAAAAATTTCCTCAAGTTTGTGTCCCAGGAAACTTCCATGTCTTAGGAGACGCTGCATATCTCTTGCGGGAGTGGCTCTTGGCCATATTCAGAGAATATGGCAACCTCACGGATCAGCAGAAAAAGATCAACGCAAAATTTTCCGCTACAAGATTGCGGATTGAGAATGCCGTTGCTGACATTAAAGCTCGTTTCCGCCAGTTTCTGCATCTTGATTTTCATGGTTGACATTATGAATTAGTTCGGGCGAATTCTGCACAACTTGTGCATAAATGCTAAGGTTGGGAATATCCCATTTGATTTTGGTATAGCACCCAAAGTAACCCCTGGGAAAAGCTTTCTGAAGATACTGCTAAAAGCTGTGGGCCACAGATGGCAAGTTATATATTGCTGCGCAGAAATGGAGAGCACAAATGAGAGTCTTCTGTTTTTCGTAAAATGCAGCTGCCGTGGGTTGTGCAGCAGGCAGCCACGTTCTTTTTTCTTGTAGGGGTGGCTAAAGAAGGAATTGAAGGCTGCCTATTTTGCTTCTTTCAATTGTTATTTATCAACAGAACAATCAGTAAGTGCACTGCAAAATACTACAAGGCATGTTGCTGAATGTTTTACATGTAAATAAGTTGGACAGAAGACGTGTGAATTACCACTTTTTACTCAACATCTGTGCCCCGCAGTGTGGAAAGTAGGAACAATTTATTTATTCTCTAAATTAAAACTGAGTTAGCTCGCAGGTGATGCATTTTTCTTTAGTTTATCTCTGCATCGTTTCGCTTTATCGCTTTGCTTTTCTTTCTCTGTTCTCCAGTAGCTTTATTTTCATGTGTCTTCGTTTTCAATTTCTTTAACCATGCCAAACGTTTGCATACCAAAGAAGGGCCAAATGAAACAGTGCTTTAGAGTGTTTGTTCTTGCTCATGCTGTTAATGGTTTCTTGTGATACTAAACCAACAGAGCCTCCCACGAAATCTGTTGCTAAACTAGCGCTGTGAAATTGAGTGTTTCCGACCTCAGCTTAAGTTGTATGACTTGTAGAGAGTTCTTATATTTGTTGTTCACAACACAAACTTTTCTTTTTGCACACAGTTTTGCTGCATGTGCCGCATTAGTTTTTACACAGCACGAACTGCAGCGCATGTTCGTTACTTAGCCATAAATGTTCACTTTCTGTGCCCAACTACTGTATCTATTGTGCTTTATCAAATTATGCAAAAGAAAGGGCACCCTAGGTGTTGCCAGGACTATGTTAATTTTTTGCTCTTTAGTTACTTTCGTTAACAATGAACAATGAATGCAAGTATTTTTTAAAGGGCATAGCAACTCTTACTGGTCATCTGCAGGAAAGGTTGTAAATCGTTTGTCGAGGCACCTGTGTACATGATGTCAAGCAATGCAATGCATACAATAAACGTGTTTTCAATCCTTTATTCGTCTTTTTTCAAGCCAAAAACTTGACGGAGAAGGCTCATCTTCTTAGCATGCATTTCTTCCTGCCTCAAAGTCTAGTCGAGACGCCGTTCTTCATCTTCAACTTTTTTTCAGCTTTTTGTTTTGAGTGACGTTCTTCTATTTCTTCCATTCTATCAAATAATGCTTGCATACGAAGTTCCCTAGCTGAACTTAGGCGCTTCTTTACATCTTCTGTGTGATCTTGCCCAGAAGAACCGGATGTATTGTCTGTACCATTTTCCGGTGACGGGCTCGAATGTTCTTGAGGGACGGGCTGAGTCGGTGTCTGTGGGTATGTCTTTCTTGTTAAAACGCCACTTGCATCTCTCACTAGCTCCGGCTCTACACTGTCATATAGCCACCTATTTTTTTTTTCAATTCATCTTTACGCGGAACTTCTTTCGGGGAGTTGCCAGAGGTGTTTTTTTTTCTGCCACTTTTTTTTCTTTTTAGGACAGTCTCATACCTTGAGCAGCATTGCTCGCCTCTCCACGTTGCGCCTAGTTCTTCTTCAATATATCTGAAGATTCTACCAAAAATGGCCCTCTTGATTCGGAATCTTTTCATAGGGCCGACTTGAGGTAAATACGAGGCATACAATTCGAGCTGCAGCTTTGTTTCGCTGCTTGTCTCCTCACACCCCGCAGCTGAACTATTCAACACACCAGTTGCATTGCTCAGTAATCAAACACCATTTCCCACTCTGCACTCATCACTATAGACTTGTAACGTAGAAACACATCAATGCCTTAGCGCAATGAACAACACATAACATTTGTGGATATTCACGCCAACGGCAATGCTCTAAAGAAAACGATTATTTAACACCAAGGGCAGCTTTCTGAACTTTTCAGGTTACGGAGCAATTCACCATATTGGCTAGATATTTCTTCTCCTTGCTGATGACACTAATGGCCTTACACAGGCAACATTTAGCCGCAATTCCAGTCTGGCTCAATGAGATGAGATGATGTATAAGGCTGCACTTCGTTGACCTATTGGTACCTAGGATGTGCTTTCTGAGCATTGAAATGCTTATTGTAATTTTAGTAATCAACGCATTTCTGACGCAACATATATTGAGGGTAGGAGATAACACTCTTCATATTTAACAGTAAACATAAAACGCCAGGCTTGCATGGTAGGCACAGCACAGTCACAGCGAAAGCTAGAAGAGCGGCCTTTCAGAGCCTTTTCAAAACACTCATTCGGTAACTACTGCAAGCAGACTTGCTTGGTACCCACTAGGGCATCAATAATAAGCTTTTGGGCGTTAGGCCGGAACTCGCTATGCTATTTTTTAGTTATTCCTCGGAAGAGTGTGATATCCGCTAAACACGTGCAAGAAATTTTGTGCCAATCGTTCATCTAGAGTGCCTGACGACGATGCGGAATTATGGCTGCGGGGGGTATGCGCCGCAGTTAATAGGAAAACAAGAACAAGCTTTTGTAATCAATTGGAGCATTGAACGGCCCACTCGTTAGGCTAATCGCATTGTGCGACGACTGATTGTTCTTTAGCTGTTTTAAAATGCTTTATAAGTCGTAGTAACGCGATTGCTTTCCCGAGATCAAGCCTGTCTAAGGTTACTTTGACACCGGTGTAGTTTGACACCGGTGTAGGTCAGTGGTAGAATACTGGGCTAAGATCCAGCGGACCCAGGTTCGAACCCCACTGCGCCTTTGGTGCTAGGTCATGGCTGCTAAGGCAAGTTTGACACCACTAAGCAGTAGGATAATAGGCTGGTACCCAGCGTACCCGGGTTCCTGCCCCACTGTGTCATTGGTGCAAAGTTTTTTTTCTGATTTTGCGTGATGTTAGGAACATCGGCGACGGAGGCGGCGGTGGACAACATGCAACTGCGCGTGACCGGAAAAGTGATCTCATAAGAGCTTTCGCACCACATAAAAAAGGCATTCGCACAACCTGGTAATATTCCTACTGTGGAGAGTATGTTTAAAGGCACAATTCCCACAGAGTAAATTTGAAAATATTTCATATAAACATCACACCTTCCCATGGATATGTCAACTCATCGAATTAAACTCTACTCTACACCATAATATTCAAGACATGGAATGAAAAGTCATCAAATTGCTTGGAGTAGTTCGTGGTTCATGTTGAATGGGTGCAATAATCTGAACTACTGCTGCTCCTAGGACCGCGGACATAGTGCATGCATACTTACCACGTACAGCAGCCCTCGGCTTGCCTGAACTACACGATGCACCACTGAATGCTGTAGAATCTGCATTGAAAAGTTGCAAAGTGGAGTTCAACGTTACGATTTAAGCAGATTTACCGATTTTCTTCAAGTGCAGCCATCTTATGTTGGTCAAGGCATTGCCCTATACATATGTAAGCGACTGTATACACAACAAAAACTGGCTATATTCACACAGTTCAACGGACAACTTGCCATTTCCCAAAGGCGTGCTCTGTGGAGGTGTCAAAGTGCCGGTGACGTCAGACTCTCGGTAGCACCTGCAAGTACAGAAAGAAAAAAAATAGCGCGTGTGCATCATAGTAAATTAGGTAAATCAGCACCAAGAAGAACTGATGTTGCAATTTTTTTGTGCCTGAATGATCGTGCATTCACATGAAGTCCACCGTGCATATTAACAAAGGTGGTAAAGGTATTGGTGAGTGTGGCAGATTATAAATCAACAGGTCTTCGGGCCAGCCGCAATAAATAGTTATTACAATTACGTGCAGAAATTTTTGGAAGTATGTGGCACTTACCTCTGCACTCGTTCCCACCGTTCGTAATCACGCCCAGCAGCAGCCGACGCACAGCCGGAGAGATCGCCATGCACTCGTCCACATTCGTCATCACAACACAAGAACCTCTGCTTTAAGCGACGGCGTGGTCGAAATGCGCGCTTTGCAGTGACGACGCAGTTGACATAGAAATGTAGAAGGCGGAAGCAAAACAGTTTTCGGTTCCGGTTTAGTGACGTCTGCGTGAACAACTTCCGGAGCGACCTCACGTGAGGCATTCATGTGTTCCACTCGCAGATCTAGCTTGGCGGCGCAATGTGAGTGCTCGTTCCTAGATTTCGGCGGCCGTTCCGGTTCTACAAGAGGAATTCGCCAGTAGTTCATGATAGAGTGGTCCCTACAATGTTCCACGCAATGCTCCACGCAATGCTCCAAGCAAAGTAAAAGCGCTTGACAAATGCGACTGTTTCATTACCACATTCCTTACATGAAAATCACGTTGCGTACGATGTCAAACTCTTTTCTCCAGACATGTGTGGCACATACCCGTGTACCACGGACCATGGTAAAGGAATACACGCCACAGGTGTTTGGCCGTTCATTTATCCCCTGTGTAGAGTAGCAGGCTAGAGCAAACTAGCTCAGGCTGACCTCTCTGCCTTCTAATAAGTTCTACTCACTCACTCATATAAGCTGAGGAAGGGCACCAACAGGCATTGCTAATTTAAATGCGAAACCCTCAAGACATGTCAAAATTGGCAGCGTTGACCCGACGAATGCAAAGAGGCCAATGTAAAAAGAAGAATGCAAAGAGGCAAGGAGGCTTCATGCGCAACCAGAATGAACAGTAGTCTGACTAATTCTAGGCAACAGTCGGTAACCTGCATTTCATCGTGTCATCAGTGCGTGCGTCTACATATATTTTACACTATGGCTAAAGATAGCTGTGGTGCCCTGTATAGTATAGCGTAACAAGGGGTGGGAAAATGAATTAAGGGTGAAGAGGGGAAGGAAAGAGGGCAGCAAAGCCAGAAGCTCCACTCTTTCCTGAGTTATGACACCAATGTTGTGCAGCTGTCTCATTGTTTTTTTCTGTTGTCGAGTGAGTGCACAAGCTTTCAACGTAACCGAAAACAAAGTTCTATGTGTTACTGGGGCACTACTGAATATGCATTCCAGAGTTTTTATGGCTAAATATAATAAAACAACCAAAGCCAATATCTGAAGGTTAAAAAGCAACGGCCCTTAACGTTCGACACACAGCTTTCGATTTCGTAGAGAATTGTGTGCTGCTGAAAGCATGCGGATTTTTAGTGTTCTTTCAAATAAGGTTCGGGTTGAAAATATTGTTTACCCTATACTGTACACAGTTGCTTACGTTGTGAGTTAGCTAATATCATGAAGTATTTACCAAATTGCTGAACAGACTTAGCCACAGCCGGGGTCCGTATAGAGACTGTTTTTCATGGTAGCATTACATGGACGGCTATTTTCTTGTGAACATATATATATATATATATATATATATATATATATATATATATATATATATATATATATATATATATATACTATTGCATGCTGTTACCTGTTTAGCAGGAGTTAAGGAGGAATTGGCAGCAAAACTCTTCGCAATAAAAGAAGCATAAATAGCATCGCACAGGCATAGTGAGATCAGTAATAAATGCAAAAAGCTACTCATAAACGTCTATGTGAAATGCGGAAAAAGCATAATTACAAAATCTTTTTTACACTTTAATAAAAATTTTCCTTGATCCCACGTATCTAGTAATTGGAGGCATGTGGATGGAAGGTGCCCATGCTGCAAATGTTTTATTGAGCGACACGTCATGAAATGACGCTAAGTACATGTACAATTGTTGCACGCACAGACGCATGTTGAACAGTTGTAGATATTTATATAACCATTTGTTTGCACTTGCTCAACGATGACAACTGGAACATGCATATTAACCACACCAGAAGCTGATATGAAGCGCTGATGCTTGCGAATATATTGGCCCTGGACACTGCTACAAAAAACAACTTCAGCGCGTGGCACCTCACCACAATTGACGTTAACCCGACTTGACGACTGTATCAAAGGAGTACATATGTAATGTTTTTAAAAGTATGTTGGCAGCACTGCAACCACTATTGACGCCACAACGCAAGGTACTAACCACTATACGATCACGGCCACTATTGACTATTGACGGCCACTATTGACGATCACGACCACTATTGACGTTTCACGAAGATTAGCGTCTATTTGAAAAGTAGTTTCGAGACCTGGCATAGCTCTATGGTAAAATCCTTCATTGCCACACAGAATGCTTGGATTTGATGCCAGCTGGGACCCTGACATATATTTTTTAGCGTTAGCTACACTGGCCTCGCTCAGCCAATTTCGCGTGGCGCTGGTCTGCGCATGCGCAATGATACTCCGCCGCCGCCGCGCACGGCTCGTCGCCGGTGTGCTTGCAATTCGATGCGCTGCGCAGACATCAGTGGTGTCACGCACCGGAGCCGGCACCTCCCTCGCACTCGGCCGCGGCCGCGCGCGACTCACCGCTGCCGGTGTGCGCTTTCCAGAGGAGTGCCGTCATAGCCTTGGTAGACATATGGACGCCGACGTGCACACCTACCCTGTGTGTCGCCCTCTGACACTGCGCTCGAGCCGCTTGATAGCGCCTCTGACTGTCGTTTGCCACTGTGGTACAGCCATGAAGAAGGAGAGTGCAAATGCTGCTCAACGGTGCAGTAGAGCGGAGAAGCTTAACTCGTCGGATCCTGTCTGTGCCTGCTCAGCAAGCGGAGGTGAACGTTAAGTGGCTCGCAGAGCATGTATACACTGATGGGACAAGCCCGAGCCTCTGCGATTGTCCCATTTGTTGAAGTACAGCGTGGTAGACCCAAGCATCTTCGTAAGCATTGAGCTTGAACGCTCTCTAGCGTCTTCACACAACTAGGTCTCATATTGGAGAGCACCGGCATGATGTATCGAATGCATCCCACAAATATAGCATTGTACGATCGAAGTAGCGATGATTCTGATGGGCCCTATCTTGCTCCTGCTACCTGGGGAAGAACGAGAGCAAAGCTCTTCAATTAAGATTTAAGTACTGCGACATGCCTCGTCCACGATAGATCTGCGTACGACAACCCCAAGGAATTGGTGGTGCGTTACAGCAGGTATCGCTGTCCCATTAATAAATATCTGGCATTTCGACATATGCTTGCGCGTGAACGCAAGCACTGCGCATTTGTCGATTGAAAGAGTGAGCCCCTGACGTCGTAGATATTTGTATGTGATCGTCACTGCACGCTGTAGTCGAGCTCGCAATTGTGGACGAGTAGTTCCGGATGCCCATATGCATATATCATCAGCATATGCCCTGATCTTCACCGTGCTGGGAAGTTCTGCTGCTAGGCCAATCATTGTGACATTGAATAGGATTGGGCTGAGAACTCCTCCCTGGGGAATACCGCCATGAACCTTATATAGATCGGTGTCTCCGTTATTTGTCGTCATGTAAATGGTGCGGTCCCTAAGGTAGCTAAAAATCCAAGCGTACAGTCGTCCACCGTTGTCGAAATCTTCCAGTGCGTCAAGGATCGCATAAAGCAGCACATTATCGTAGGGCACCCTTAATGTCTAAGAAGACCGCCGCCACTAGTCTGCGTCGGCTTCTTTCCTCTTCAACGCTGGTGATCAAGTCGACCACACCATCAATGGCAGAATGGCCTGTTCTGAAGCCGTTCATAAGCTCGGCCGCGGTGGTCTAGTGGCTAAGGTACTCGGCTGCTGACCCGCACGTCGCGGGTTTGAATCCCGGCTGCGGCGGCTGCATTTTCGATGGAGGCGGAAATGTTGTAGGCCAATGTGCTCAGATTTGAGTGCACGTTGAAGAACCCCAGGTGGTCGAAATTTACGGAGCCCTCCACTACGGCGTCTCTCATAATCATATGGTGCTTTTAGGACGTTAAACCCCACACATCAATCAATTATTCAATCAATCAATCAATTCATTCATAATTGCAGGAAAGGAGTTGTTGCTCTCTAGAAGTCACTCTAATCTTGACAGTACCATTCTTTCCATCACTTTTCCGACGCAGCTGGCTAAGGCGATTAGTCTGTCGGAGGAAAGTGCATAACGACACTTCCCTGTCTTAAGCAATGCAATAATGCGACTGCATTTCCAATTAGCTGGGACATCTCCTGACTCCCATGAGGTGTTATAATGAGATAACAGGATACGTCGTGCTTCTGTATCAGGATGGTTGAGTGCAGCATACGTGATTCCGTCAGGTCCTGGTGCCGATGATCGGCGGGAGGCAGAAATCGCAGCGTCAAGTTCATGCATTGTAAAACGTACATCAAGGCGCTCGTCAGACGATGGAGGCGCAATGATAGTAACAGGCTCATTAGTGGCAAGACCATCAGTGGTGTCCACGATGAGGCTACAGTAGTCACTGGCTATCTCAACTTCTGTCCGTCCCTGATGTAGAGCAACAGCTTGAAATGGTGGACGTTGTTGGGTAGTTGTCTGCAAACTTCGTACCACCCGCCAGATCTTAGAGGTTGCCTGGGGTCCAGAGATCCACAGAAATTTCTTCAACGTTACCTGTCAATCTTGTCAAGATGCCGAAGAACATGTCGTTGAGCTCGACGACAGGCGGAAAGGTCTGAAGGCGACTTCGTTCGTCCGTATCGGCGTTCGGCACGGCGACGGATTGCATGAAGGGCCTCGTATTGGGAGTCAACTGCTGATCTCTGCATCGGTAGGTTAACCTGTTTGGTTGTGGCACGCAGTGAAGAAGCAATGATGTTCTCTACCTGGGATGGATCAGTCGTGTGCTCACAGCCAGACTTGATAGATGCCTTGAACAGTGTCCGGTCGGTTTGACGGATGTAGCGTGTGTGCGTGCGGTGAAACCACCTGAACTGAACATAGGTCGGAAGGCGGTCACTGCCGCCAGTGTCCAAATCTGTGCACCAACATGCGGAAGACAGAAGGCTTCTGCAAACGAAATAGAGGTCGAGGCAGCTGCTGTAGGACGTGCCACGAACAAATGTAGGTGATCTGTCGTTTAGTACGCTTGGTCCATAGTTGCATATAAAATTGGCCAAATCCCTTCCGCGATAATTCGTTGTAGTGCTACCCCAGAGAGGGTGATGTGCATTGAAATCGCCGATCACAATGCGTGGCCTATGCGCTACTTGAAGAATGGTCCTCAGGTGGAAGCAGTCCATCTGTGCGCTTGGGTGTATGTATCCTCCTATTACTGAGAATGTCCGCTTTTTATGTGTTATAGTCAGGCTCACGTAATCATTGCTGGTATGCGACGCGACTTCATGTCTCAAGAACGTCAAATCACGGCGTATACAAACGAGAACTTTGCTCGTACGTTGATCACTGCGGGACCGAATTCGGATATATCCAGATATACGGAAAGTTGAAACCATATTCGGTTCACATGTAACGATAACAGGAAATTGATATTTAAAAACCCATTGTCTGAAGTCTGACAGACGGCCACGTAGGCCACGAGCATTCCATTGCATAACAAGCGACTGGCGCATGCGTTCTTCGAACATCAGTGCCATGTTCACTTACTGAAGAACCAGTAGAAGAGGCTCCAAAACCTCAAGTAGCTGCACAGCCGCCTTAGCAGCGGGAGTGTTTAGGCTGCTGAGAATCTTACGCATTGAACCCATCACATTTTTAAGCATAGCCTTGACATCTGCGTTGTCCATCTTCTTGTTTCCTTCATTGGGGGTAGGGGCACTATGTAATGATGGCGCTATCGTAGCTCTTGACGGTAGCGAAGGCCACTAAGTCTCCGACGTGGGGAGAGCCAGTGACTGGTTACATTGTACTTGTGTGGACTGTATTGGCATTTGAGCCTCTGTATCCTCCTTTCTGGCCGACAAAAGTAGGCTAGGATGTGCTCAGAGCATGGTTTTTTGTGTGTCGAATTCGATAAGCTATGACCACCTGCTGCTTCGTCTGCTTCGGTGTCGCCAACGATGTTTACGGTGCCGTACAGCCCATGGAGTTTCTCTGTGAGTGGAGTGGTCTCGAACCATCTTCTTCAGGATACTAATTTCATTCCTCATTTTGGGACATTCCTTTGATGTTGCGTCGTGGGCGTCTGAGCAGTTTGGGCATTTGGCCACAGCATTGCAGTTATCAACATCATTAAGGCCACCGCAATGCTTGCAGGTTACTGCACCCTTGCAAACTGCACTAACGTGCCCAAATTTCATGCATTTATAGCATTGCAGAAGTTTTGGTACGTAAGGACGTACCGAGTGCCTCACGTACCCAACTTTTACTTGTGTGGGTAACGTCTTCGACTGAAAAACTACTTTAACACATCGCGTGCGTCCAAAGCAGCGGAAACCAAGCACAGTAGCCGACGATGACAGCAGTTTTTCAAGACTCGAGTCTGTTATCTTCTCATCCACATCGTATATAACTCCTGTTGTCGTTTCTTCGTCGTGCGCGGAGAATGCGCGAACCAGAATGTTTCCTAATCGAACAATCGCTTTCAGCGTGTCCAATAAGGCCTTCGTAGCGACCTCCACGGACAGTATGTTCTTTCGGGAATTTATGCGTATTTCTACGACTTTCCCTGGAGCGATGAGCTCAAAGTACTCTGACACGCTAGTTCAAGATGTCCGTCTTCGATGTCGGCACATACGATATGGTGTACGACCACATGCTACTCGCCTTTTTCTGTGCTTGCCGGCCAGTCGGCGATGTCCGGCTGATTTTCCTCTTCAAGCGTCGGCTTGGTACGACCACGCAGTCGCTGTCCGAAGCCATATTCAACAGAGGAGTCATCAGAATTGTCAACGTGGACCACGCTTGAACCGGGGTGAGAACTTGCGTCAGACGCAGTATGATGTGGTCGGCCCGGTCCCGGTTGCTGGATGGGGTTTTGATCGCCCCTTCTAAGGGGCAACGCCCCTTCGAAGTGTGTCGATTATTCAAAAAATCTTGGCAAAAGAATAAGAAAACTCACAGAGCTCGAAGCAGAGGCTGTTCGTTTGTTTGTTTGTTTGTATCCTTTAATCCATGGCTCGTACTCACTCTGGGGGATTGGCCAAGAGAACAAATAGTCTCATATGAACGATAACTGCATTATTGCTTACAATGAAAAAAAAGGGGGGGGGGAGTTGTATAGTTAAGACAGTATGTTGGAAAAAAAGAAATAAACGAAAGATTTAGATAGTGAGAAAAAAATCATTAACAAAGTAGATACTAATAGCTACAACTTGATTTTGGGAGCCGACAAGACAGCTGGTTTTGCCAAACTCGATTAATTTGGTATGTCACGGATTTATCCAGAATAGAAAATTACTTTTCGACCCGTTTTTTAGTATTTGTTAACGAGGGCTTTATGTTGAAAAACGTTTAGAGTCTTGAATAAAATTACACCCCGCATCGAATGCATCTCTGTGGCAATTTCCCAAAACAGAGGCACCAAAACTTAGAACATTTACTGCGGTTAAATTTAAACCTAGCTTCGCAAATGGAATATCTAAAAGTCGTTTCCTAATTAATGCATAGTTACGACATGAGCCAAAACAATGTTCAATAGTTTCTGATTCTTCGCAGAACGGACAAAGGGGGGAAAGTGTCAGACCAGCTCTGTGTAAATAAAAATTTAATGGGGGGACACGGCACCGGAATCTAGGCTGTTCTCTGCGACAACTTCTTCCTCTGTCGAAGGCCGACTAAACTGCCTAGCTGTGCAAGGGAAAAAATATACCTGTCTTTTCTTCTACTACGCGCTTCACTCACTGCACACTACTCGAAAATTTGAATTCGAAATGGCATGGCCCGCTCAGGCAAATTTCGCCTTTAGCTGTGTCTCCCTGTACAATTTAAGTTATTGTTCTGAATAAACTAACAATAATAAAGGGCCTCACTTTTCTTCCTATAGTTATACATAGTTAGCGTCAGCCAGAGTAAAATAACGAAGGTCATTCTAATTTATAGGTGGCATCACGATATGCACAGGTTCCCTAAGGAAGAAAAGTCTAGTGATTTGCTCTTCTTCTTTAATATATCGCATGTTGTCGAAGCAAACGCGAAGGCATCAATCCTAGAGCAACTGTCATGGCTTGATTAGTGCGTATTTTTTGCACTCTTTTCGGTGCAAATTTCCACACATTTCACGGTCTGCCTCCCTCTTGATATTTTATTTCGAGCACCAACTTTTCAGCGAAGTTGAGCAGCGAGAAAAAGGGGCCGATGTCGACATTTAGGCAGCGAGAGTTTTTCTTTTTGAGGTCTTCACTACCGAGCCATATTATCACTGAAGCAGCACGTAGGCTTTGCTTGAGTTTATTATCACCTAACCTCGCACATGCCTTGTGATATTTATAACTGGCACACTAGCTCAGGCTGAGGTATCATGGCAAGCACTGTACCATGACCTGAGTGCTTACAAGAATGGTACGCCTAACACGTGAGCATGTTTTTTTTTCCTTTCTTCTCAAGTAACATGGAGTAACATAACCGTGGTAGATTTGCTACGACTTAAGACCCGTATTCGTTTTGGGATCACAGTCACAGGAGCATGAAATGAAATCGTTCATATCGAGTGCGAAAATTTCTCCGTGCTCATAGATTTAGGCACCCTTTAGACAACCACGTGTCCAAATTAGCATTAGTCTTCCACAGCGTACCCTGTTCAACGCTGCGTCTTGTGTCTGGCAATGAAAGCCTCACTCGTTAAGTTTAAAGAGTGGTAACTTGGCCGTCGTTGTCTTAAGGGTGGTGGCCGTGTTCTAGTTGCCCTGCCCTATAGTCACTGAAAGAAAACGTAGTTCTGTCTCAAATAGAAAAGGCCACTTGCCAGTGTTATTTATCATTCTCGGCATAATTTTTTACGATCGGGGTCAGACAACCTAATCAAGCATACGGTAAATTGATGGCACTATTAGGCCGGGCCAGGGATGGTATAGAGACTGCGTCTACTGGCTATAGCTTCACGGGCTTGCAAAGCTCCCAGATTGGAGTCCCCAAGTTATGAGCCAGCCACTGCGACTGCACGCCATGTCCTCAGTTTGTGTAGGTGTGGTTCTAAGGAAGATGTATTGACACTCTCCTCAATACCCTCTGAAAATATGTAGAACGTTCACGTTATTCTCCCTCGGCGTCTCCCATCTTTGCAACGCAATTCATGACGCCAGCTGTTGGTTCACATGACGTAATGCTGAAATAGGTGCTGCATTGGCCAATGTACGATGAATACCTATTGTCAATTGTCGCCCACTCAATTTTGACATGCATACGTCCTCCCATTCCGTCTTTTTTTCGCATGTCTTTTGTGCGCAATAAATTCATTCACTTTGTTTTCTGTATTTGCTTTTGCCCAGGGAGAGATAGTAGCGTGTGCTCAAAAGGCGCCATATTCTGACTGGCTCCACTCTTTGGGCTTACATTGCAGGTGGTTAATAAGGAAATACGTAGCGAGCAGGAGATAGTGCTTGTGGAAAAGGTGGTGAAGGCGAGGAACAAACTAATGTGTTGCGTCCAAACGCGGTATGGTTTACGAACTTTTTAATTGTGGGTTTCCTGTTTCGTTAGGTTCGTAGGCTGCTAAGAGAGTAAACTGAGTTGCTTAGATAGGCGAAGTAGGAAAACTGGCACTTTTTTGTATTATCGAACGTTATTCACCTTCCACACTTCTCCATTGTTCGGCTTAAAAATGACAGCAGGCCTCACTTTTCTTTTCTTCATTTTGCTATCCTAACTTAAACTGGGCCACGATAGAATGATAGACGTCCTTCGCTTTTGACTGGTGTCGTCAGTATAAGTGCAGAGTTGTTTACAAAAAAAATGCTTACTGCACTACATTTTCTTTATTTCTTTGCGATCACGTGTCGTCGAGGCGACGACAACTTCATCAGTTCAGAAACTGTCATGGTACATTTTCCAATAACTCATGTGAACGTTTCCCCCGCATACAAACACCTGTTACGTTCATAGTGTGAATACCTTTATAAATACGTGTGAAGGAAAAAGGTTGGTACATATAACGTAACGCTTTTTTTAGTGGGCTCACTAGTGGAAAACTTTAAAACGACACGTAGAATTGCTTCGCAGTTGTCATGTCGAGATTTAACACATGCTTTGTGATCGCTTTAGCTGGGACACTATGTCTGGCGGAACTATCATGGGAAGCAAAGGTTCATATTCCCAAGGCTTACAGGAATGGTACGTCTAAAATTTCATTCTGCTCTAATTTTTTATGTGTAGTTACAACAAGTCTGGGAACCCGCTATAGTAGTTTAGTGGCTAAGAAACGACGTTGCGATGAAGAGAACGTGGATTCATTTAGCAGCCTTAGTGGCCGTATTTCAGTGAGGGCTAGAGTAAAAAACAACATTCTGAGCCTCGACATAAGCGAACGTTTTAGTGCCGCTTGTTATTTTTTAAATACAATCCAGAGTTCCCCCACGACACGCCATACTCCAACATCACTTCGTAGCATTGGCATTTCAGGCCACGGTACTTTCTATTCCAGCGCCTTCAAACGCGAAAGGCGTTACAGAAAGGAATCGCTGTAAAATATAATGTATCTTTGATAGTGACCACTTACATTAAAATTTTCAACCACGGACTTAAGAGAAAAGCGTAAGGCCCATACCTGTCATGTATTTTAGGGGAAGTTTGTGTACATTTTTCTCAATAACCATAAGAGCTACCATAACTTTTCAACTATCATTGTGATAATAAGCCTTTCTTGTTCTCACTGAAGCAACTTTAGCACTAAAAAGGGTAATTCTCATTTTTAGTATTTTATTTTACTTCAGGTACCTAATTATCACTTCATAATAGCTATAAGCTGTTGTAATGCAGAAGAGCGCTTTCTTGATATGTGGGGTTTACCGTGCCAAAACCACCATATGATTATGAGAAACACTGCAGTGGAGGGCTCTGGAAATTTTACTATCTAGGGTTCTTTAACCAGCGCCCAAATCTGAGCACGCGGGCCTACAACATTTCCTCCTCCATCGCAAATGCAGCCGCAGCCGGGATTCGATACCGCTGCCGGCGGGTCAGCAGCCGAGTACCTTAGCCACTAGACCACCGCGGCGGGGCACGAGAGCATTTGATCAATCAACAATAATCGTGCATCAGTGTATTTCCTATCACGTCACCTAAATACTGACTGAAACGCATGATTCCAAATACTATTGTTGCGCAGAAAAAGGAAGATAGGTAAATGCAGCATTTTTTTTTAGATAATCACATGTAAAGTAGGAAATCTGCATTATTTCAAACACACAATGCAATAACAGAAAGTTGATGGACCCATTCAATAGGTACAAGCAAGATATACATCACCAATATACTTTTTTTTCGTGTTTTAACCTCAAGCCTGGCCAGCCTCATTTGACGACTTCTATGAAGCCGTTTCAGTACAGTACTGTCGACGCAGTTGAAGGGTGCGTAGGCCCTGTACTGCATGCACAGTGCCCTGGCGGATTTCTAATATATTTGAGCACTGTCACAGGGACTATAGTGTCATTATTTAAAGTGAACACAGCATCAGGAAGGCATTATTACAGTGTTTGGTGCCCAATAAAAAGTTTTCTGGAGTGTGCGCTGACACGACAGCCAAACGACTCGGTAAGGTTTTCAGATTTCCCACGGAGGCATTTAGCGATAAATTCTAGATGAGCTAGTTCCAGATGCTTTGGCTCAATATTGATGCTGGTAGGTGTTCTTTATGAACGAATAGTTGACCACTCAACTAGGCTTTGATAAATTTACATCAAGTTTCGGTGTCCTTCGAGCGAAGGCTGCGGGATTGATTGGTACCCTTTTATGCCAGATGACCAAATGCGGACCAGACAGCTTCTCGCGTGGCTGTGTTTCATTTAATGGCCCAACAATAATTGTCTTTGTGCCTGCCAGTGATGGCACCACTAAGACGTTCCCGGCTAGGTGTAGAAATCTCAGCAGAAAGCTTTATTCTTCAGCGTTTTTTTTTGTCTTCCAACTTCTAGGCCCATTATTATCTAAAAATGCCAAATGCCTTCCAGCTTGCAAGCTGCAACTTTTTCATAAGGTTATGTTGCTTGAACTGCAAGGAATCCCTTGCTACGTAAGAAAGGGGGCATGGCAGGCTGACGCACAAGTTTAAAAGTTTGTCACATTCAGCAAAACCAAATTGTACGACGGCAATAAGACGACTGATTATGCTTCAGAAATGGCTTCAGATTTTCGTTAACGCAAGGAAAAGATTTCCTTTCAATATTTTTGCTTACACTGTTTCTTAAATACAGAAAGGACTTGAAGTGCGGAAGAGAGATGTGGGCATGTGGTTCTTTCCTTTGGATGCCTTGGACATTAAAGAATCGGAAAGCAAGTACTTTAGTTAGTACTACAAAACAGGATTTGAAGCATGCATACAACATGGCTTACTAATGTGTTCCTTTTCGGGTGGTAGTTATCAAAAATCTCGAGAAGTAGTATGTCAGATAATTTCCTCTAGTTGCGAAGATTGAAGAGTTGCTGGGTGTGTTTCGAGGATGACATAGGCAAAGCAGCAGAAATAGTTATACGAAATTAAGCACTCGCTATGGTTCGCACTCGCTGTGATTCGTGTATAAGCAATCGTTTAGTCGCATCCAACAAAAGACGCGCATATTGAACCTAATACTTTTCAAGAGGTGCTCTAAAAACATGTCAAATGGTTAGCAGTAGACAAAACTGTAAAACACCTAAATTTAAAAACAGGGAATGAACACACAGTACCAACAAATGCTTACAGAGACGAGGAATCACCTATTAGAGTAATGAATATGTACGCTTTCTGTGGACTTCAGAGTTATTCAGTTATACGAGTTGGGAAAATCCCGATAGGTTCCACGTATCAAAATCCAAACTGGAAATCGGCTTAAATGGTAAAAGTGAGTAGATTGTACCGCCATCTCTTGACAAGACTATCTAGAAAACGCAATATTTTGTGTTTTTGCATTTTACAAGATTGTGAGCGCCGCCGCATTCTGCCAAATAGCATGGCAGCGCCTAGAAGTTGTTCTTGGGTGAGTTGGTGCGTAAGGGTGCTGAACAATTTTCTTTGTCGCAGTGGTGGAGACGTAATAAAAGAAGGACAAAGGAGCTTCTGGTTCTCTTGATGTTGTGTCCTGTTTCATGTTTTCGCATTGCGCTATAGAAGTAACGTGGCTATAAGCGGCACGTTCGTGTGGTACAGAGCTAGCACAGCGTAATGAACGGTGCAGCGAAGTCAGTAGTTTATCAGATTAATGTGGCGAGCCCTAGATGTTTACACTGCGGAAATATAGTGAGTGGCGAAGCATGATGCTAGCGGAATGCCGCGTTGATCCGGGTGGATCCAACCTCTGAGTCTGTCGACGGCAGCAGACGACGTTGCCCGAGCAGCAAACGCTGGTGCCGTTGCAAGACTCCATAAACATAACAGCTGAAGAAAAAAGAACGCTTGCAGCGCTAGTTGCAAGTAAATAGCAATGTTCAAGATCCCACTTTCTTGTCGTCAGGCTTTCATATATATAGTATCCCAGACGGTGACTCATTGATTTCGCGTTTAGTGGAATACTGATCGGTACTGTTGTGCTTTGGTTTGCACTCAACCGTGTCTGTGCCTTGTTAGTGCGGTCATCGCTCCCGTCGTGTTATAGAGACACATCGTGAACCGAAGAGTGGACAGTTAGAAGGATTCGTCAAACTTCCCTTGAGCAATCAATCTCAAGCGCACACTTCAAACGAGCAAGCGAGGAGTAATAGAAATAATCAGGGCGCAGCGTTAAAACTGTAGCAGCACGAAATTGCAAGCACCGCCTTCGACGAAATCAACCTTGTCGCTTTGATCCGGCTTTGATTAATCATTTGCAAAGCGAAAGCAGCTGACAGCAGCGGCGGGCACAGTGCAAGTTAAGACCATTTCTTGAAGCGACAACGCCAGGAAGAAAAAAATAGGAGGAAAAGAACGGAGGGAACGTTAACCACTTTATAGGCAGCCGGTTTGCTACCCTGGCATGGGAGGTGGATGGGGGAGATGAAAGGTAGCGAGTGGAGAAGAATTACAGATAAACACAGCACATTCGGCAGAACACGTGCACACACTCAGTCATAGACCAGTCTTGTCTTTCGCGGTGTGTGACATTGCTGTTACAGCCGCTTGTTCAAGTTCGTGTCGCGTAGGAATTTCAACAGAGCTTTTGTTGCCTTCTGTTGTAATATCTTTTTTCGGGCACTTGAAGGAATGGTGTCCACATGTATTTGGCTGTTGTTGAGGCGCGCAAGAACGGACGCCAGTGACTTTCTCTACATGTCATACAACGGACAGTCGCACAGGATGTGGCGTAGCGTCTCTTTGCAACGACAGGCACGCAGAGAGCGTAGTCGGCCATTCCAATCACAAATAAATAAGATTTTGTAAATGCCAGTCCCAGCCATAAGCGGTGAAGAAGGATGGCTTCTCTTTGGTCAAGCCCAGTGGGCATGTGGAGAGAGAGAGATAAATAGAGAGGAAAGGCAGGGAGGTTAACCAAGCTTGGCTCGGTTGGCTACCCTACAATTGGTGTGGGGGAAAAGGAGAATAATAGGACGGTAAGAGATAGAAAAGAAGAGGAGTAAAGAAAGAGAAGCATGAATAGTCAGCTCGAGACTACACAGCATGGTCTCGCACAGTTCTTTCACAAGCGGTCGTAAAGTCTGGTGGTCCTTAAAATGTACAAGAGGGCTTTCGTGGCTTTGCGCGTATGGGAAGCCGTCGGCCAAGGTCCCAGGATCTTCTCTTCTGTAAGCGGCCGTGAATACAGCTGACAGAGCTTGGCTTCCATAATACGTCGTTCGGTCTGGTATGCTGGGCAACGACATAGAATGTGCTCAAGCGCTTCCTCGCAGGCGCAGATGTTGCATGCTGAAGTGCTCGCCATTCCAAGGAGACGAGAGTACGAATTCATAAATGCCACGCCCAACCTCGTGCGGCACAGTGAAGTTTCAGCGCATCGTGGGAGCCCGGATGGCAAACGAAGTTGCAAGTTTGGGTCGATCGAATACAGGTGCGTGTTGGAGGAACCCTGCGTATTCCTTTGTAGGAGAGATATACGGTGAGCAAGTGATTGTTTTAGCCTTGCAGCGTCCATTCTCAAGAGTGGTATGGGCGTGCGCTGGTCTTGGTCATGAGCCGATCGAGCAGCTTCATCCGCGCGGTCATTGCCGACGATTCCGCAATGACTCGACAACCACTGAAATACAGTATCGTGACCTTCCTTGAGCGCTTCGTGGTAGTGGTGCCTTATCTGATATACTGATTGTTCGTGTAACCCGTGCTGCATAAGAAACCGTAGTGACTTTAAGGCTGACCTGGAGTCGCAAAAGATGGCCCATTGGTTAGGTTGCTGCCGAAGAATGTACTTTACTGCACCTTGAAGTGCTGCGAGTTTTGCTGCTGTCGACGTCGTGGTGTGAGAAAACTTGTACTGAAGCAACACATTTTCAGATGGAACAACCACTGCTCCTGTAGAGCTGTTGGAATTAGTGGAGCCATCGGTGTAAACATGTATGCGGTCGAAGTAGCTTTCGTCCAACAGACGCAAAGTCAATTGCTTCAGGGCTAGCGTTGACATGAGTTCCTTATTAATGATTCCAGGAACTGATAAACGCACGTAAGGTTGACGAAGACTCCATAGCGCAGCTGCTGGATGCATCGCAAGTTTGGAGCCAGATGGTAGTATGTCGTGATGATTTGTCACAATACCGCAGCACGAAGCATGGGGCCTCCGAGCTGTACAAACACGCTAAATGATGTGACGGTAGCCGTGATAAATGCCGAATGTGCGCTCTCAGCGTCTCGACAATGATATGCGTTGTGACCGGTTGTTCTTGTGCAATAACAATAGTTGACACTCTCGATGAGCATCTTGGAAGGCCAAGGCATGTCCGAAGTGCTTGGGCTTGTACGCTTTGTAGTGCACGGATGTTAGTCTTGCACGTGTTGGACAGGACAGGAAGGCTGTACCGGAAAATTCCGAGAAAGAGGGCTGTGTAAAGCTGCAACATGCACGGATGGGCCCCATGATTTTCCGGCGACAAACTTGAATACATTCTCAATGCCAATGAGCTTTTTCTTTAGGTATGTGACATGCGGGCTCCAGGTTAAGTCACGATCTACGATGACACCTAAGAATCTATGAGTGCTCTTATATGGGATTAATCTGCCATCGACGCACATTGAGTAGAAAGACATCGGTTTGCGTGTAAACGCCAGCGCTGCGCATTTTTCTGTGGCGATAGTCAAACCTTGCTGGCGAAGGTATGCCGAGGTCATTGTTGCCGCTTTCTGTATTCTTGCGCGCACTTGAGGCCGTGTCACGCCGGACGAGCAAATGCAGATATCGTCAGCGTAGAGAGATATATAAGCCGTCTGTGGCAGCATTTAGGTAAGCCCCACGAGAACCAGTTTGAAAAGAGTCTGACCCAAAATACCGTCTTGTGGCACCCCACGTCTTGTGAAATACTTATTCGTAGACCCATCTTCAGTTAGAACGAACATGGATCTCTGTGTGAGGTAGCTTCTTACCCATCGAAAGACACGACCTTCAAGTTCAGCTGCTTCAAGAGCATAGAGAACAGCCTCGTGAGTCACGTTGTCATAGGCACCCTTCACGTCTAAGAACAGAGCTACCGACAGCGGCTCCTGAGCTTTCTGATGCTGCACAGAGGTCACTAAGTCAATAATGCTATCAACTGAGGACCGACCTCGTCGAAAACCAGCCATAGCATCAGGATAGATGTTATAATGTTCCAGGTACCATTCCATGCGTGTAAGCAGCATCCTCTCCATGACCTTGCCAACGCAGCTTGCTAGTGCTATAGGCCGGTATGATGCCAAGTCGAACGGAGACTTTCCGGACTTCAGCAAAGGCACCAGGCGACTACACTGCCACTCATCAGGCACCATTTCATCATGCTAAGACTTATTGAATATGTCCAGGAGACAGCGCTGTGCCTTGGGGCCTAGGTGACGTGGGCAGTATAGGTCACTCCATCCGGACCTGGGGACGATGAACGTCTGCATGTACAATGCCGAATGAAGTTCTTCCATGGTGAATGCGACCTCCATTTGCTGATCTCCTGCGAACGGAACACCCTGTGGCAATAGATCGATTGGTATACAGATGTCGCCGGCGATCTTTGCACAAAATTCACCAGAAACATCAAGCTGTGAGCGACGTTGATGTAGCGCCAGAGTGGTGAAGGGATGAAGCTGTTGCGGATGCGAGTAAATACCTCGAAGAGTCCTCCATACGGGGAACAAGGGCTTTCGAGGGTCTAGCGAGTCACAAAAATTCTTCCACCGTTGTTCATGAAGTTTGTGCATTCGATGCTGAATTTTTCTCTGAATGGGTCTGGATTCTCTGAGGTCAGAGATAGATTTCGTGCGTCTGTATCGTCTTTCGGCACGTCAGCGGACCACTCGAATTTGTTCCAACTCTTGGTCGAGTGCCGTGCGTCTCGATTCTTTCGGACATATCTTCGTGGAAGTCTCCATTGCACAACTAATCACCTCTTCAATGGATTCCGGCGGTTCGTGCATGCACTTACTCTCCACTGATATCTGAAACGCTTCCCAGTCAATAAGTCTTGAATGTCCAGGGGAAGGAGAATCGTCCAGGCCTCTGACTGTCACGTACGTGGGGATATGATCGCTGCCATGTGTTTTAATATCTGTGAACCATTGGACTTTCGTGACAATGCTATGCGACACTAATGTCAAGTCCAGGCAACTGCTGTAAGTTACTCCTCGGAGATAAGTAAGGCTGCCGTCGTTCAGCACCTGAAGCCCGTGCTCTGATGCGAGATCTACTAGGTTCGTGCCTTTTTTTTGTCCTGATGCTTCCCCACAATGGATGAAGGGCATTGAAGTCACCCATCAATATCCAAGGTGCTGGAGTCGTTGCAAATATACCATAATTATCTGTTGATCTAGTCGACGTGACGGCGCTATATATGCGCATATTAGCGTAAACGACTTCTTCTTTTTAACATATAGAAATACGTAGTGATTTCCATTGTCATACTCTACTCTCTGGAGAACGTAAGTGAGTTCTTTACGGATGTACACAGCAACTTGACTTCGCTCAATGCACGATGAAGAAACGAACGATTCATAGCCCGACAGTCGAGGTATTTTGGAAAAATGCGGTGTACAAATGATGATGATGGGAAATTTATTTTCGAAAATGAATTGTCTGAACTCAAGCATTTTTGACTGTAGTCCTCTTGCGTTCCACTGAATTATGGAAGCACGCTTGATTTTTCCTCGGCAAGGCTGATGTGGTCTATGGTGTGCCATCTTGTTACTGAAGTCCGGCAAAAAACTGGTTCTAGTGTGTCCAAGATTTGCAGCGCGCATTTAGCGGCCGGGATCTATAGGCTATCCAAAAGATTGCGAATAACACTCATGAACGACCTCAATACAGAAAAAACTTGTACCTTTTAGGCGGACAGACTGCATGCTGGGGGCAAATCCGTTGTTGACTGTCGATATTGTGGTTCCGTAGACACGTGTAACCGCGGTAAAGCGGCCCAGTCAGAGCCGGATGTTCTCTGTGGCGCCACAGTGTCTTCCGGCACCTCTGGACGTACCCCACCTGGTAGCGGGGGCGGGGGAGGTCTCTGTGGTCGTGGTGGCGGTGGTGGTGGCGGTGGCGGCGTAAGTGAAGGCACCGTCGGCACAGGACTGTTTATTCTTTTCTTCGAGCACCGCCGTCGACGGGAACGCCGTCGTTGAACAACCGTTGCCGCTTCCTTTTGTGAGGATCCGTCTTTAACCATTTGTCTCAGAATGCTCCTCTCTTTCTTCAGTACTGGGCAGTCTTTGGACGAGGTCTCATGGTTCCCGTTGCAGTTGCTGCATTTTAGGAGAGTTGCTTGGCAAGCCTCTTCTTTTTGGGGTCCAGCACAACGTGGGCATGCTTGCTTGTTGTTGCACACATCACTAACATGACCCAGTTTTAGACAGTTGTGGCACTGTAGTGGTGTTGGGATGTATGGTCGGACAACGTGAAGAAAATGGCCAATCTTTACATTACATGTGATGGGATGCAATCACCTCTCAAGGTCACCTTGATGCAACGGGATTTGCCAAGCCGGCATACTTTCAATATGTCCGTTGCCCCAGTAGCTGGCTTTATCAGAACAGGAGGGTCTGCGTTCGGTATGGAAGCATCAACGTCATAAATGACGCCCGTCGTCGTGTCACTATCCTGCGAAATGCAAGTTCGGAGATGGATGCCTCCAAGCTCCGTGAAAGTTCGCAGGTTATGTAGCGCAGCCGGGTGCTCAACGTCTATTGCCAAGATATTTTTCCGTGGGTTGAGTCTAATATTCTTTATCTCATCATGCACGGTAGCTTCGAGGCGCGCTGATATCACTTGCCTGTTCATGTTCTTCAGGTTGATCGAAGAGTCGGCAGGAACAAAAAGTATGGTATGGTGTTCAGAACTGCACGCCGCCTTCACGGTAGAGACGCTAGCTGGCGAAGACGCGCCGACCATTCTCCTTTTAGCTTTACATTTCACTGCAGGGATGAAATCGTCGTCGCTGTCTTCACTACTCGCCGTGTACAGTTCAGTGCTGTCACTGGTGCTGTCGTCCTCCCGGCTGTTGTGCTTCCTTGAGGTTGAAGTCGAAGGTGACGCCAAGTCCGGATTGCGTACGGTGGGGTCTGGATCCATCGCTGCCCGCAGGAGAGTGATGATCCTCGAATAAATCGTAAATTCACACAAAAAACACCAAACGAAATAGGCAGTGTTCGGCAGAAATACACTTCGTCGTCATGCTCTCCACAGAGTGGAGAGGACGACGACGAGGGCATGTGGAGAGCCATCAAAGAGGACAGGTGGTGTTGACGACTCGTCTCCTTTCTTGGTGGGCACCATAGTGAAAACGTGATTTCACGCTCAGGTCGTCGAAGATTACTGGCAGCATTGGTCCGCGAAAGTGGTATGGCTTCTTCTCGTGTTCCTTCAAGAGCTGCCCGCTCGGCAGTATCAGCCTGTTCGTTCCCTATGACACTGCAGTGACTTTGTAGCCACTGAGACGCCACATGATGCCCTTTTTCGTGTGAAGTGTGAAGAAGGCATCGAACTTCAAAAAAAAAACTTTTCGTTTGGCCCGAGACGCAGTGCTGAGAGCACAGATAGTAGGGCAGCTCTTGAGTCGCTGGAAATCGACCATTAATGCGCTGGTTCCCGAGTGACCACAGAAAGTGCAGCGCGCAAAGCAGTTAGTTCCGCTGCTGTAGATGCCGTGGAGTGGTCCATTCTAAAGCTGATGATAACACCTCTTGCTGGGACAACTACTGCCGAAAACACCAGTGTTGCGTGCGGCACCGAGCCATGTGACTGAGCTCCATAAAAAAAATTGCCCGCAGCTTCCCTCGGGGGAACACTGAGGAGGATGCGGAGCATATAATTGGTTAACGGGGTGTTAAAGTGCGACTTACTTGGGTCGATGGCTAAATTGGTTAACGTGGTTGTGAAATGGGGTGTTAAATTGCGACTTACTTGGGTTGATGGCTAAATTGGTTAACGTGGTTGTAGGAGGGGGTGTTAAATGAATGAACACGTACACACGTATGCGAAAGGACGGCGCTGGTCGAAGGGACGTCGATCATTGTGTTTGTGGATTTGTTGGAATTCATTTCACCGCGACCTTGGACGTCGACGCGCCGTACAAACCAACCGACGAGCGGCAACTGAGCGAGCGAGCGCCGACCTTGAGTATATATATGCAGCGCGACGGCGCATGCACTGTCAGCTGTTGAATGTTCTCGAAGGAGAAGCGCGCGCGCGGCACAGATGGCGACGGCGCGACGGCGCATGCGCTGTCAGCTGTCGAATGTTCTCGAAGGAGAAGCGCGCGCGGCACAGATGGTGGGCTATGGCGCGACGGCGCATGCGTGCGCGTCAGCTGTCGAATGTTCGAGAAGCGGCGCGGACGGCGCACTACAAGGCGCGAGTATAAGATGCATCCGCATCTAAAAAAAGCGCACGCACAAGTGGCGATGCAGGGTTTTGTATTGTCGCTCCCAGATGGCGCGACGATCTGCTCACTCCGCTAGGTCGGCCAATGGCGTGTCTGGGTTTCGGAACGCAGTTCCGCAACTCATATGATTGAATACCTCTGCGAGAACCTGACTCGCGATAATTATCAATGCCAATGCGGTTGGGCTCGAAGCAATAAAGCAAAACAATGCATCGCCAAATCTTCTAGTTTTCTTTCTCTCTTTCTATGCGTAACCAATGTCTTGATTTTAGATGCGGAAGCATCTTATACTCGCGCCTTGTAGTGCGCCGTCCGCGCCGTCCGCGCCGTCCGCACCGCCTCTCGAACATTCGACAGCTGACGCGCGCGCATGCGCCGTCGCGCCGTCGCCCACCATCTGTGCCGCGCGCGCTTCTCCTTCGAGAACATTCGACAGCTGACAGCGCATGCGCCGTCGCGCCGTCGCCATCTGTGCTGCGCGCGCGCTTCTCCTTCGAGAACATTCAACAGCTGACAGTGCATGCGCCGTCGCGCTGTATATATACTCAAGGTCGGCGCTCGCTCGCTCAGTTGCCGCTCGTCGGTTGATTTGTACGGCGCGTCGACGTCCAAGGTCGCGGTGAAATGAATTCCAACGAATCCACAAACACAATGATCGACTGTCCCTTCGACCAGCGCCGTCCTTTCGCATACGTGTGTACGTGTTCACTCATTTAACACCCCCTCCTACAACCACGTTAACCAATTTAGCCATCGACCCAAGTAAGTCGCAATTTAACACCCCATTTCACAACCACGTTAACCAATTTAGCCATCGACCCAAGTAAGTCGCACTTTAACACCCCGTTAACCAATTATATGCTCCGCATCCTCCTCAGTGTTCCACCGAGAGAAGCTGCGGGCAATTTTTTTCTCTTTGAGTTGTCATCTTGCTGGGCAGCCCAACTTTCATAACTCAACGCACAGCTAGATAACATTTCTCAATATATATGTATATATATATATACATATATATATATATATATATATATATATATATATATATATATATATATATATATATATATATAGGTATGGGATATGGACACAACGGGAGCGTTGTCAACAAGGATAAATATATTTATTTCCCAACAGTTTCGGGAGGGGTCCTCCCTTCATCAGGGGATGAGTTATACTGACATGAACTTCCAAACTTCGTTGCTGCCGCGTGCCTCTCGCCTTGAAAGATGTTTGCGAGAGTGAGAGGAAAGTAAAAAAAGAAAAAAAAACAAAAAGGGGGAAGAAAAAAGAAGAAAAAGAAAAAAAGAAAGTAAAAAAGAGGAAGAACCACTGTCAACACTGAGAACGAAAGCAACTGCCCGTGTACGTCCACATACGGTTCTTATCACGTGCTGTTCAGTTCTCGACGTGTGTCGGGCCACCCAAGATTGTCGCCGCGGTGGCGGCAGGGTCCGTTAAATAATTTATTAGGTTATGTCATATTGAAAATAAGACTATTGTTTCCCTGCCCTGTATCGGTGACTCAAAATAGTGGAACGTCTTCTTCGTCCCTGCGTTAAGTCCAAGAACATACCGTCTGACAGTAGACTCGCTTTTGGGACATTTACAGAGGACTTTAAAAAATGATTTACCTCTTACCCCATATGGAATTCCGTTTTATGCCTTGTGATTGTTCTGTGCAAATTCGGATGTTATATTTTTACTCGGTCTTCATTCGGTTTGGCGTAGTATGCTATCGTACAGACACTGTGATGTGAGTGTTTCGTGGGTGCTGTTATAAAAGTGCGAGATGTGTATAAGACTACCGACTGTGTTGAAGATGTAATATCTTTGTTTGACGCGTTATCACGCATGAAACACGTGTGATAGTGATTGTCATATTTGCTTGACCTGTAGTGAAGGAGGCAATAAAGAAAAAAAAGACAGTAGACTCGCAAAAATAATACCGCTTTTCAACAAACGGGGAATAGGAATGCCAATAGATAACATCAGGCCAATCGCTTTAACATCACACGTAGTTAAGTTAATAAAAAGAATATTTTACATTAGAATTATGAAGTTCATATCAAATATTAGAAATACTCAAAACGTGCCAGATTGGATTTAGACCAGGTTACTCTATATGGTGGGCGCACGCTGATTTAGAGGATCGTATAAAGCTTGCTCACCACAGACGACAATACGCGGCCCTAGCAACCCTTGATTTAGCCAAGGCATATGATAGTGTTGAACATGCTATTCTTATCAATGCCCTAAAAGACCTAAACTTCCCGCAGTGTGCACAAAATTGGATTTACAGATTTTTAAAAGACAGAAAGTTTTATTGCTGCCAACGAGGTGTTTCCACACCGGAGTATAGCCAAACGAGAGGTGTTCCTCAAGGCACTGTTCTATCGCCAGTGCTATTTAACAATTTGTCAAGTTCAATACCACTGAGTGATAAGGTAGATGTATATGGGTGATTCCACGAGAAATCGACATGGGTCCAAAAGTTGATATTTTAGATTTCATTGAGTATTTTATATTTCGTGCACCTCTCACCAGGTAGCCCGAAAGTCAACTTCGTTTTATGATTAACGGCATAACTTACGAGAAAAAAATATCAAAGTTCACCAACACCGATGCCCCAACTTCGTCACCTGTCATTTTCGAAATTTCCAGTTGCTATAAAAAGACAAATATTTTTGTTTCAAGAAAGATATTTTTTACGTGAAATGCATGTCTAATGAAGAATGAATTCCTACGGTTTCAAGTTTGTAGACTTTAAGAAAATAAGTTGTAAAAATGTCTAATTTTGTGACAGTTTAAAATAAGCTGCGTATTCCTCCCCCCCCCTT
The DNA here is from genome assembly GCA_013436015.1 of Rhipicephalus annulatus. Lineage (NCBI taxonomy): Eukaryota > Metazoa > Arthropoda > Arachnida > Ixodida > Ixodidae > Rhipicephalus > Rhipicephalus annulatus. The sequence continues at coordinate 39,988 of WOVY01013355.1, forward strand.
TTTATTTCCTCCGAAAATAATGCAAGCAGCGTTTTCAAACTTGACACGTTTTAAGGATATAGTGTGTTAATTAGGTACATAAGTTATTGTTGCCATAGGGCAAATGTACTTTTTTATATATTGCCTGAAAATTCTCATATTGGCAAAAGTGCACTCTACTGAAATTTGAATAATAAAAAAACCATCTTCGATTTTTCTTAAAATCTCGTAAATAGACAACCGAATACCATCATACAGTAATACAGAAAAACATGTTGCATTATTTTGTTTTTAGCGACAATATTTGTGGTACAAATCAAAGCTTTTCGAGAATGCGCTGATAAGTTGAGAAATCTAGAAATCGGAACGGAAAAGTGGCAATAAGCTTCAAACGCAAGTAAACGTGACGGCATTTGGAGAAGAAGGGCTGTTTTAGCAGATAGGAGTAACTATTTTGAACACGATATTCTACAGTATGTGAATTCACTGTTATACGTAGAGCACTGAGACTTCTAATATGTGGTGCCTCTCCATTACTGACACACAGAGGGAGCTGCTGTGACGGCCATGTGTTTGCAACACGTTGGGTAAGAGAATGGAATGTTGAATGAGTTCATAAACAATTTATAACAAACTTTTATGATTTGGGGCACGAAGACTGCAGCATTAGACTGAAGAACACGCTTTAGGGCAAGTTGTCAACCGTCGTCTGCTCTACAGATGAATTACTGTGCGCCGCATCTCAGAGGGAATGCTTTAGGTCATATGGTTGAAAGTAGGGACAAAGATTACGCCTCCCGTAATTTTATCGACAAAAACATTGTGAAATTCATTTATGCTTCAGTTTTGCATTCGCACTGCGGATACTTGCGCACGCTGTTTTACGTCTGCTCTCATTAAAGGTGAGAGACATAGGAACAGACGACAGATGGATCACTTTCGTGCTGCTGGTTTCTCGCATAGTTGCATTACCAGTAATTTGAGCCTCAAGGGGCGTGGCGATGGCTGACCACTTCAGCCGGGAATAGAGTTTGTTGTTCATATTACCTCATGTTGCATAAAAAGAAAACACCTTATCAAAGAAACTTCCGCAAGGTCGAAGACATGGGCCTGTTTGCCCTCCAGAAGCTTTTGCCGAAAGCTGCCCGCAATGCACATAACAACGACCACGTCTGCCAGAACTGCTTCAGACGCCTCAGAGATATGCTGTATTCGTCTAATGGCTTCTCAGCTGAAACAGGTGATCATTTTTTGCCAGAAGAAGAAAAAGGCAGAAGTCAAGAGCGGTGCGTAAACACGCCCGAATCATTGTCACATATGCGACTGGAGAAGCTGCATGCGCAAAATAGCAAAGTTCATGCAGAGCCAAGACAACTTAGGCAGCGATTCTACAGTAACCGTGAAATGCCACCGTAACGTGTGTAACCGCCACTTTCAACCATCAGTTCTAAAATGAAGTGTGTGTGCCCAGTGGTTCAAGAACTTCAAGCAAGCCTATGAAGCATGTTCTTCGTATCAAGAGCACATGTGCTTGTTGACACTGTTGCCGAGCGATATAGAGCTCCGAAAACTCCAAGCGCTTATATCAAACTTGTCAGCTTACATGATATACAGATCCCGACACTGGCGCGCAAAACATGGGATATGGTTAGCACCAAATGCGGCAAAAAGAACACGGCTAAACCCAATGGACGTCCAGGCAGCTATGGCTTACTACTCCAAAGATGAGTATAGCTGCTCTCGGCAGAGTCCCAACAAAAAAGGTGCATCTGTTATCATTGACGGAAAAAAGGAGCTAGTTTCGAAAACGGTTTATGACCCGTTCGGTGCGAGAGGCTTACCGTCTCTTTAGAGAAGCTAATCCGAACACGTCTATTAGGCTCTCAAAGTTTTATTCACTGAGGCCGAAGTGGGTTCTTCTTGCACCATACCAAGAAGTGTGCCTTTGTATATACTGTGCTAGTGCCACGAAGTGTGTTTCTGCCCTACAAGACGTCACCGATGATGCCTACACGGCGGACTTCTTGAAAGAACTATGTCTTTGCAGCTCCCCTACAAGTGATTGTTTTTTAGGCCATTGCGACTATTGTGCTAAGGAGGACGCTACAATAGCCACATGTTTGGGAATCCCTGAAGATATTGAGGTAGCCTATGCAATATGGGAAAATGGCGATTTTGTAAAAAAACAGCCCAGGCAAGTGCTTTTCTGTGAGAGCTAAGTCTATGGTTCGTGAAGTGGATTACCCATGATTACATAAGATATATTCAAGAATCAGCAATACGCCAGGGGAAAAAGAACCAAGAAAAAGAATCTTGCATTTTTCACTTTGATTTCGCCGAAAATTGGACAGCCATTTTACCGAATGAGGTACAGTCGTATCACTGGCACAAAAGACAGGTGTCTATATTCACGTGTGTCGTCACAAGGAAGCAATCAATTCAAAGTTTTGCCCTCATCAGTGATCACACGTGCCATGATGCTGCACATGCCTGTTTTGCTGTACAAATGATCCACAACTATGAAGGAACAAGTTAATCCTGACACGCATGTTACTTATCTGATGGTGCATGCAGTCACTTCAAAAACAAGACCAGTTGTTGGAGTTATGTCAGAAAGATAATATATCAACAATGTGGATTTTTTCGGCCACAGGACATGGCAAGAACTCTTGTGACGGCGTTGGTGGCCTACTAAAGCATCAAGCTACGCTCTACAACCTCAGAGCGGCAAGCTCAACTGTGACTATGTCAGCATCCCTAATGGTGGCGCAAATGAGCGCAAAGCTCAAGACTGGCAAGCTGCTGTGTGCAAATGCAGACGAGCTAGAAACATTCTGTCAGTTTAAGAAGAGCCAGTGAAAATTGTTGCCACATGTTCCAGGCATACTTTCTTGGCATGTTTGGCTAAGCACATCTCAGGGCAATGATTGTGGTCGTGTTTTGTTAGCGTCACGTACTGCTAAATGCGATCTGCAAAAGATGCAGCCATTTTGAGCGCACCTATTGTTTCACGCAGTCACCACCAAAATACCAGTGAGGGTACTTCAAGCGCATATGCTTTTTCTAGCGAGACCCAACACTTTGCGTCGGAACACTTTTTATGTTTGAGTTTATCTGCAAATGTAGACAGATGTTTTGCAAGTGAGCTACAGTGTCGAAGATTTCCTCCATTAGAGCTGTGTTATCAGGAGAATAAATGCGCCTTCATTGGTATGTATTTGTCACAGGGCTAAAACAGCTTTTCTTCACTAAATGCGGTCACGTTTACTCGCGTTTGAAGCTTATTGCCGCTTTTCTTTTCCGATTTCTAGATTTCTCAACTTATCAGCGCATTCTCGAAAAGCTCTGATTTGTACCACAAATATTGTCGCTTAAAACAAAATACTGCAACATCTTTTCTCTATTACTGTATGATGGCCTTCGGTTGTCTACTTACGAGATTTTAAGAAAAATCGAAGATGGGGTTTTTTTATTATTCAAATTTCACTGGAGTACACTTTTTCCAATATGAGAACTTTGAGGCGATATATAAAAAAACACACTTGCCCAACAGCAACAATAGTTTATGTACCTAATGAACACACTATATTCCTAAAACGTGTAAAGTTTGAAAACGCTGCTTGCGTTAGTTTCGGAGAAAATAAAATGGGGGAATACGTAACCTACTTTACACTGTTGCAAAATTAGACATTTTTAAAAGCTATTTCTTAAGGTCTGCAAACATTAAACCGTATAAATTCATTCTTCATTAGACATACATTTCAGGTAAAGAATATATTTCTTGAAACAAAAATATTTGTCTTTTTATAGCATCTGCAATTTTCGAAAATGACAGGTGACGAAGTTGGTGCCTCCGTGTTGGTGAAGTTTGATATTTTTTACTCGTAAGTTATGCCGTTAATAATAAAACGAAGTTGACTTTCGGGCTACCTGGTGAGAGGTGCACAAAATATAAAATACTCAATAAATTCAAAATATCAACTTTTGCACCCGTGTCGATCTCTTGTGGAATTCCATTGGTTTATGCAGATGATATTGCGTTTTTTTTTTGCATCTGAGTGTGATATTTATTTTCTACATTCAACTTTACAGTTCTATTTGGCAACATTTAAAACCTAGTTCCAGGAAATTTATACTAAACTGAACGTATCTAAAAGTTCTATAATTGTTTTAGATGCGGAAGCATCTTATACTCGCGCCTTGTAGTGCGCCGTCCGCGCCGCTTCTCGAGCATTCGACAGCTGACGCGCGCGCATGCGCCGTCGCGCTGTCGCCCACCATCTGTGCCGCGCGCGCTTCTCCTTCGAGAACATTCGACAGCTGACAGCGCATGCGCCGTCGCGCCGTCACCATCTGTGCCGCGCGCGCGCTTCTCCTTCGAGAACATTCGACAGCTGACAGCGCATGCGCCGTCGCGCTGTATATATACTCAAGGTCGGCGCTCGCTCACTCAGTTGCCGCTCGTCCGTTGGTTTGTACGGCGCGTCGACGTCCGAAGTCGCCGTGAAATGAATGCCAACGAATCCACAAACAGAATGATCGACGTCCCTTCGACCAGCGCCGTCCTTTCGCATACGTGTGTACGTGTTCACTCATTTAACACCCCCTCCTACAACCACGTTAACCAATTTAGCCATCGACCCAAGTAAGTCGCAATTTAACACCCCATTTCACAACCACGTTAACCAATTTAGCCATCGACCCAAGTAAGTCACACTTTAACACCCCGTTAACCAATTATATGCTCCGCATCCTCCTCAGTGTTCCCCCGAGGGAAGCTGCAGGCAATTTTTTATTGCACCTACCATTTATTATTTCTCTTCAGTACCATGAAAAAATGATTCCCCAAGTAAAACTGTGTTAAATATCTAAGTACATTGTACGATCAAAATCTGAGCTGGCGTGACCACATTGAATATATTAAAATTAAGTCTACACGCGCTGTTAGAATGATAGGTAGGCTTAGTCGGCTCCGTTCTGGTCTTCGCAGAAATACGCTGATCATAATTTACCGCATGTACATTCGTCCGATTCTTGAATTCGGATGTGTACTATTATCTGGTGGACCAGCATACGTAATAAACCTCTTGATTGTCTTAGAGCAGGAAGCTCTTCGAAGTCGTTTAGGCGTGCCGAAATTCACAGCTAACAAAGTTTTTATCAAGAAGCTCGGATACGCTCTCTTGCTTGCAGATTCCGTATTTAACAGTGAAAACTTATTTAAATTTTCTGAATCCACTTCAAGAAGGCGACCGTTCTTATTCTTTGCCGAGCCCTGGTCTCTTTTTCAATGAGCATTGGTTTCATGTATATAAACCCCAAGTGCTATTTGTTCAAACACTTCCAGATGCTTTAAATGCTAATATAATTCGAGATCATACCATCTGACAAACCAATCGGCAAAATGCATATATAATTCGTTGATATCTTCCCAACGAATGCTAAACACTTGCCGTCTAAATATTTGATTGCCTTATTAGAAGAACGCCTGTCTCAATTAGGTACTACTATAATAATTGCAACCGGATACGTGTATGAGTGGCGAGAAAGCAGGTGCGGGTATTTTTGGTCTCTCAACTATCCTGGTATTTTTCAATACGCCTCCCAGATTATGCACCATTATTTGAAGCGGACTTAACGGCTGTTATACGAGCTTTTCGCAAACTTCCAGCGACTCACTCGACAGCTGTGATAGTGACTGACTCGTATTCCGTGAGTTCCTTTTTAGCATCATTGTCGGCAACAGCAGTACTAGAAACTTTTAAATCATTAATTCAAGCAAACATTCGTCTAGTTCGTATGATATGGGTGCCAGGCCGATGGTAGTATAACGAGCAGCCAGGTTCAGAAAACTCTTCCTTTCTTGAATACTCATCAAAAAGTACGATACCGAATCCAGATTTCTCGCACCTGCACTTCACATGGAATAATAAATGGTGTCCCCACGCTTAAATCAGAAGTCTCCATAACAACATTACTGTTGCCATGTACCACCTTTAAACTTCTACTTTAAAAAGTCCGGTCTGGTGCCATCTCCTAAGTGCTCAAGCTGTAATGAACCTGAAAATATCGACCATTTTCTTCTCACATGTCACCGTTTAAAAAATCAAAGAAAAGCTTGTTTCAAAACTTTTATTGAAATAAACTATGAATATCACTTACTACTTTTAATGTTCTGTCCTTTGGGGCTGCTTCATTAGGACTCAGCGATAGGAACATCTGCAGGGGTTTTCTGCGAATTCCTATGTAACACAAGTAGGAATACCTTGCTGAGCCATTTTTCTAGCTAATTCAGCATTTAATATTCAACTATTACACTGTAATTACTTAACCTTCAGAGGAATTTTATATAACGATTACCCCTCAGTTATTCAACAAATTCTATTATTTCACTTCTTTTCCTTTGTTTCACATGGTGCCAAACTATTCCCGCCAATGTCAAAACAAAGTAATCCTACTTTCCCTAGCCTAGATAATCTTAAGGTATTGACTTACATTAACCGCCGGCTTCTTGGCCAATCCCCCTCAGTGGGTGAGAGCCACTAAAAAAAGACCAAGCAAGCAAGCAAACACTCACGCTGCTTCGTTGTCACCGCCGCCACTAACACGTAGTACTGCATATATGTCCCGGGAAAATAGTTTTTGTCAGTCTGAAAAGTATCCAATCCTCCGTTACAGCATACCAAATTTCACAATTGAATGTTCTTTTCAAAAAACACGTTGCCAAGCAACGAATATATTTTATAATGAATGCAAATTGAAAAGTGTCAAATTTTAGGTTGCCAGCTAAAACATTGCCATGAGAAACACTATATATGTAAGAATATTCAGAACTTGAAAGTTTTAAAATACAAATTTTCAAAATAAATGACCCAGGAATACTACAAAAATAACAAAGACAGTATAAAACTTTCTATTCACATAAAGAAAGAAACCTTAAACTGGGGTGCTGGTTCATTGCTCGTGTCATGCGGTGAAGCATTGCTTGGTTTCTGTTATGAGGCATAAGTGAACTCTTGGGCTTTTCTCAATAAGTTCCGTGTTTTTTTTGAGACAAGAGCTTGCTGCTGTTCCAATAAAGGTGGATGCCCGTGATGTTACTATTCCCTCTATAAATGAGATGTTCAATCAACTAGACTTGAAAGAGGTGACGCCTGGCGTCACCTCTTTCCATGAGCCACTTCTCTCCGCATAGGTTGGCGTTCTAATATCCAAGCATAGTCCATTGTATATTCGCGTATCGTATCACAAAAGGAAGAATATCGCATGCAGACCTCCAATGTTTCCCGCTGCTCCATAGTCAGGGTCAAGATTCGCTCCGGTGGCCATCTTGTCCGGAAGAGAAGCTCGGCAGCCGGTGCCAGCACACCGAGCCTCAGCCGCGTGGGGACCTCGAACGTAACTAGAGTACTTATTAGAAAGTGCTGCATGTGCGAACAAATGCCCCCCTTCCTCTCGCCAAAAGGAATTGTGAGGAAATGCGAATCATAGCGTATACGTCCATAACGGCATTTCGCACGTGATAGCCCAGTGTTAGAAAAGTAATGTTTTTCTTTTTCTTACATCGTTCACCTTACATGGCGTTTTTCTGGCGCGAGAAACGCGGTACGTATTTCCAGTTCTAGTAGCTAGCATGCACGGTTGCACAAACGCTGCACAAACGCTGGCAGCACGAACGCTACTGCGTCGAAGCGATGGCAAGTCACGTTCAAGTCAAGGAGGAGGAAGCTCCGGTTTCTAGGGACGACGATAAGCGCGCGCGCCCTAAGCTCTTGCTGGCAGCTGCAGACACCGAAGCATGACATGGTGGGAGCACCGTTTGTATGGGAAGCGCGCGCACGCAGATATTGCTATTGGAAAGGGGGGAGGGGTGAACGGATACCGACGGACGCCTGACATAGCCTCACTTGAAAATGAGTTCGCATTTAAAACAAAATAAACACGCTAAAATCTACGACCCGAAGCGTTTATCACTGGTGATCGATTTGAATAGGCATAGTATCCAAATAATTAATGGAACAGTAAGTGTTTTCATCACTCAGGTTTCCCCTGCAGGCTCAGTTTTCTCAAGTGCGATCATAGAGTAACATTATGTTACTCTATGGTACGATCGTCTTGGCTGTGCTAGCTGGCGCCATACGTTTTTTTTTTCAAAGTCAAATCACCTGGCAGCGCATTGCACGGGAAATAACTGGTGGTTCCGGTGATTGTACGAAAATGCAGTCCAGAAAGGTGCACCGCTCACACGCGTATTTGCATGCGCTGTTTTACACTACTTGATGTCCTCTCTAATGAGCCCTTGTTGGTGATCACTCTCATCATACCATACAATCTGACCTTTTATTGATAAAGAAATCTTGTCATTTCATGATGCCAACGTTCATTGTTATTCATGTATGAACGCATGACAGTCGTCTGTAGCAACTGAGGTGCCGCACTTTCAATTGTAAGAATTTAGCGTCCTGAAACCACAATATGATTACGAGAAACGCCGTAGTTCAGGGCTCCGGAAATCTCGACCCTGTGGGGTTCTTGAACGTTCCTCTACATCTGAGCACACGGGGCTGAAACAATCTTGCCTCCATCAAAAACGCAGCCGCCGTGGCCGGCATTCGACCCCGGGAACCACGGGTCAGTAGCCGAGTGCCTTGGCCTCTAGACTAGCGTTCCGGGTGTGCCGAGCTTACAGGAACGAGGATGAAAGTGGCCCTGCAACACTTTTTGAACATCGTCAGGGAATGCTGCCGAAAGTATACGCAAGCCAAATATAGTGCAGCACGGGGCCTGAAATTTATAAAAAAATTTATAAATCTTTTGCACAAGTACAGCTTCGTGCTTTTCAAAGTCAGCTAAAGATAACTTTCTCTTTTCCCGACCAATTCTGTTACCGAGAAATCAGTGCGTCACAAGCTAGCACACTCTGACTGCGGCTTCCGTAACAGGGCACCACATGTCCTTGCGCGAGCGTGCAGTTACGCTGAATAACCACACGTTGAAGAAGAAAACAGAAAAAGTTTTCAAAGACATGAGAGGCAGGTGACGTACTTTGTTCCCTCATGCCAGACCTTCCTGCTCAGCTTCTAGTGCTTCCGTCGGAACGAACAGAGAGAAAGACGAATTATAGCGTGCAATTTATATTTGTAACTAGGCCCATACTGAATGGACTTAAAAAGAAATCGCGCCGATCGATTTGTGAGGCAGACACTCTTTTGGGGAAGCGATTTCATGGATGCTTGAGAAAATCACAGCATATCGACGGATTGAATGGTGATTAGTGGGTCGAAGCATCCGGACGCATGGACGGATGGCTGGACACATGAACGGGCAGTTGGACGGACAGATGAACGGACTCACGAACGGGCGAGCGCACGGAAGCATGGACGGAGAGATAGAGGAATGAACGCATGGACAGAATCATGGACAGAGGGACACAAGCACGCAGAGATGAACAGATAGACGGACAGACTCACGGACAGATGGATGGATGGACGCTTCCTCCCACTTACTATCGTTCACTCCGCGGATATGTTGTGAAAACCACTAACGCCATTCCCAAGGATATATACACAAAATGCCATCTATTGGGCCATTCTTAAAGCTAAACTTGAGGTGGCTGCTACGTACAGAGGAGGAAACGACCCACACCCTAAGAAGCTTCACCCCTAAAAGGGTTGCAGGGCTCTCTCAAGGTGCAATTCCTGGCATAAAGATGGTGGAGGTTTAGGAAGAAACACAGTGCCATGGGACAGGTGAATGAAGAGAGAAAGAAAGACGAAAAAAGGAAGGACGCAGAGGATGAAAAGAAACAGGGAAAGAAACAAAGAATGACAGAGCACGACTATAAAAACGGAAGGAATAAAGACAGAAAGGGAGAAATGAAGAACAAAAAAGCAAAAAGAAAGAAAGATAGAGAGAAAGAAAGAAACTGAGTAGTCAAGCACGCAGACGCTTGCCCCTATTGGCTGGTCCTCATGTTCTGAGTAGAATGAAGGCCCCTGAATTTCAATTGTCTTCGTTGACCTTTTGAACGAGTAACTGAGTGAATGTCAGTGTGTGTGAATAAATGATAGTGAGTGAGCTTGTGCACGTCACTGATTTTCAGAAACGGCTTAGAGGTACTTGCTTGCTGCTATTATGTATGGTCAGAGTAAGCGCGTTCTTATGCGTTGCGGAAAAGCGTCAAATGAACTTCAGTTTTGCGAGATATTAGAAATTAAGCGCACACATTGGATCTTAGCGACGAAACGTTCAGCTCAGAATTTTGCATATTATTTCACCTGTCTGTGCAACTGTTCTTAACTCTCTAACTGTCGTTATAATTATCTGTCCAACTGGTTAAACTATCCAAATATTCGTTCTTTGTGAATGCTGTTCGTGTTTGTTTCTTGTTCTAGGGAAATGCTATTTCAGAGGAGGAGTATATGAACCCGGTGACAGGATGTACGATCGGCCACGATGCATGGAGTGGATTTGTTCTGTGATAAACAGCACTTCCGGAGCCATGGAGGGATACTCGTGAGTGCTACTTCTGGAGTATTTTTTCAGTGGTTACAGGTACCAAAATCTTAGGACGTATGGAGAACATCACTCAAAACTACGCAAAAAGTTCTACCTGTGGTCCGAAAAAGTTGCACACTTTACGGAACAGAAAGGCAGCTAATGCTTATAGGCAGTCAGTTTTACTAGCGTTTGAAGCAGTGATGACATTCAGCGCCAAATTATCAAGCATGTGAGACACACGATACCTACTTGTGTCTTGTTTTATTCACCGCGTATGCAACAGAATGCCGTGAAACCCACAGCCTAAATATCAGCTTCCTGGTAGTCATAACACAGTCATGTTCGCCACGAGCTGAGCTACGTGTAAAAACAATTGTATCGTACGTCTGTTCTTTGCGCAGCTATCAACAAAAAAAATCGTTTATGCGAGAATTATATCTGCACACTCACATTTAGATTTTTATGACAACTGTGGTCTGCTAAATCATGAAAACGTTTGTGAGTGCTTATCAGTCCTTGTGAAAGCAAAGAACCTCTTATACAATCGTCGGTATATCCCAACAGACAAGTTGAATATCATCAATACCACGTTTCAGTATAGCGGATCACTTTTACCACCGCACAAAGGTGATTCAGTGCACCACAAGAGACAACAATCACAACTATGTAACGCTAACACATTCACAACACACCGCCACACCATAGAGTTACCTTTCCTTATGAAAATCACTGTTGATTTCCCATTGTTGGACTATCATCGAATGGTTGACTCTATTGATCATCAATGGCTCCGCAATACTGATTGAGCTGCTTCAATACTTCATCGACTGTATTTCTGTTAAGCACTTTGCAATAAATATGGCAGGGTTCCTTTTGGCGTTACATAAGTCAGTTGCCAGACTTTGGGGTGGTTGTTGCCCGACTGCCGCTAAATTTAGCTGAAAAGTTTTTCCTGTAGTTGTGGCTTCTCCGTAAGAGTTAGGTGCCATGCGCGGTGCGTTTCGCGAATGCATAAGCGACGATGGCCGTTTTAATTAACGAAATGAACCGAGCCTAGCAGAAGACGAGCGTGGTGCTGCCGTGCAATTAGGAGGCCAATTTAATTAACGAAATGAACCGCGCATTACATAAGTCGTTTTAGTTAACGGAATGAGCCGCGCCTAGCAGAAGTCGGGGCGCGTTCTCTCGCTGTGTGCGCAAGTGTGCAATTAGGATATCGCGTCTCAGTATTAGGGATGACGGGAAAAACTGAATAGAATCACCGGAGGTGATGCGCTGCCCCCCTTCCTCTTACTTTTCTTCTTTTTTTCTCTCAGCTGATCGTGTCGCGTCAACCGCGCGCCACGACGGGGGACGCTACACTTCGCCTAGCTGAGTCAGCGCAAGACATATCGTTCGGACTCGTATATACATGTGATGAATAAGCGTTCCAAGGCTGGTTAATAGGGGTACGTCGGATACGCTCCAGCTATGTACGCCTGGAAGGCTGCTTTATCGAACCGCACTCAACTTCTGCTAGGCGCGGTTCATTCCGTTAATTAAAACGGCCTCTTAATTGCACGGCAGTGCCATGCTCTACAACTGCTAGGTGCGGTTCATTTCATTAATTAAAACGGCCAGCGTCGCTCGTTGGCAAAATGTACAGCGGATGACATCAAATTCTCAAGGAGACGCCACAACTACAGAAAAAAAATTTTTCCCACTGAAACTGGCCCACTGTTTTTTTTACAGTCCGAGCCTAGGCACTTAGGGTAGCTGGTACGCCGTCCGGTTCTGTGGCTGTGTGCGTCCCAAGGCGGCAGATTGCCCGTTCCACACTCCTGCATGAGAAAGCCCAGTTTGTCTCTGAGAGGTGCAGAGTGGTTGGCACACTCCGAGTCTTATTTGTACGACTATCCTTTGCGCTTGCTGGACTACACAGGGCCTCTGAATATGTCATCACATGCCCTTTAAGGTCTACAACGTGTTGTCCTGTTTCACTGTTCATCATTGGAGCTCCGGCTGCTCTTTTCTATCAAGCGATTGGACATAGTTCCAGAATATTGCTGCCATTTAGTTTCCCTCCTCTGGCAGGTCCTGTAACATCTGTCTATTGGCATTGACTAGCTTCATTTGAACAGGGCCTGCATTTCGAGCTTCAGCTTCACGTAGTGCTGCATTTTGTCGTTACATACCTCGGACTCTTTTGCCTTGACCGCACGGTGGTGGGCACGGTGTGCCTCTCGGCGTGTTTTCCACGTCTGAGCGACTTCTTTGTCCCACCACTGCTTGCGCGCGTGGCGCACGGGGTTCATGTTACGGGACATGTGCCATGGCATAGCGCTGAGCCATATGTCGATGTATTCTTCGTGCGTTTTTGCCTCTCGTCACCGTTCACTGTCCTCAAATTCTGCAGCCGCCGCTTCTATACTTTTAGCTGGAAAGTGCATTGGACCATCGAATGTCACGCGGTGCTTCGTTTTGAGGTGTTGTGTGCAAGAGAAGTCGATCCGAATACAATTATGATCGATTCCAATGAAATAACCTCCAACTTCATCTATACCGATGGATTTGAGGAGACGAGTTAGGTTTTGCGATAAGAGGACACAGTCAATAGATGTTGCACTGTCTCGCGCACACCATGTGTGTTTTCCCTTACATCTGGAATCAAGATAGCATTATCGAGTTGTAGCCATTTCGTCAACTGCATCAAAAGGCTCCCATTTGCGTCCATGTAGCCACACAGTTCAGATATATGGCCGTTAAAGTCTCCAAGGATCAAAACTTTCCGGTTGTTGGTCATGCACTTTGAGTCCTCGTACACACACTCTATCAGCGCCTCGTTGACCGCTAGCCGAATACCACTGACTGCCATATATAAAACGCACACCGTGACCGAAATCCCAATGATCTCCCCCATTATCCACATAATGTCGTTGCAGTTTCTTCTGGAACCTTGCCAGTGGGCGTCCCGCCACACATAAAACTGACTCCTTCTCCTTTGCGGCTGGTTCCAGATCTATTACTTCCCAGCCAGCACTAGTGTTCATGTATAGGTGGTTCTTCGAGATCTCTCAGGTGTGTTTCCGTGACTGCATAGAGTAAAATCTTTTCAGTCCTCAGCATACGATATACTTCCTCGCATTTGTCCACTCTATGTGCCCCATTAAGGTTCAGGTACGCCACTCTTCAGGTACTGTGCTTCTTTTGTTGGGGTCGTGGGCGGACTTTCTTAAAGCACTTCACTGGAGCCGGAGGGATGTTGGCTGAAGGATATACTTGCCGAACAAGTTCTCCACAACGCGATAGAGTTTGGCACCAGCATTCAGGCTGGAGGGCAGAAGTGGCTGGTACAGCAGTTGATAGGGCTGAAAAACTGGGTGCTGTGGCTGGTTGCCGGTGTCCAACCTGTGCATCTGACCCTCGGTCATCTCGTGCGTTTGGGGGGGTTCGTTGTGCAGCCTTCCACGTCATTCCAAACATTGAGATGGTTCAAGTCATTCCGAACATTGCGATGGTTCGAAGGGCTCCCGAACTGCATGGTTCGCGAGTAGGGGGAGGCACTTCTTTGACCTTTCTGTCGAGTGCGAGTGGTGGACAGCCTCCTCTTTCATCAGCTAGTGTTTTGGCCCGCCCTTGCGCCTGAATTCTAGCACTTGGAGCCTCTTCCCTAGTCCTAAAAATGGTCTCACGTGCTCTGCTAGCTTATCAGGCACGTTTCTCGCTGTTTCTGCACGGAAGTGCGTACAATCTTGTGCCAGGCACCCTTTCTCTCTTCCAGAACTTTTGATAAGTTCACAAACTTGACCCCCAAACTAGCGTAGAGCTTTTTCAGTTGGGTGCTCAACAGCATTGCTCTAGCCTGGACTTCCTTTTCCTTGGATGAAACTCTCGGGCATTGAACACACGAGAAAGATACCCGTGGTGTGCTATCTCTTTGTGAATACCCGCCAGGGCTGCATTCGTCATTCTTGATAGCATCACTCACTCCAGCATGTAGAATGACCAATCTTCCGGCCCACCATAGACGCCTTTAGCGCCAGTGCTATCTAGTGAGCATTTCTGAAATCACTAGAGAAGTGGACAAGCCATCGACACTGCCGGACAAACAAGCCCTTGAAAATAGAGTTTGTAGGTCGACGCGTCACCCCGCTAGATCCTCTGCGTGCCTTGTCCGGGACACTGAATGACGATGCCTCATCTCGTACCCGCCCGCAGAGTCAGGACTTCTACCAGGAGCAGTTAGCACAGGTAATCTATAATGCAACTCTGGAAAAGGCAAAAGAAGGGGGTGGGTTGGGATTTTCGTGCACGCCCAGGCCACGATAATTGCAGGACAGAGTAGTGTACCTGTCTACAGCAGCGGCGCCGCCACGGTGGTATAGTGGCTAAAGTAGTCGGCTGGTGACCCGAAGGTTGCGGGATGGAATCCCGGCTGCAGGAGGCTGCATTTCCGATGGAGGCGGAAATGGTGTAGGGCCATGTGCTCAGATTTGGGTGCACAGTAAAGGACCCCAGGTATTCAACATTTATGGAGCCCTCCACTGCGGCGTCTCTCATATATATTTCTTTGCTATATTTTTCAGCAATCATTATCATCAGGCTTATTACCCACGGACTGGAAGATCGCCAAGCTCATCCCAATTTTCAAAAGCGGTAATAAAAATTCCCCGCATAACTACCGACCCATATCACTAACATGCATTTGCTGTGAGTTACTTGAACACATTATCGCCTCCCATATTTACGCTCATCTTGAACATAATTCCTTCTTTTTTCCTCAGCAACACGGTTTCAGAAAAGGACTGTCATGTGACACGCAGCTGCTAGAATTCACAACTGACTTGCACTCTAACATGGACGCTAATCTTCAAACGGATTGTATTTTTTTAGATTTTGCTAAAGCATTTGACTGTGTGGCACACTCGCGTTTATTCTCGAAATTATCAGCTCTCTGTCTGGATTCTTTAACATTATCATGGCTTCGTAACTTTCTTTCTTTCCGTCAGCAGTTTACTTCAGCTAACAGTTTTACCTCATCTCTCTGTGACGTAACATCAGGTGTGCCCCAGGGCAGTGTCCTTGGTCCTTTACTGTTCCTAATATACATTAACAATTTACCCACACGGCATATCTTCTAACCTGCGTCTTTTCGCTGACGACTGCATCATTTACCGCTCAATTAAATCCACCGAAGATCACCTCGTACTTCAAAATGATCTCATATTAATTGCAAAGTGGTGTGACAAATGGCAGATGAGTCTTAACTCTACTAAATGCAAGGTTATCACTTTCAGCCGCAAGCGCATCAATTCCGATTTTTCATACCTCATAGATAGCACATTAGTATCCCAGGCATCATCGTATAAATATTTAGGCGTCCATCTCAAGCACAATCTTTCATGGGACATGCATATTAACACCATTACTGCCAAGGCATCCAGGTCACTTGGATACCTGCGCCGGAACTTGTGGAACTCCCCAAGCAGTCTAAGACAACTCACCTATGAAACCATCGTTCGTCCGCAATTAGAATATGCTTCACCAGTGTGGTCTCCTCATCAAATCTACCTGACTAACAAGCTTGAGTCTGTACAAAACAGAGCCGCTCGTTTCATTACTTCCAACTACAGCCCACATTCCAGCATAACGCAGATCAAACATGACATACCGCTTGTGCCATTAAATGTACGTCGTTCCATTTCTCTTTTATCTTTATTCCATAAATATAGCTATAGCATCAGGCCATCTCCCTTACCACTGGTAGCGCCTTCACGCATATCACGCCGCTTGCATAATCAATATAGCATTAAACGCATCAGTGGACGAACTAACACTTTCAATTCATCAGCACTTCCCCGAGCCATTGTTCTATGGAATGATCCTCCCGACAATATTGCATCTATCAGTAACCATCAAGCATTTCTTGACCAATTGCGTAAGCATTTCTTGAAATAGTATCATGTCGTCACCATTACTTTTTATTTCGCGAATTCTTCCTCCATTCTTTCCTTTGCGAGTGTGTGTGATTGGCGAAAAATTGTTTCATGGAATAAGAAATGCTGTTCCTCTGTTTGAAAATGCTTTGCACTGTACATATGTATGTATGTATATATATATATATATATATATATATATATATATATATATATATTTGTTTTTTTCCTTTGCTGTTAATTGCTGTTTTTTGCCATGTGTAAAAAAAGAGAAAAAAGGAAAAGGGAAAAGGGAGGAAAAAAAAGTTCCTTAACTGCACTGTACCCTTTTTTTCTTTTTTTCAATTTTGTTTCCCTGTACTTATTAATGCATTTTTCTCTGATATTTTTTGTTTCGTACTTGCTCCCCTTACTCAATGCCCTATCGGGCCCTGTAAGGTACCATGAATAAATAAATATATGTTGATTTGGGACGTTAAACCCCACAAATCAATCAATTAATCAATCTGCAGCAGCTATTAGGTTGGCTCCTTGGACCTACTCAGCCGCTTTGCAAGAGCGATAATAGAAAACAATTTCGCTGAAGAGCAGCGGTGGTGTTCAGGCCACCGTGTCAAGATCTGGTGTGAGAGCCCGGAGGCTAAGTGCTACTGTGGCGGCCACGACAGCAGCCTCATATTCTCATAAGCCCTGCTAGTCAGGGGCACGAATGATATTTTCAAGGTACGAAGGGCGGAAGTACGTCTTATAGTTTGGCTGGCTAAGGAGGATCTCTCCTCGCCCCGCCGCGGAGGTCTAGTGGCTAAGGTACTCGGCTGCTGACCCGCAGGTCGCGGGTTGAAATCCCAGCTGCGGCGGCTGCATTTCCGATGGATACGGAAATGTTGTAGGCCCGTGTGCTCAGATTTGGGTGCACGTTAAAGAACCCCAGGTGGTCTAAATTTCCGGAGCCCTCCGCTACGGCGTCTCTCATAATCATATGGTGGTTTTGGGACGTTAAACCCCACATATCTAACAATGAGGATCTCTCCTCTGCTAAGTGAAGGGCACATGCTTCTCCGGAGTCCATAATTATGATGAGCTTTTCGAAGCATGGCCCTTCGAAACTTGCGCCGACGAAGCTTGCGGAGCTCACCGCACAAACAACAGGATCGGGCTGCAGCGTCTCCGCTCTGCAGTCCTTGCAGCGGCAAGGTGCCGTGCGCGCCCTTCCGTAATATGGCATTGTGGCTGGAGTAAAGCACCAATTGTTGATTTGTTCGTGTGACTAAGCCCCTGCCGCGGGCCAGGCCAGAAATTCAGTCAGCAGGACCTGCTGGCTCCGAGACTGCCGGGTCACATTATCGCGTCTTGTTGAACAAATGACTGCCCGTGGCATTTAAAGAAGAAGAGGTGGAGACAACTAAAAATTGCGCGGAAGACGGCAGGTCATACGCGTTGAAGCCCGATCCTGACGTCTAGTCTTTAGGTTTCGAGAAAACTGGGGCGATGGAGACGGATAGAGGCTCTTCTGCAGAGTTCTCGAAGCAATGCGCGTTGGTCATTAGCAAACGGTTCGCTTTGTCGGAGCATGACACTCCTAACCACCGATATTCTACGCGTCTTGAAGGAGCTGGCCCGTTGCCCTCTCCCAATTTTGTGTTTGTTTATTTGTTGCTGCACTTATCTAGGAGCGAGGTTATCCCACTGCTGTGGACTGAAAAGGTGGATGTCCGATCCCGGCTGCGGCGGCTGCATTTCCTATGGAGGCGGAAATGTTGTAGGCCCGTGTGCTCAGATTTGGGTGCACATTAAAGAACCCCAGGTGGTAGAAATTTCCGGAACCCTCTACTACGGCGTCTCTCATAATCATATGGTGGTTTTGGGACGTTAAACCTCACATATCAATCAATCAAAGGTGGCTGTCAGGCTGACAGGTTCACTGACAAGAAAAGATGTGTCAACAGTCACGATTGCCACAAAGGGGTGAAATCGAGACCAGCGAAAAGCGACCATGAGACCACGACCGCGAAGGCGGCATGAAGAATGAAAAATTGATGTGAGAGACAATGAGATGACTGAGACATATGATGGACGAGATGGTGACGAGGCGCCGAAGTTTTGGAAGGTGATGGCATAATTTGTGGTTTTAAAGACGATATTCTTGTTTGGGTACTTTTTCTTAGGTATTCTACTCACGTCAGCCTGGATTGTCTATTTGCAGACTGGGTCAGCCTGGCTGGTCAATTTTCAGACTATTTACTAGGGTGCTGAGAGAGTAAGAAAGTGTGCGATGACGACCGCTATCGCAAATCTGTTTTATGTCTAGCTGGCGCTAGCTATAAGCGATATGGGAAAGGATTTATTGGCGAAAAGGTTGTCTTTACTTTGCAGTTTCCAAGCAAGATACTTTTGTCTGCCTTTTATTACACGGTACGTAGGGATTTTCTCAACAATGAAAGCCACCTGTGTCACTTTCTCTTTGACTGCGTATAGTTCTATCACTTCCGAACAAGTCATCGCTCCGTATTCATTTGTACGTTCTCAATCGAATTGCTTAGGCTAACTCCAACAGATGGGTCGTCACTTCTGCAAATTCAAGGTTGTCAGCCCTATATATATTCAACGGATGAGGGTGCACCTCATTAGATTCTGCAACTGGGGTAGGTCTTCTTGGAATGGCCAATTTTTAATCTCTCTGTCTTGGTGAAATATATATATATATATATATATATATATATATATATATATATATATATATATATATATATATATATATATATATATATGCATGGGATATATATATATATATATGGTTATTCTGACGAAGGCTGGTCCCACAGCCGAAACGTAAAGAAACCTTTCCGTTTTTCGACGTGTGTCTTCTTTTTATTCATACTATTTTCTGGCGTCCAAGAATTTATTTCCTGCAATTATATATATATATATATATATATATATATATATATATATATATATATATTTGCATGGGCTCTCTGTAGACGGCGTGGTCAAGTATGCGATCACTCAAGTGATTCGTGATTCGCGAAAACGGTCCTACTGTTTTTACCTAATCGCAAAGGCGTCAACAAGTGGTCGCAAATCGTGACCGGTAACTGTTGTCCCGAATAATCGGTGGTCTTTAGCGCTAGTCTAACGAAGCACGGGTTTACCACCAACCACTATGATCACTAAACAAGTTCGCTAATTACTCAAGCAACTTTAAAGGAATCTTCAATACGTCACAAAGTTGACGATAACGAGAAATGATGGTGAATAAGCATCACAAAAAGAATCAAGTGGATACATGAGTCATTCTTACTGGTTCCATATGTAGGCAGACAACCATTACATGGTAATGTTGTTTTATTATTTTCCTGCTACATATTTAGCTTTTTTTTCTTTGCAGGTGTGGGGCTGTGGAGGCTCCACCACCATGTAAAGTAATACCTATGAGACCAGGTGTATACCCGAAATTTTGTCCGAAGCCATCATGTCCTAACAAGGATATTGTATAAAATAAGCGCTTATGAATAAAAAACATTGAAATATTGTCACTTTTCTTAAGTGTTATGTGTGTTAACTTGCCGGTGTAGGTGTAATTTCAACATTGCCTTTTAAATGCACTTTTAGTTTTTTCTCGTTTTGCTTTCTGACGGTTGGTTCCTTTATTGCTTCCAGAAATAGAGCCCAACGTAAGAGGTGTGAATACAAATCGGGGGGCATAATCGACCATTTTAGATTCCGCATGCAAACGTCATTCCCGGGAACATTTTGATAAATGTGCTCTATTTACCTAAAGTAGTGGTCTCCAATTCGTTTCAGCCAGCGGACATCAACAAAGCAATTTATACCCGTAAGGGACTGGGCCGGGAAGAAGGTACGAATGGTGATGGAGGGGAAAGAGATAGAATAAACACAGCTTCAGCATACGCTACAATTTGAAAAAAAAGCCTCCCCTATATCTAATATATGAGTTATTTCTCAGCGTGACAACAATACACCGATGGTGATCTTCGAAATAATTAATATGTATACGCCGGTTTTAAAGTATAGCCTTTGTTTCATGATTACATTTCAAGACATGTGACTGCATGAACTGTACCACAAAAACAAAGCTTAAGACCAGTCATCTCTGTGTAGACGATGTTACGTCTCTACAGTCACTGGCTGTAGAAATATCTTTAGGTACAAGAAACATGAACACGTTAACAAGTGTAGCTCTGGTGTTCGAGTCACCATGAGCCAGCGTTCGACCAAAGGCTTGCGCTCGTGCCACAACGCCAGTGCAGTCGCGTGCGTCTTTCGTTGTTTCCCTTTTCTAAAGCGCT
This sequence comes from Rhipicephalus annulatus, assembly GCA_013436015.1. Classification (NCBI taxonomy): domain Eukaryota; kingdom Metazoa; phylum Arthropoda; class Arachnida; order Ixodida; family Ixodidae; genus Rhipicephalus; species Rhipicephalus annulatus. The sequence goes on from WOVY01013355.1 coordinate 60,692, forward strand.
ATCTTAGCCCACAACATACGTATTGTTACATGTCGATGTGCATGAGTCATCTGCTGTGGCATGGGCTAGCTTCTAAGCCAGTCCATGCCACAGTATAAGGGGAGGAAGAAGGAAATGTTGCTTTTTCGTTGCTTTCTCTTCTGGTTCTCGGAAAATCTCCTAAAACGAAAAAAAAACGTGTCTAATCCAGTTTCAGTTCCTGAAGAGGGTATCCTGGCAATAGCTGTGTCTGAACTAATTCGCTTATCACCGTCGATACTTTCAATGTTGCCCAGTGGAATCGTCGTTTTCTGTTTTTGGCCTCTGCTGATTTACTTCGCTTTGTTATTCACTTAAATCCTGGCATAATGACAATACAAATAATAAATATTTCCCGGACATTTCGGTTAGATCACCTTTCTTTAGCAGGTGGTGTAATGATACTTTTTTCGAGCAAATTTTGTCCCACAGCAAACCTGGATTTTCAGTTAATGCCTCCGAAGTGCGAAATTTTGTCAATATGCCAATCATGCCAGGATGCCGCCCTTTTAGTAATATAAACGCATATTTTTCCTCGGGCGTGCACAATACGCAACGGATAGTGTGTGGCAGTTTGGGCTAGTTGGTGTGACATGACGATAATTATAGCGCGAGAACAGAACGATGACAAAAGGACAAGAAGGAGATGAGTGCTAGTCCCTTTCTTCTCCCTTTGTCTTCATTCTGTTTTCGCGCTATAACTATAGATAATCTTTGTTTTATTTAGCTGCGAAAATGAAATTATTCTTACCAATGACTTCCGTTGCCATCACGTTCTAGGTGTTTTTGAACGAACTCTTCTGGTTTTTCACTGTGCGACTGCATTACGCATAAAAAATTTTACCTGCCTAAATATTAAGCAGCCTGCGTTTGTTCGCAGTCAAGCACTATCAGTGTTAGACCTGACGTTTTGTAGTGCAAGTGTTCTGCTGAAGCTCTGGAGAACAATTGAGTTCACTTCAAACCGTGACCACATTGTTGTGTACTTTGAATTAGTAGGTCCAATAAAATTGTTTGAAAGAAAAGCGGGAACTTTGATTAATTGTGAAAAGTTTAAAGGCTGCTTGCGCTCTAACACTGAGGTAGTATGCAGTAGTAAATATGAAGACCTTGGTAAAGTGCTCTTTCAGTTTCAAGACTACGAACAAACACTTCGAAATTTCTAATTGCGTCGGTGTAAATAACAGTTCTCCGCCTAGTCGGTGGTAGAATACTGAGTGTACGCAGGACTACAGAAGGAGAAAAGCCGCATTGAAAAGTCCTATACAAAATCAGATTCCACAAAATTGGAAGGATTATCAATTTCTTGCGGCAACAAAAACTTACTATGTTTCGCGCGAAAGGGGAATGTGATAAGAATCTTTTCGGCTACCTATGTAAATAAAAAAATTGTCGAGTATTATTCAGTTTCCTCTGTTGTACAAAGACAATTCCAATGTCAGGAAATGTGTGCCTAATAGTTTATAACTTACAAGAATTACAGGAATCATTAACTCAATTAGCATAAAGACTAAAAAGTTGAATTATAATTCGCCTAAAATTATGTTTCTACACATGCTCTTCTTAAGTAAACAGCAGTATTGACTTTCGAATTAGATCAGGCTATGTTCGGGTTGGCAAAAGCATGCCCAGGGTCTCATGGTATTACAAACGCTGTCCTTAACATTATATATCAGGTATTTCCCAATGATCTGTTGGGTCCAACAAGTAGGCATGGATAGCTATTTAATGAAAGATTGCTGAAATTATACCGCGGCCTAAAAAGCAGGGGGCTGGCTTTATTACCAATATATAAGACCAATAGTACTGACATCAGATGTAGTGTAACTAATAGAAAGGGTCTTTCGTGGTTATATATCATTTATTAATGATCAACAGCTGTTGATCCCCAGGCAAATTTGCTTTAGATACGTACATTCTTCTTGGTACATTCGGGTACTGATCCGTAACATTCTTTAGATCGGTGCCACCATTCTATATGCTGGCTCACCAACCTCAGAAGTTCTTCAAGTCGTCTAGCATGGTGGAGCCTTGGCTGCAACAGTTTGACGTTATAATTTTTCGCAAGTCAGGACAGAAACACACCGACACTGACTGTCTCTCACGTGCGCCGATTGGAAGAGACGTGAATACAATACAATTCTTTCCTCTGTATCAGCAACCGACTTGGCTGAACAACAACGTGATGACTTGGAGCTAAGCCTACACATTGACTACCTCGAAGTCCACAAACCCCGTCTTCTTTGAACTTCACACCCTTGTTGGTCTTCCTTTGCCTCATGGGCGGAGTCTTATATAATAAAAACTTTGACCATACGCAAGCTACTTACCTACTGGTGTCGCCGACCTCGCGTCGTGGCAATATTTTACATGCTTGCATTGACGAACCATCATCCGAACACTTAAAAAGAATTTACCGCTCCTGTTACTGGCGACGTCTTGCGAAGACAGTCAAGCAATACGACCGCACATGTCACGACTGCCAACGCCGTAAGACTCCACATGTCCGACCAGCGGGACTACTTCAGGGTGTGCCATACCGAAAGCATGAATGCATGTAAATTGGCATGAAATTGCTCAGATCATTTCCCCTGTCTTCGTGTAGAAATAGGTGGATTGTGGTCACCACCAATTATTTAACGCGTTACAGCGACACAAAGGCACTGCCCAATACTAGCGGAGGCAAAACTGCCCAGTATTTTGCCATCAGTATGGTCCTTCGTCATGGGCGCCAGCAGTGATATTTACTCATCGTGGGACAGCTTTCACGCAGAGGTCATACCAGAAGTATTGAGACTAAGTCATACAGAATATAGGAAAACCACAACTTATCAGCCCCCAAACAAACGGACTCACTGAACGACTGAAGAAGTTCATTGGCTCATGCTGTCAAAGTATGTGGCTGTTGACCACAAGAACAGCGATGATATTCTTACCTTCGTAATTTTTGCTTACGATACGGCAGCCCAAGAAAGCACAAGTTTCACCCCTTTTCGCTTATGGCGAATTCAACTCGTCGAGCGGGAGCAAGTTTTCTTGCTCCGCGGCCGAGAATCGGCATTCCACTGGTAGATTCGCAGCAAGTTTATATTTTCCACTGGCCGAGTCGGAGCAACCGACTCCGCGATGCAGCGTACCGCGAGCTCCGTGTTACAGAGACGGATTTCGCCAGAACTCTGAGAAGGTGTTGCCTTCGTTAACGGCGCAGGCGGACAGCTAGGCTGTCTTCGGCGTTTTTTGAGGCAATGTCTAGTCACCCTGTGCACTTTTTTACATTTAAAACTGGCGTCGTCTGACTCAGCTGGACGTGTTGCTGCTGGTTTGCTTCTCACTTTGAGTGACAGGGAGAGCACTAGTTCTTCTAGCAGTAGCAGCAGCGAGGACGACAATCCGTACGTGCTGTACGAGATGATGTATATGCAAATGTTCGCTATCCCGCCATGTACGCGGCTGAAGATAATCGGCTAGGTCGAAGAAGTTGTGCACGCGTACTCAGAAAAACAGGTATGTATACTTCTAAGCGATGCATAACTTTTTTTTTCGTCATGATTACTGTACATTTTTAGCGGTCCCATATTTGTTTATATATTTTGGCAAGAACTTCAGAGTCTCAAGGGCTGTTGCTGCTCACCTGTACAACGACTTCTGTGCTTCGCCGATGTACCCTCGCTGTAACAATGGGGTGGGGGGGGTCACCAGCTAAAACATCCGAGGAGCACATCCTAGAGTTCTTGTAGTGAGCTTCAGAACGCACCTTTACTAGCTGAATTCACGCTAATAACTTCAGTATTGTCCTGAAAGTGACTTGTGCGCCCCCCGACGTCCGTATTTGTTAAGCTGAAAGTTTACTTGGATGTTGTTCCAAGGTATGCTGCAAATAAAGCCTGCGTCCGAGATGTTACCGGTTGCTTCGGGTTTGGAGAAACAACCGTTTTCGGAGTCCTTGAGCGTGTGATGGACTATTTTGTGGAGTTAGCCAAGACGGTGGTAGCCTTCCCTGATGACTTGCAGGGCCTGTCTACAAAGTTCGAGCATGTATGAAACGGCGTGGAGATGAACGTGTGAAATTTCAATACATCGTAGTGGTTGTTCCTCGACTATGCCAAAAGGGGGAAGAACTGTATCGAACATGGTTGCGGTAGCAGGAAAATACTCAACACAAGTACGCAAATGTGATACCCAAGTATTTGAATTAACAGCATATTTACATGCTAAGATGGACGGCATATATAAAGTGATCGTGCCTTTCTAAACTTTGCCAATCCGCTTCTCCTCGCAGCACATCGCCGCTTGATTTTCAAATTATCTGATGTCAAACCAGACCCTTCTCTCCCTATAATCAATTCACAATTTTTATGTGTAATCATCAGTATTTCACAATAAGTAATATTTTCATTTATACTATTATTACCTTCCTTCAGGTGTCTATACTATTATTACCTTCCTTCCCTTCTCTGGGAATCCTGACTGGATTTCCAGAGAAGGGAAGCGGGTTAGGGGGAGACAGAAGGTTAGGTGGGCAGATGAGATTAAGAAATTTGCGGGTATAAATTGGCAGCAGCAAGCGCAGGACCGGGTTAACTGGCGGAACATGGGAGAGGCCTTTGTCCTGCAGTGGACGTAGTCAGGCTGATGATGATGATGAGGTGTACCCCACCGTGGCATTCTTGGGCTGTCATCGTTTCGCGTACGCAATAATGACTTATCAAATATTATATACTGCAGAAATTATTTAGGAAAACCTCACAGGCCCTTGAAGAGGCATTGGGTGAGGAGGCGATAATAAAATTTGCACAATGCCTGCTTTGTAACGGGAAAAGTTTTAGATGCGGAGAAACTAATACTCGAGGCTTGTAGTGCGGCGCCGTCCGCAAGCTTCCTCCTCCTCTTCCACCATCTGTGCATCCCTTCCTCCCCTACACACCACGCGCGCTTCACTCCTCCACCGTCTGTGCACCCTTCCTCCTCTACACACCGCGTGCGCTTCTCCTCTTCACGAACATTCGTTAGCTGTATAATGTAGCGCGCATGCGCCGTCACGCTTCGAGAACATCGGCAGCTGACGCGCGCGCATGCGCCGTCGCGCTTCGAGAACATCGGCAGCTGACGCGCGCGCATGCGCCGTTGCGCTTCTCCCCCTTCTCGAACATTCGACAGCTGACGCGCGCATGCACCGTCACCCACCATCTGTGCCGCGCACGCTTCTCCCCTTCGAGAACATTCTACAATTCTCCTGATTCTCCAGTGGACGCGCATGCGCCGTCGCGCTTCAAGAACATTCAACAGCTGACAGTGCATGCGCCGTCGCGCTGTATATATACTCAAGGTCGGCGCTCGCTCGCTCAGTTGCCGCTCGTCGGTTGGTTTGTACGGCGCGTCGACGTCCAAGGTCGCGGTGAAATGAATTCCAACGAATCCACAAACACAATGATCGACGTCCCTTCGACCAGCGCCGCCCTTTCGCATACGTGTGTACGTGTTCACTCATTTAACACCCCCTCCTACAACCACGTTAACCAATTTAGCCATCGACCCAAGTAAGTCGCAATTTAACACCCCATTTCACAACCACGTTAACCAATTTAGCCATCGACCCAAGTAAGTCGCACTTTAACACCCCGTTAACCAATTATATGCTCCGCATCCTCCTCAGTGTTCCCCCGAGGGAATTTTTTTGTCAATAAAATTTTACATAGCTTTAGTGCATATGAAACATCAAAACAAATCTTTTTCTTTAATTTTGTACAGTATGTTCAATATAGAGAGCAAGTACCATAGTGTAAAGAATTTGAGCTGGTGGCTAATTATTGATCTTATTTGTAGTTGTCTGGGGCGCCTGGTGTCAGTGGATACATCGCTGGCAACTTCATAACCATTCACTCCCCAGTTGATAAGGTGTGATCAACGTACATCAATCGGCACAATTATTTATCAATTACACTGCAGGCAGCCCGTGACCATGAGAAAAAAAGTTTCTGGATGTCCCTGTTGGAAATCCGAGTAAGCTTCGTCATGCCAGGGCTTTTGAAAACTCTGAATTATCAAAAAAAAACTTCCTCATGTTTGTGCCCCAGTAAACTTCCATGTCCTTAGAGAAGCTGCATATCTCTTGCGGGTGTGGCTCTTGACCCCATTCAGAGACAATGGCAGCCTCACGGATCAGCAGAGAAAGTTCAGCGCTAAATTTTCTGCTGCAAGATTGCGGATTGAGAATGCCGTTGCTGACATTAAAGCTCGTTTCCGCCAGCTTCTGCATCTTGACTTTTCATGGTTGACAAGATGAATGAGTTCGTGCGAATCGTGTTCTGTTCAGCACAACTTGTGCATAAATGCTGGAGTTGGGAATATCCCATTTAACTTTGGTGATGTCACCCAAAGTAACCCCTGGGAAAAGCCTTCTGAAGATACTGCTGAAAGCTGTGGGCCACAGACGTCAAGTGATATATTGCTGCGCAGAAACGGAGAGCACAAATGAAAGTGTTTTTCGTAAAATGCAGCTGCTGTGGGTTGTCTAGCAGGCAGCCACGTTCTTATTTCTTGTAGGGGTGGCTAAAGAGGCATCGAAGGCTGCCTATTTTGCTTCTTTATATTGTTATTTATCAACAGAACAATTAGTAAGTGCACTTCAAAGTACTACAAGGCATGTTGCTGTATGTTTTACATGTAAATAAGTTGGACAGACGACATGTGAATTAACAGTTTTTACTCCACATCTGTGCACCGCAGTGTGGAAAGTAGGAACAATTTATTTATTCTTTAAATTCAAACCGAGTTAGCTCACAGATGATGCATTTTCTTTAGTTTATCTCTGCGTCGTCTCGCTTTATCGCTTTGCGTTTCTTTCACTGTTCTCCACTAGCTTTTTTTTATGTGCCTTTGTTTTCAATTTCTTCAACCATGCCATACGTTTGCATACCAAAGAATGGCCAAATAAAACAGTGCTTTCGAGTCTTTGTTTTTGCTCAAGCTATTGATGTTTTCTTGTGATACGAAACCACCAGAGCCTCCCACAAAATCTGTTGCTAAACTAGCGCTGTGAAATTGAGTGTTTCCGAGCTCAGCTTAAGTTGTACGACTTGAAGAGAGTTCTTTTGTTAATTGTTATTCACAACACAAACTTTTCTTTTTGCACACTGTTTTGCTGCATGTGCCGCATTAGTTTTCACACAGCATGAACTGCAGCGCATGTTCATTACTTAGCCATAAATGTTCGCTATCTGTGCGCAACCACTGTAGGCATTGTGCTTTATTAAATTATACGAAAAAAGGGCACCCTAGGTGTTGCCAAGACTATGTTAATTTTTTGCTCTTTAGTTACTTTTGTTAACGATGAACAATTAATGCAAATATTTTTAAAGGGCATAGCAACCCTTACTGGTCATCTGCAGGAAAGGTTGTAAATATATATTCGAGTCACCTGTGTACATGATGTCAAGCGATGCAATGCATACAATAAACGTGGTTTCGATCCTTTATTCGTCTTTTTTCACGCCAAAAACTTGACGGAGAAGGCTCATCTTCTTAGCATGCATTTCTTCCTGCCTCAATGCCTTGTCGAGGCACCGTTCTTCATTTCAAGCTTTTTTTCAGCTTTTTGTTTTGAGTGACGTTCTTCTATTTCTCCCATTCTACCAAAGAATGCTTGCATACGAAGTGCCCAAGCTGAATTTGGGCGCTTTTTTACATCTGCTGTGTCATCTAGCCCAAAAGAACCTGTTGTATTGTCTGTACCATTTTCTGGTGACAGGCTCAAATGTTCTTGAGAGACAGGCTGAGTCGGTGTCTGTGGGTATGTCTTCCTTGTTAAAACGCCACTTGCATCTCTCAATGGCTCCGGCTCTGCACTGTCATCTATCCATCTATTTTTTTTCCAATTTATCTTCGCACAGAACTTCTTTTGGGGAGTTGCCAGAGGTGTTTTTTTTGCTGCCATTTTTTTCTTTTTGGGACAGTCTTATACCTTGAGCAGCACCACTCACCTGTCTGCGTTACGCCTAGTTTTTCTTCAATTTCTCTGGAGATTCTGTCAAAAATGGTCTTCTTGTTTCGGAATCTTTTCATAGGGCCGACTTGAGGTAAATACGAGGCATATAAGTCGAGCAGCAGCCTTGTTTTGCTGCTTGTGCCCTCACACACCGCAGCTGAAGTATTCAAATCACGAGTTGCATTACTCAGTAATCAAACACCATTTCCCACTCTGCACTCATCACTATAGACTTGTAAGGTAGAAACACATCAATGCCTTAGCGCAATAAACATTAAATAAAATTTGTGGATATTCATGCAAACGACATTGCTACTTGTCCACAAAAACTGTTCAGCAATCACCTCTAACAAAAACATGCAAGAACATTAAGAACTTGTTAAGCTCAAATAAGGAAAGCAATTATTTAACACCAAGGGCAGCTTTTTGAACTTTTCAGGTTACAGAGAAACCACATTGGCTAGATATTTCTGCTCCTTGCTGATGACACTAATGGCCTTACACATGCAACATTTAGCCGCAATTCCAGTCTGGCTCAATGAGATGAGATGATGTATAAGGCTGCACTTCGTTGACCTATTGGTACCTAGGCTGTGCTTTCTGAGCATTGAAATGCTTATTGTAATTTTAGTAGTCAACGCATTTCTGACGCAACATATATTGAGGGTAGGAGATAACACTCTTCATATTCAACAGTAAACATAAAACGCCAGGCCTGCACGGTAGGCGCAGCAGAGTCACAGCGAAAGCTAGAAGAGTGACCTTTCAGAGCCTTTTCAATACACTCATTTGGTAACTACTGCAAGCGCACTTGCTTGGTACCCAATAGGGCATAATAATAAACTTTTGGGCGTTAGGCCGGAATTTGCTATGCTATTTTTAGTTATTCTTTGGAAGAGTGTGATATCCGCTAAACACGTGCAAAAAATTTTGTGCCAATCGTTCTTCTAGAGTGGCTGACAACAATGAGGAATTATGGCTGCGGGGGGTATGCGCCGCAGTTAATAGGGAAACAAAAACAAGCTTTTGTAATCGATTGGAGCATTGGATGGCCCACTCGTTATGCTAATCGCAATGTGCGACGACTGATTGTTCTTTAGCTGTTTTAAAATGCTTTATAAGTCGTAGTAACGCGATTGCTTTCCCAACATCAAGCCCGCGTAAGGCTAGTTTGACACCGGTGTAGTTTGACACCGGTGTAGGTCAGTGGTAGAATACTGGGCTAAGATCCAGTGGACCCGGGTTTGAGCCCCACTGCGCCTTTGGTGCTAGGTCATGACTGCCTAAGGCAAGTTTGACACCACTAAGTAGTAGATTATTAAGCTGGTACCCAGCGTACCCGTGCTCCTGAAGAAGAGGCTTAGCTCTATCACACACGTGATGACATTTCTCGGTGGTAAAACGTGGGGCACATCAGTGTCATCTATGCTTCAACTGTACAGAGCGCTCATCTTGGGATATTTGCGGTATAGCACGCCCGTGCTTTCCAACGCCGGAAAAACTAACATCAGGGTCCTGCAAAGCATTCAAGGCCAAGTCCTCCGCACATGCTTTGGGCTACCTCGGTGCGCTAATACGTTGGCAACAATTGGTATTGCTAAAGACCATCCGATCACGACATATAAAAATGTCGACACACTCCAGACACATATCCGTCACATATCCAGAGTACCTAACCACCACCTTGCTAGCTTGCCACTAGAAAGACCAAAGGCAGCGTTTTCCAAAGTTGTTTCTGCTAACCAGAATTCCATATCGTGGAGATTCTCGCCCGCAACCATACCACTATCTCCAGAGTGGTGCCAGAAAAGACCGACTGTGCACCTTGAAGTGCCGGGGATATCTAAAAAGGCAAGACTGTCATCTGCAGCCCTCAAGCAGATCTCACTGGACCTTTCGCACTTGTCGTATGCTAACCGAATTCATGTTTGCATGGACGGTTCGGTCTCGGGAAGTTCGACAGGTGCCTTTGTCATACCATCTCGATCAATCACCGTCAAATTCAAGACATCACACGTCATGACATCTACGGGATCCGAGCTCGCCGCTCTTCGAGCAGCCATGGAGTTTGTTACGCAAGAATCCCCTAGTAGATGGGCTATTTTCTGTGACTCCAAGGCAGCCCTTCAATGCGTACGAAGTCTACGACGTGGAAACTACCACCAGATGGTGTATCGTATTAATGAAATTTGTCGTCGCGCCGCCGATCAAGGACGCTACATTGTTTTACAATGGTTGCCGGGCCACTGTGGCATCAGTGGTAACCACCTCGCCGACGACGCTGCCCGATGTGCCCACGATGGAGCGCCCACACTGTTAATACCTTTGTCAAGAGTAGACGCAGCTATAGAAAACTTAGTCACATCGCGCATAATGCCACGCTTGCGCACTGAAATTCTCCACTTGACTCCAATCATCGCCCTAAGAACCTTAAGTCATTACTCCAGAAACAACTGCCATCCAAGATTTCGCGACGTGACGCTACAATGCTGTGCCAGCGTTGGACTGGGGTAGCGTTTACTAAGTCATTCAGCCATCGCATTGGCATGGCAGACTCATGCATGTGTGAAAGCTGCAACTGTATAGAGACTATTGAGCATCTCTTGTGCCACTGTGCCCAATTTGATGAAGATCGCCGGACTCTCCAGTGTGCTTTGAATAGACTCGATGACCGGCCATTTAATGAAGCAAAGATCTTAGTAGCCTGGTTGCGCAGCACATCAGCACAGAAAGCCACACGACCCCTCCTGAGATACTTGTCAGCAACTTCATTGAGGGACTGCCTGTGAAACTCGGCATTGTGTGTGTGATGTGACATGTGTCTATCTTTTTCTCTCTATTTTACTCCCCTCTTCCCCTCCCCATGTGTAGGGTAGCAAACTGGACGCATAGTCTAGTTAACCTCCTAACCTTCCTACATTCCTTCTCTCTCTCTCTCCTGCCCCACTGTGTCATTGATGCAAAGATTTTTTTTCTAATTTTGCGTTATGTTGTTACGAACATTGGCGACGGAGGTGGCGGTGGACAACATGCTACTACGCGTGACCCGAAAAGCGATCTCATAAGAGCTTTCGCTGCACATAAAAAAGACATTCGCACAACCTGATACTATTGCTACTGTGGAGAATATTCTCAAGGGCGCAATTCCCTCAGAGTAAATTTGAAAATATTTCATATAAACATCACATCTTTCCATATAGATGTCAACTAATCGAATTCAACTCTATTCTGCACCATAATGTTCAAGACATGGATTGAAAAGTCATCAAATTGCTTGGAGTAGTTCGTGGTTCGTGTTAAATGGGTGCAATATTTTGAACTACTTCTGCTCCAAGGACAACCGAAATAGTGCATGCATACTGACCACGTACAGCAGCCCTTGGCTTGCCAGAACTACACGATGCACCACTGAATGCTGTAGAATCTGCATTGAGAAGTTGCAAAGTAGAGTTCAACAGTACAATTTAAGTATATTTACCGATTTTCTTCAAGTGAAGCCATCTTATGTTGCTCAAAGCATTGCCCTATACATATGTAAGCAACTGTATGCACAACAAAAACTGGCTATATTCACACAGTTCAACAGACAACTTGCCATATCCCAAAGGTGTGCTCTGCTGAGGTGTCAAAGTGCCGGTGACGTCAGACTCTCGGTAGCACCTGCAAGTACAGAAAGAAAAAAATAGCGCGTGTGCATCATAAGTGAGTTAAATCAGCACTAATAAGAACTGATGTTGCAATTTTTTGCGCCTGAATGATAGTGCATTCACATGAAGCTCACCGTGCATATTAACAAAGGTGGTAAAGGTATTGGTGAGTGTGGGAGAGTATCAAACAGCAGGTCTTTGGGCCAGCCGCAATAAATAGTTATTAAAATTACGTGCACAAATTATTAGAAGTATGTGGCCCTTACCTCTGCACTCGTTCCCACCGTTCGTAATCACGCCCAGCAGCAGCCGACGCCATGCCGGAGAGATCGCCATGCACTAGTCCACATTCGTCATCACAACACAAGAACCTCTGCTTTAAGCGACGGCGTGGTCGAAATGCGCGCTTTGCAGTGACGACACAGTTGCCATGGAAATGTAGAAAGCGGAAGAAAAATAGTTTTCGGTTCCGGTTTAGTGACGTCTGCGTAAACAACTTCCGGAGCGACCTCACGTGGGGCATTCACGTGTTCCACTCGCAGATCTGGCTTGGCGCAATGTGAGTGCTCGCTCCTGGATTTCGGCGGCCCTTCAGGTTCTACAAGAGGAATTCGCCATTAGTTCGTGGTAGAGAGGTCCCTACAATGTTCTACGCAATGCTCCACGCAATGCTACACGCAATGCTCAACGCAGTGCTCCAAGCAAGGTGAGATGGCTTGACAAATGCGACTGTTTGATCACCACATTCCTTACATGAAAATCACGTCGCGTACGATGTCCAACTCTTTCCTCCAGACATGTGTGGCACATACCCGTACACCACGGACCATGGTAAGCGAATATACGCCACAGGTGTTAGGCAGTTCATTTATCCCCTGTGTAGAGTAGCAGGCAAGAGCGAACTAGTTCAGACTGTCCTCTCTGCCTTCCAATAAATTCCACTTTCTTAACGGCTACGGGTACTTGAAACTGTCTAGCCCATCCACAGCACCCACCAATGTTGCTCAAGATTGAGTGTTGATGATTGATATGTGGGGTTTAACGTCTCAAAACCACCATAAGATTATGAGAGACGCTGTAGTGGAAGGCTCCGGAAATTTCGACCACCTGGGGTTCCTTAACGTGCACCCAAATATGAGCACACGGGCCTACAACATTTCCGCCTCCATCGGAAATGCAGCCGCCGCAGCCGGGATTGGATCCCGCGACCTGCGGGTCAGCAGCCGAGTACCTTAGCCACTAGACCACCACGGCGGGAATTCTAACCCACTCACTAATATATGCTGATGGAGGGCAACAACAGGCATTGCTAATTTAAATGCGAAACCGTCAAGACATACCGAAATTGGCAGCGTTGACCCGACGAATGCAAAGAGGCCATTGTAAAGGGAAGAATGCAAAGAGGCAAGGAGGCTTCATGCACAACCAGAACGAACAATAGTCTGACTAACTCTAGGCAACAGTAAGTAACATGCATTCCATATTGTCATCTGTGCGTGCGTCTACATATCTTTTACACTATGGCTGAAGATAGCTGGGGTTCCCTGTATTGTATAGCGTAACAAGGGTTGGGGAATGAATTAAGGGTGAAATGGGGAAGGAAAAAGGGCAGCAAAGCCAGAAGCTCCACTTTTTCCTGAGTTATGACACAAATGTTGAGCAGCTGTCTCACCATTCTTTTTTTTTTCCTGTTGTTGAATGAGTGCACAAGCTTTCAACGTAACCAATAACAAAGATAGTTCTATACGTTACTTAGGCACTACTGAATATGCATTCCAGAGTTTCTTATGGCTAAATATAATAAAACAGCCAAAGTCAATATCTGAAGGTCAAAAACCAACGGCCCTTAACGTTCGACACAGAGCTATCGATTTCGTAGAGAATTGTGTGCTGCTGAAAGCTTAAGGATTTCCAGTGTTCGTTCAAGTAAGGTACAGGTTGAAATTATTGTTTTCCCTGTACTGCACACAGGAGCTTACGTTGTGAGTTAGTTAATATCATGAAGTATTTACCAAATCGCTGAACAGACTTAGCCACAGCCGGTGGCCGTATAGAGATTGTTTTTTTTCATGGTAGCATTACATGGACGGCTATTTTCTTGCGAACTATGATATATATATATATATATATATATATATATATATATATATATATATATATATATATATATATATATATATATATATATATATATATATATATATACTATGGCATGCTGTTACCTGTTTAGCCCCGCCGCGGTGTTCTAGTGGCTAAGGTACTCGGCTGCTGACCCGCAGGGCGCGGGTTCGAATCCCGGCTGCGGCGGCTGCATTTCCGATGGAGGCGGAAATGTTGTAGGCCCGTGTGCTCAGATTTGGCTGCACGTTAAAGAATCCCAGGTGGTCTAAATTTCCGGAGCCCTCCACTACGGCGTCTCTCATAATCATATAGTGGTTTTGGGACGTTAAACCCCAAATATCAATCATGTTACCTGTTTAGCAGGTGTTAAGCAGGAATTGGCATACAAAACACTTCGCAATCAAAGCAGCATAAATAGCATCGCACATGCATAGTGAGATCATTAATAAATGCGAAAACCTACTCATAAACTTCAATGTGAAATGCGAAAAAAGCATAATTATGAAATCTTTTTTACAATATAATAAAAATTTTCCTTGATCCCATGTATCTGGTAATTGGAAGCATGCGGAGGGAAAGTGCTCGGGCTGCAAATGTTTTATTGAGCGACACATCATGAAATTACGCTAAGCATATGTACAAATGTTGCACGCACAGACACATGTTGAAGAGTTGTAGATATTCATATAACCATTTGTTTGCACTTGCTCAACGATGGAAACTGGAACATGCATATTAGCCACACCAGAAGCTGATATGAAGCGCTGATGCTCGCGAGGATACTGGCCCTGGACACTGCTACATAAATCAACTTCAGCGCGTGGCAACTAACCACAATCGACGTTAACCCGCCTTGACGACTGTATCAAGGGAGTACATATGTAATGTTTATAAAATTACATTGGCAGCACTGCAACCACTATTGACGTTTCACGAAGATTAGCATCTAATTGAAAAGTAGTTTCGAGACCGGGCATAGCTCTGTGGTAAAATGCTTCATTGCCATGCAGAATGCTTGGATTCGACGCCAGCTGGGACCGTGACATTTATTTTGTAGCGTTAGCTACAGTGGCCTTGCTCAGCCAATTTCACGTGGCATTGGTCTGCGCATGCGCAATGACACTCCGCCGCCGCCGCACGTGGTTCGCTGACGGTGTGTGCGCAATTCGATGCCCTGCGCAGACGATCAGTGGTGTCGCACACTGGAGCCGGCACCTCCCTCGCACTCGGCCGCGGCCGCGCGCGACTCGCCGCCGCCGGTGTGCGCTTTCCAGAGGAGTGCCGTCATAGCCTTAATAGACATATGGATGCCTACGCGCGCACCTCCCTGTGCAGTCGCCATCCAACACTGCGCTGGAGCCACTTGATAGCACCTCTGACTGGCGTTTGCCACTGTAGTATAGCCATGGAGAAGGAGAGTGCAAATGCTGCTCAACGGTGCAGTAGAGTGAAGAAGCTTAACTCATCGGATCCTAAAGTAGTTGCCCGGCAAAATAAATATACATGTGCCACATAATACGTATACCGTGCGTGTGTCATTGGATCAGCTGTAAGCATTATAATCAAGCTAATCCTAGACACTCTGGAAAGCTAAGAATAATCAGCTGAACCTTTTCTAACGCTACGTACATCCTGGCTTAGCCGAGCTAAGCCAATGCCATTTTTCTGCATTCGTCAGGTCGACGCTACTGACAAAGGGTATTTCTTAACGCTCGCATGTTCAAATTGCCCATTATTGTTCTCGTGGTTCCTTGGTAGATACCAAGTGTCAATCATCTGTGGCACATACCCGGATACCAGCGGCACATACCCGCCCACTGGTGCGTGCCACTGTCTTGTGGAAAGTGTTTGACGACGTACGCGACGGGATTGTGACATTATTCATGTCTTGACCAGCGCGTCATATTCGTCAAACCATTTTACCATCCCATGCTAATTTTGGTTCTCGCTAAGTTAAGGGGGTGACCACGAGAGCGCCCAAACGATAGCGGCTGGGTGCTCTCGTGGTCACCGAAGTTCGCTAAGGAAAGCTTCGCATTTAAAACAGAACAAATACACTACAAAAAATACCAGAACTTTGTTCACTGAAACGTACTGACTACAAAGGGAGCGATTGCGTATATCTGGTAAATGGATAATTATACAACCATTTTGCACTCTCATCACAGATTCTCCAATACTGTTCTTTTTTCGGTGGCCTTCTTACCAGGTTCTCGATGACCGACTAAATTGCCTAGCTGTGCAAGGGAAAAAAATATACCTCTGTCTTTTATTCTACTGAGCGCTTCACTCACTGCACACTCCTCGAATATTTGACTTCGAAATGGCACGGCCCGCTCAGGCAATGTTCGCCTTTAGCTGTGTCTCCCTGTACAATTTATGTTATTGTTGACCCTCAGGCTTCTGCAGACAAAGTCGTATCCCACACTCTATGTCTTCAGTAGGTACACAGAGGTCTCCCCTCTGTGTCCCGACTGTGGGGCGGTTAGCGACGTTCAGCACATGCTCTAAGCATTTGCTTTTTTTGAAGCACCACACAATCCACGGCTTGACGGAGGAAGCCTTCTCTGCTTTCCTCACGAGCCACGACTGGTTTGACCTACTCCGGGCTGTCCAGAAGGCCCACGATGCGGCGGTGAAGCTTGGCCTTCCTGCAACAACGTGGGAGCGGCCCGCAGTCTTGCCCCTATAAAACGATGTGAAGATTATTCCGGACACGAATAATGTAATCTATCTATCTATCTATCTATCTATCTATCTATCTATCTATCTATCTGAATAAACTAAAAAAATGGCCTCACTTTTCTTCTTATAGTTATACATAGTTAGCGTCAGCCAGAGTAAAATAACGAAGGTCATTCTAATTTATAGGTGGCATGACGATATGCACAGATTTTCTAAGGAAGAAAAGTCCAGTGATTTGCTCTTCTTTTTTAATCAATCGCATGTTGTCGCAGCATAGGCGAGGGCATCAATCCTATAGCAACAGTCATGGCTTGACTTGTGCGTATTTTTACACTATTTTCTGTGCAAATTCCCACACACTTTACGGTCTGGCTCCCTCTTTAAATTTTATTCGGAGCACCAATGCTTCAGGGAAGTTGAGTAGCGAGAAAAAGGGGCCGATGTCGACATTTGGGCAGCGAGAGCTTTTTTTTTTGAGCACTTCACTATCGAGCCATATTATCACTGAAGCAGCGCGTAGGCTTTGCTTGAATTTATTATCACCTAACCTCGCACATGCTTTGTGATATTTATTACTGGCACACTAGTTCCGGCTGAGGTATCATGGCAAGCACTGTACCATGACTTGAGCGCTTACAAGAATGGTATGCCTAACACGTGAGCATGTTTCTTTTTTTTCCTTTCTTCCCAAGTAACATGGATTCAGGTAACAAACCGTGGTATATTTGCTACGATTTAAGACGCGTATTCGTTTTGGGGTCACAGGAGCATGAAATGAAATCGTTCATATCAAGGGCGAAAATTTCTCCGTGCTCATAGATTTAGGCGCCCTTTAGACAACCACGTGTCCAAATTAGCAGTAGTCTTCCACAGCGTACCCTGTTCAACAGTGCGTCTTGTGTCTGGCAATCAAAGCCTCACTCATTAAGTTTAAAGAGTGGTAGCTTGGCCGTCATTGTCTTAATAGTGGGGGCCGTGCCCTAGTTGCCCTGCCCTATAGTCCCTGAAAGTAAACGTAATTCTGTCTCAAATACAAAAGGCCACTTGCCAGTGTTATTTACCATTCTCGACACAATATTTTACGATTGGAGTCAGACAACCCAATTAAGCATACGGTAAATTGATGGCGCTAGTAGGCCGCGCCAGGGACGGTATAGAGACCGCGTCTACTTGCTATAGCTTCACGAGATTGCAAAGCCCCCAGATTAGAGCCCCCAAGTTATGAGCCAGCCACTGTGACTGCACACCATGTCCTTAGTTTGTGTAGGTGTCGTTCCAGGGCAGACGTATTGACACCCTCCTAAATACCCTCTGAAAATATGTAGAACGTTCACGTTATTCTCCCTCGGCGTCTCCCATCTTTACAACGCATTTCGTGACGCGAGCTGTTGGTTCACATGACGTCACGCTGAAATAGGTGTTGGATTGGCCAATGTACGATGAATACCTATTGTCAATTGTCGCCTGCTCTGTTTTGACATGCATACGTCCACCCATTGCGCCTTTTTTTTGCATGTCTTTTGTGCGCGATAAATTCATTCACTTTGTTTTCTGTATTTGCTTTTGCCCGTGGAGAGATAGTAGCGTGTGCTCAAAAGGCGCCATATTCTGACTGGCCCCACTCTTTGGGCTTACATTGCAGGTGATTAATAAAGAAATATGTGGCGAGCAGGAGATAGCGCTTGTGGAAAAGGTGGTGAAGGCGAGGAAGAAACTAATGTGTCGCGTTAAAACGCGGTAAGGTTTAAGAACTTTTTAATTGTGGGTTTCCCGTTTTGTTAGGGTCGTAGGCTTCTAAGAGAGTAAACTGAGTTGCTTAGATAGGCGAAGTAGGGAAACTGGGCACTTTTTTTTGTTTTATTGAACGTTATTCACCTTCCACTTTTCTCCATTGTTCAACTTAAAATGACAGCAGGCCTCGCTTTTCTTTTCTTCAGTTTGCTATCTTAACTTAAACTGGGCCACGATACAATGATAGACGTCCTTCGCATTTGACTGGTGTCGTCAGTATAAGTGCAGAGTTGTTTACAAAAAAAATGTTTACTGCACAACATTTTCTTTATTTCTTTGCGATCATGAGTCGTCGAGGCGACGACAAGTTTATCAGTTCAGAAACTGTCATGGAACACTTTCCAATAACTCATGTGAACGTTTTCCCCCATCCAAACACCTGTTTCGTTCATAGTGTGAATACCTTTATAAATACGCGTGAAGAAAAAAGGTTGGTACATGTAACGTAACGCTTTTTTTAGTGGCTCACTAGTGGAAAACTTTAAAAACGGCGCGTAGAATGGCTTCGCAGTGGTCATGTCGAGATTTAACACATGCCTTGTGATCGCTATAGCTGGGACACTTTGCCTGGCGGAACTATCATGGGAAGCAAAGGTTCATATTCCCAAGGCTTACAGGGATGGTACGTCTGAAATTTCATTCTGCTATCATTTTTTACATGTAGTTACAACAAGTCTGGTAACCCACTATAGTAGTTTTGTGGCTAAGAAACGACGTTGCGATGAAGAGAACGTGGATTCATTTAGCAGCCTTAGTGGCCGTATTTCAGTGAGGGCAAGAGTAAAAAACAACATTCTGAGCCTCGACATAAGCGAACGTTTTAGTGCCGCTTGTTATTTTTCAAATACAATCCAGAGTTCCCCCCCGACACGCCATACTCCAACATCACTTCGCAGCATTGGCATTTCAGGCCACAGTACTTTCTATTCCAGCACCTTCAAACGCGAAAGGCATTACAGAAAGGAATCGTTGTAAAATATAATGTATCTTTGATAGTGACCACTTACATTAAAATTTTCAACCACGGACTTAAGAGAAAAGCGTAAGGCCCATACCTGTCATGTATTTTAGGGGAAGTTTGTGTACATTTTTCTCAATAACCATAAGATCTACCATAATTTTTCAACTATCATTGTGATAATAAGCCTTTCTTGTTCTTACTGAAGCAACTTTAGCACTAAACAGGGTAATTCTAATTTTTAGTGTTTTATTTTACTTCAGGTACCTAATTATCACTTCATAATAGCTATAAGCTATTGTAATGCAGAAGAGCGCTTTCTTGATATGTGGGGTTTACCGTCCCAAAACCACCATATGATTATGAGAAACGCTGCACTGGAGGGCTCCGGAAATTTTACTGCCTAGGGTTCTTTAACCAGCGCCCAAATCTGAGCACGCGGGCCTACAACATTTCCTCCTCCTTCGGAAATGCAGCCGCAGCCGGGATTCGATACCGCTACCGGCGGGTCAGCAGCCGAGTACCTTAGCCACTTGACCACCGCGGCGGGGCACGAGAGCATTTGATCAATCAACAATAATCGTGCTTTAGTGTATTTCCTATCACGTCACCTAAATACTGACTGAAACGCATGATTCCAAATACTATTGTTGCGCAGAAAAAGGAAGATAGGTAAATGCAGCATTTTTTTAGATAATCACATGTAAAGTAGGAAATCTGCATTATTTCAAACACACAATGCAATAACAGAAAGTTTATGGACCCATTCAATAGGTACAAGCAAGATATACATCACCAATATACTTTTTTTTTCGTGTTTTAACCTCATGCCTGGCCAGCCTCATTTGACGACTTCTATGAAGCCGTTTCAGCACAGTACTGTCGACGCAGTTGAAGGGTGCGTAGGCACTGTACTGCATGCACAGTGCCCTGGTAGATTTCTAATATATTTGAGCACAGTCACAGGGACTATAGTGTCATTATTAAAAGTGAACACAGCATCAGGAAGGCATTATTACAGTGTTTGGTGCCCAATAAAAAGTTTTCTGGAGTGCGCGCTGACACGACAGCCAAACGACTCGGTAAGGTTTTCAGATTTCCCACGGAGGCATTTAGCGATAAATTCTAGATGAGCTAGTTCCAGATGCTTTGGCTCAATATTGATGCTGGTAGGTGTTCTTTATGAACGAATAGTTGACCACTCAACTAGGCTTTGATGAATTTACAGCAAGTTTCGGTGTCCTTCGAGCGAAGGCTGCGGCATTGATTGGTACCCTTTTATGCCAGATGACCAAATGCGGACCAGACAGCTTCTCGCGTGGCTGTGTTTCATTTAATGGCCCAACAATAATTGTCTTTGTGCCTGCCAGTGATAGCACCACTAAGACGTTCCCGGCTAGATGTAGAATTCTCAGCAGAAAGCTTTATTCTTCAGCGTTTTTTTGTTTTCCAACTTCTAGGCCCATTATTATCATAAAATGCCAAATGCCCTTCCAGCTTGCAAGCTGCAACTTTTTCATAAGGTTATGATGCTTGAACTACAAGGAGTCCCTTGCTACGTAAGAAAAGGGGCATGGCAGGCTGACGCACACAATTAAAAGTTTGTCACATTCAGCAAAACCAAATTGTACGAAGGCAATAAGACGACTGATTATGGTTCAGAAATGGCTTCAGATTTTCGTTAACGCAAGGAAAACATTTCCTTTCAATATTTTTGCTTACCCTGTTCCTTCAATACAGAAAGGACTTGAAGTGCGGAAGAGAGATGTGGGCATGTGGTTCTTTCCTTTGGGTGCCTTGGACATTAAAGAATCGGAAAGCAAGTACTTTAGTTAGTACTACAAAACAGGATTTGAAGCATGCATATAACATGGCTTACTAATGTGTTCCTTTTCGGGTGGTAGTTATCAAAAATCTCGAGAAGTAGTATGTCAGATAATTTCCTCTAGATGCGAAGATTGAAGAGTTGCTGGGTGTGTTTCGAGGATGACATAGGCAAAGCGCAGAAATAGTTATACGAAATTAAGCACTCGCTATGGTTTCGCACTCGCTGTGATTCGTGTATAAGCAATCGTTTAGTCGCATCCAACAAAAGACGCGCATATTGAACCTAATACTTTTCAAGAGGTGCTCTACAAACATGTCAAATGGTTAGCAGTAGACAAAACTGTAAAACACCTAAATTTAAAAACAGGGAATGAACACACAGTACCAACAAATGCTCACAGTGACGAGGAATCACGTATTAGAGTAATGAATATATACGCTTTCTGTGGACTTCAGAGTTATTCAGTCATACGAGTTGGGAAAATCCCGATAGGTTCCACGTATCAAAATCCAAACTGGAAATTGGCTTAAATGGTAAAAGTGAGTAGATTGTACCGCCATCTCTTGACAAGACTAGCCTAGAAAACGCAATATTTTGTGTTTTTGCATTTTACAAGATTGTGAGCGCCGCCGCATTCTGCCAAATAGCATGGCAGCGCCTAGAAGTTGTTCTTGGGTGAGTTGGTGCCTAAAGGTGCTGAACAATTTTCTTTGTCGCAGTGGTGGAGACGTGATAAAAGAAGGACAAAGGAGCTTCTAGTTCTCTTGATGGTGTGTCCTGTTTCATGTATTCGCATTGCGCTATAGAAGTAACGTGGCTATAAGCGGCATGTTCGTGTGGTACAGAGCTAGCACAGCGTAATGAACGGTGCAGCGAAGTCAGTAGTTTATCAGATTAATGTGGCGAGCCCTAGATGTTTACACTGCGGCAAAATAGTGAGTGGCGAAGCGTGATGCTAGCGGAATGCCGCGTTGATCCGGGTGGATCCAAACTCTGAGTTTGTCGACGGCAGCAGACGACGTTGCCCGAGCAGCAAACGCTGGTGCCGTTGGCAAGACTCCATAAACATAACACCTGAAGAAAAAAGAACGCTTGCAGTGCTAGTTGCAAGTAAATAGCAATGTTCAAGATCCCACTTTCTTGTCGTCAGGCTTTCATATATATAGTATCCCAGACGGTGACTCACTGATTTCGCGTTTAGTGGAATACTGATCGGTACTGTTGTGCTTTGGTTTGCACTCTACCGTGTCTATGCCTTGTTAGTGCGGTCATCGCTCCCGTCGTGTTATAGAGACACATCGTGAACCGAAGAGTGGACAGTTAGAAGGATTCGTCAAACTTCCCTTGAGCAATCAATCTCAAGCGCACATTTCAAACGAGCAAGCGAGGAGTAATAGAAATAATCAGGGCGCAGCGTTAAAACTATGGCAGCACGAAATTGCAAGCACCGCCTTCGACGAAATCAACCTTGTCGCTTTGACCCGGCTTTGATTAATCATTTGCAGAGCGAAAGCAGCTGCCAGCGGCGGCGGGCACGGTGCAAGTTAAGGCCATTTCTTGAGGCGACAACGCCAGGAAGAAAAAAAGATAGGAGGAAAAGAACGGAAGGAACGTTAACCACTCTAAAGGCAGCCATTTTGCTACCCTACGCATGGCCGGGGATTGGGAGAGATGAAAGGTAGAGATTGGAGAGGAAATACAGATAAACACAGCACATTCGGCAGAACACGTGCACACACTCAGTCATAGTCCAGTCTTGTCTTTCGCGGTGTTTGACATTGATGTTACAGCCGCTTGCTCAAGTTCGTGTCGCGTAGGAATTTCAACAGAGCTTTTGTTGCCTTCTGTTGCAATGTCTTTCTTCGGGCACTTGAAGGAATGGTGTCCACATGTATTTGGCTGTTCTCGAGGCGCGCAAGAACGGACGCCAGTGACTTTCTCTACATGTCATACAACGGACAGTCGCACAGGATGTGGTGTAGCGTCTCTTCGCAACGACAGACATCGCAGAGAGCGTTGTCGGCCATTCCTAAGACAAATCAATAAGATTTTGTAGATGCCAGTCCCAGCCATAGGCGGTGAAGAAGGGTGGCTTCTCTTCGGTCGAGCCCAGTGGACATGTGGAGAGCCATCAAAGAGGACAGGTGGTGTTGACGACTCGTCTCCTTTTTTGGTGGGCACCATAGTGAAAACGTAATTTCACGCTCAAGTCGTCGAAGATTACTGGCAGCATCGGTCCGCGAAAGTGATATGGCTTCTTCTCGTGTTCCTTCAAGAGTTGCCCGCGTGGCAGTATCAGCCTGTTCGTTCCCTATGACACCGCAGTGACTTGTCAGCCATTGAAACGTCACATGATGCCCTTTCTCGTGTGAACTGTGGAAATGGCATCGAATTTCAAAAAAAACTGTTCGTGCGGCCCGCCACGCAGTGCTGAGAGCACAGATTGTAGGGCAGCCCTTGAGTCGCTGGAAATCGACCATTAATGCGGTGGTTCTCGAAAGACCACACAAAGTGCAGCGCGCAAAGCAGCTAGTTCCGCTGCTGTAGATGCCGTGCAGTGGTTCATCCTAAAGCTGATAGTAACACCTCTTGCTGGGACAACTACTGCCGAAAACACCAGTGTTGCATGCGGCATTGAGCCATATGATTGAGCTCCATAAAAAAAGCGCACGCACAAGTGGCGATGCAGGGTTTTGTATTGTCGCTCCCAGATGGCGCGACGATCTGCTCACTCCCACTAGGTCGGCCAATGGCGTGTCTGAGTTTCGGAACGCAGTTCTGAAACTCATATGATTGAATACCTCTGGGAGAACCTGTCTCGCGATAAATGTCAATGCGGTTGGGCTCGAAGCAATAAAGCAAAACGATGCATCGCCAAATCTTCTAGTTTTCTTTCTCTCTTTCTATGCGGAACCAATGTCTTGATTTTTTCTCTTTGATATTTGTTCTTGCTTCTCATCTGGCATCGTTTAGTCTCAATTTTCACCCTTATACAAAGAAGTAGCATGCGAATTCTATGCAGATGACGTCAAAAATTTTCGTTTTCCTGATAAAGAGCCTCCTTCTATTTTACACGACAGTTGTTGGTTTAGTTCATGCTTTATGTTCTTGCGCTCTTTGTCACTGTCCAACTTGCTGCCGTTATGAGTAAGAGCCACTCCTTCGTTACCCGCGAGAAAAGTTATTTCTATATTATGACGACGCCGAATCGACAAGCACACTAAGAAGGACAACCAAGTTTGTTTGTTTGTTTCTTTGCCATTTATCTTGGCGCAACACAGCATTGGGGATCGGCCACAAAACGAGCGCTGCCTTGCTACATAAAATAATTAGTTAATAATTGAAAACTGGTAAATAACACATAGTTTTAAATAAAATATTAGAGTATCTTATATTAAAAATAAGACTATTGTTTCTGTGCCCTTCACTACGACTCAATATAGTGGAACGTCTTCTTCGTTTCTGCGCTAAGCCAAGAATATCTGTCCTGAAGACCTTCTTAACGTTGTCAACCATTCACTTGGAAATAGTTGGATACCTTCTGACAGGAGACTCGCAAAAACAATACCGCTTTTTAACAAACAGGGAATAGGAATGCTTATAGATTACATTAGGCCAGTTGCTTTAACATCACACGTAGTTAATTTAATAAAAAGAATTTTTTACATTAGAATTATAATGTTCATATCAAATATTGCAATACTCAAAACGTGCCAGATTGGATTTAGACCAGGTTACTCTATATGGTGGGCGCACGTTGATTTAGAGGCTCGTATAAAGCTTGCTCGCCACAGATGACAATATGCGGCCCTAGCAACCCTTGATTTAGCCAAGGCATATGATAGTGTTGAACATGCTATTCTTATCAATGCCCTATAAGAGCTAACCTTCCCGCGGTATGTACTAAATTGGATTTAAAATTTTTAAAAGAAAGAAAATTTTATAACTGCCAACGAGGTGTTTCCGCACCAAAGTATAGCCAAACGAGAGGTGTTCCTCAAGGCACTGTTCTATCGCCAGTGCTATTTAACAATTTGTCAAGTTCAATACCACTGAGTGACAAGGTAGAAATATATGTTTATGCAGATGATATTGCGTTTTTTTTGCATCTGACCTTGATATTCATTTACTACATTCAACTTTACAGTTTTATTTGGCAACATTGAAAACTTCGTTTCAGGAAATTCATACTAAAATGAACGTATCTAAAAATGCTTTAATTGTTTTTTATTGAACCTACCAGTTAATATTTCTCTTCAGCACCATCAAGAAATGATTCCGCAAGTAAACTGTGGTAAATATCTGGGTGCATTGTATGATCAAAAACTGAGCTGCCATGATCACAATGAACATAATAAAATTAAGGCTACACGCGCTGTTGGGATGATAGGTAGGCTTGGCCGGCTCCGTTCCGGTCTTCGTTGAAATACGCTGATCATGATTTACCGCATGTAAATTCGTCCAATTCTTGAATTCGGATGTGTACTATTCTCTGGTGAACCACCAAACATAATAAACGCCTTGATTCTTCTAGAGCGGGAAGCTCTTCGAAGTCGTTTAGGTGTGCCAAAATTCACAGTTAACAATGTTTTAATCAAGAAGCTCGGATACCCTCTCTTGCTTGCAGATTCCGTATTTAACAGTGAAAACCTATTTAAAATGTACAGAGCATGCAGTCAGTCCTTCAACGAGGTCGCCATGAACAATTAACTTATGAAGTTGTCAAGCTTGTTCCCCACGTCACAGAAACAGGCCACGAGGTCAAGTTTCAGTGGCTTCCTGGCCATTGTGGGATCAGTGGCAATTATTCCGCAGACAACGCGGCTCGCACATCGCACCAAGAAGAGCACACCCTTCCGATTCCTTTGTCAAGGACAGACGCTGCACAGCAACTTCGTCACCTGGCACGTAGTCTGAGACTGCAGGATTGGAACACCCCAAGCATAATACATACGAGACTATACCAAATCAACCCTTGACTGGAACTTCGACCTCCATCCAGACTTCCTCGACCTAAAGCTTCGCTTCTTTGTCATCTTTGGTTGGGTGTTGCCTTCACAAAAGCATATAGAACCCTCATTGGATTGACCGACAATGCGGAATGCGACGCCTGCTGCACCAAAGAAGACATCGACCATCTGATATGTCATTGCCCTCGATTTGCCTCTGAAAGACAGAAGCTTTCGGACACATTGCGACAATTGGACGATCGGCCACTCTCTGTGCAGATGCTACTGGAACACCGTCATCGCCTTTCGTCAGCTCAAAAAGCAGTCAAAGCTGTCTTGTGCTTTTTGAGGACTACAGGCCGACGTGACCACCTTTAACTATTGTGTAGTACCACCGCTGCATACGCGCCGGCCGATTGACTGACAATCCTCCTTTTTTTGTTTTTTCTCTCTCTTTTTCTCTTCCCTTTCCTCTTTCTCTCATTTTTATGCCCCCTTCTCATTCCCCCAGCGTAGGGTAGCAAACCGGGCATGTGCCTGGTTAACCTCCCTGCCTTCCCTCTTGTTGTTTATCCCTCCCTCCCTCCTCCTTCTGAATCCACTTTAAGAAGGCGACAGTTCTTATTCTTTGCCGAGCCCAGTATCTTTCTCAATGAGCATTGGTTCCATGTATATAAACCCCAAGTGCTATTTGTACAAACTCTTCTAGATGCTTTAAATGCGAATATATTCGAGATCATACCATCTGACAAACCAATCGGCCAAATGCAAATATAATTTGATGATATCTTCCCAACTAATTCTAAACACTTGCCGTCTAAATATTTGATTGGCTTATTAGAAAAACGCCTGTCTCAATCAGGTACTATTATAATAATTGCAACGGATACATGTATGAGTGGCGAGAAAGCAGGTGTAGGTATTTTTTGTCTCTCAATATCCTGGTCTTTTTCAATACGCCTCCCAGATTATACACCATTATTTGAAGCGGAATTAACGGCTGTTATACTAACTCTTCGTAAACATCCTTCGACTCATTCGACAGCTTTGATAGTGACTGACTCGTATTCCTTGGGTTCATTTTTAGCATCATTGTTGGCATCAGCAGTACTAGAAACTTTTAAATCATCAATCCCAGCAAACAATCGTCTAGTGCGAATGATATGGGTGCCAGGCCATCGTAGTAAAATTATGAATGAGATGGCTGACTCACTCGCACGAGCATCCCTTGATATTCTGATTGTGCCAATCGTGCCTCTTACAGCTTATATAACAGCAGCCAGGCTCAGAAAACACTCCTTTCTTGAGTACTCATCAAAAAGTACGATACCGAATCCAGATTTCTCGCACCTGCACTTCACATAGAATAATGAATAGTGTCCCACACGTAAATTGGAAGTATTCATAACAACATTACGTTTCCATGTACCACCTTTTAACTTCTACTTTAAAAAGTCCGGTCTGGTGCCATCTCCTGTGTGCTCAAGCTGTAATGAACCTGAAAATATCGACCATTTTCTTCTCATATGTCACCGTTTCAAAAATCAAAGAAAAGTTGTTTCAAATTATTATTAAAAAAACTATGAATATCTCTTACTACTTTTAATATTTTGTCCTTTGGGGCTGCTTCATTAGGACTCAGCGACAGGAACATCTGCGGGGTTTTCTGCGAATTCCTGTGTAACACAATAGGAATATCTTGCTGAGCCATTTTTACTAGCTAATTCAGCATTTAATATTCAACTATTACACTGTAATGACTTAACCTTTAGAGGAATTTTATATAACGATTACCCCTCAGTTATTCAAAAAATTCCATTATTTCACTTCTTTTCCTTTTTTTCACATTGTGCAAAATTATTCCCGCCAAGTCAAAACAAAGTAATCCTATTTCCCTAGCCTAGATCATCTTAAGGTATTGACTTACATTAACCGCCAGCTTCTTGGCCAATCCCCCTCAGTGGGCGAGAGCCACAAAAAAAGACCAAGCAAGCAAGCAAACACTCACGCTGCTTCGTTGTCACCGCCGCCACTAACACGTAAGTACTGCAATATGTCCCGGGAAAATAGTTTTTGTCAGTCTGAAAAGTATCCAATCATCCGTTACAGCCTACCAAATTTCACAATTGAATATTCTTTTCAAAAAACATGTTGCCAACCAACGAATATATTTTATAATGAATATAAATTGAAAAGTGTGAAATTTGAGGTTGCCAGCTAAAACATTGCCATGAGAAACACTATATATGTAAGAATATTCAGAACTAGAAAGTTTTAAAATACAAATTTTCAAAATAAATGACCCAGGAATACTACAAAAATAACAAAGACAGTATAAAACTTTCTATTCACATAAAGAAAGAAAACTTAAACTGGGGTGCTGGTTCGTTGCTCGTGTCATGCGGTGAAGCATTGCTTGGTTTCTTTTATGAGGCATAAGTGAACTCTTGGGCTTTTCTCAATAAGTTTCGTGTTTTTAGATGCGGAGCATTTAATACTCGAGGCTTGTAGTGCGGCGCCGTCCGCAAGCTTCCTCCTCCTTCTTCCACCATCTGTGCATCCCTTCCTCCTCTACACACCGTGCGCGCTTCACTCCTCCACCATCTGTGCACTCTTCCTCCTCTACACACCGCGTGCGCTTCTCCTCTTCACGAACATTCGCTAGCTGTATAATGTAGCGCGCATGCGCCGTCACGCTTCGAGAACATCGGCAGCTGACGCGCGCGCATGCGCCGTCGCGCTTCGAGAACATCGGCAGCTGACGCGCGCGCATGCGCCGTTGCGCTTCTCCCCCTTCTCGAACATTCGACAGCTGACAGTGCATGCGCCGTCGCGCTGTATATATACTCAAGGTCGGCGCTCGCTCGCTCAGTTGCCGCTCGTCGCTTGGTTTGTACGGCGCGTCGACGTCCAAGGTCGCGGTGAAATGAATTCCAACGAATCCACAAACACAATGATCGACGTCCCTTCGACCAGCGCCGCCCTTTCGCATACGTGTGTACGTGTTCACTCATTTAACACCCCCTCCTACAACCACGTTAACCAATTTAGCCATCGACCCAAGTAAGTCGCAATTGAACACCCCATTTCACAACCACGTTAACCAATTTAGCCATCGACCCAAGTAAGTCGCACTTTAACACCCCGTTAACCAATTATATGCTCCGCATCCTCCTCAGTGTTCCCCCGAGGGAAGCTGCGGGCATTTTTTTTTGAGACAAGAGCTTGCTGCTGTTCCAATAAAGGTGGATGCCCGTGATGTTACTATTCCCTCTATAAATGAGTTTCAATCAACTAGACTTGAAAGAGGTGACGCCTGGCGTCACCTCTTTCCATGAGCCACTTCTCTCCGCATAGGTTGGCGTTCTAATATCCAAGCATAGTCCATTGTATTTTCGCGTATCGTATTACAAAAGGAAGAATATCGCATGCAGACCTCCAATGTTTCCCGCTGCTCCATAGTCAGGGTCAAGATGCGCTCCGGTGGCCTTCTTGTCCGGAGGAGAAGCTCGGCAGCCGGTGCCAGCACACCGCAACTCAGCGGCGTGGGGACCTCGAACGTAACTAGAGTACTTATTAGAAAGTGCTGCATGTGCGAATGCCCCCCTTCCTCTCGCCAAAAGGAATTGTGAGGAAATGCGAATGCATAGCGTATACGTCCATAACGGCATTTCGCACGTGATAGCCCAGCGTTAGAAAAGTAATGTTTTTCTTTTTCTTACATCGTTCACCTTACGTGGCGTTTTTCTGGCGCGAGAAACGCGGTATGTATTTCCAGTTCTAGTAGCTAGCATGCACGGTTGCACAAACGGTGCGCAAACGCTGGCAGCACAAACGCTACTGCGTCGAAGCGATGGCAAGTCACGTTCAAGTCAAGGAGGAGGAAGCTCCGGTTTCTAGGGACGACGATAAGCGCGCGCGCCCTAAGCTCTTGCTGACAGCTGCAGACACCGAAGCATGACATGGTGGGAGCACCGTTTGTATGGGAAGCGCGCGCACGCAGATATTGCTATTGAAAAGGGGGGAGGGGTGAACGGATACCGACGGACGCCTGACATAGCCTCACTTGAAAATGAGTTCGCATTTAAAACAAAATAAACACGCTAAAATCTACGACCCGGAGCGTTTATCACTGGTGATCGATTTGAATAGGCATAGTATCCAAATAATTAATGGAACAGTAAGTGTTTTCATCACTCAGGTTTCCCCTGCAGGCTCAGTTTTCTCAAGTGCGATCATAGAGTAACATTATGTTACTCTATGGTACGATCGTCTTGGCTGCGCTAGCTGGCGCTATACGTTTTTTTTTTCAAAGTCAAATCACTGGCAGCGCATTGCACGGGGAATAACTGGTGGTTACGGTGATTGTACGAAAATGCAGTCCAGAAAGGTGCACCGCTCACACGCGTATTTGCATGCGCTGTTTTACACTACTTGTTGTCCTCTCTAATGAGCCCTTGTTAGTGATCACTCTCATCATACCATACAATCTGACCTTTTATTGATAAAGAAATCTTGTCATTTCATGATGCCAACGTTCATTGTTATCCATGTATGAACGCATGACAGTCGTCTGTAGCAACTGAGGTGCCGCACTTTCAATTGTAAGAGTTTAGCGTCCTGAAACCACAATATGATTACGAGAAACGCCGTAGTTCAGGGCTCCGGAAATCTCGACACTGTGGGGTTCTTGAACGTTCCTCTACATCTGAGCACACGGGGCTGAAACAATCTTGCCTCCATCAAAAACGCAGCCGCCGTGGCCGGCATTCGACCCCGGGAACCACGGGTCAGTAGCCGAGTGCCTTGGCCTCTGGACTAGCGTTCCGGGTGTGCCGCGCTTACAGGAACGAGGATGAAAGTGGCCCAGCAACACTTTTAGAACATCGTCAGAGTATGCTGCCGAAAGTATACGCAAGCCAAATATAGGGCAGCATGGGGCCTGAAATTTACAAAAAAATTATAAATCTTTTGCACAAGTACAGCTTCGTGCTTCTCAATGTCAGCTAAAGATAACTTTCTCTTTTCCCGACCAATTCTGTTACCGAGAAATCAGTGCGTCACAAGCTAGCACACTCTGACTGCGGCTTCCGTAACAGGGCACCACATGTCCTTGCGCGAGCGTGCAGTTACGCTGAATAACCACACGTTGAAGAAGAAAACAGAAAAAGTTTTTCAAATACCTGAGAGGCAGGTGACGTACTTTGTACCCCCATGCCAGACCTCCCTGCTCAGCTTCCAGTGCTTCCATCGGAACGAACAGAGAGAAAAACGAATTATAGCGCGCAAGTTATAATTGTAACTTGGCCCATACTGAACAGACTTAAAAAGAAATCGCGCTGATCGATTTGTGAGGCAGACACTCTTTTGGGGAAGCGATTTCATAGATGCTTGAGAAAATCACAGCATATCGACGGAGTGAATGGTGATTAGTGGGGCGAAGCATCTGGACGCATTGACGGATGGCTGGACACATGAACGGGCAGTTGGACGGACAGATGAATGGACTCACGAACGGGCGAGTGCACGGAAGCATGGACGGAGAGATAGAGAAATGAACGCATGGACAGACTCATGGACAGACGGACACAAGCACGCAGAGATGAACAGATAGACGGACAGACTCACGGACAGATGGACGGATGGACACTTCCTCCCACCTACTATCGTTCATTCCGCGGATATGTTGTGAAAACCACTAACGCCATTCCCAAGGATATATACCCAAAATGTCATCTATTGGGCCATTCTTAAAGCTAAACTTGAGGTGGCTGCTACGTACAGAGGAGGAAACGACCCACAACCTAAGGAGCTTCACCACTAAAAGGGTTGCAGGGCTCTCTCAAGGTGCCATTCCTGGCATGAAGAAGGTGGAGGCTTAGGAAGAAGCACAGCGCCATGGGACAGGTGAATAAAGAGAGAAAGAAAGAAGAAAAAAGGAAGGACGCAGAGGATGAAAGGAAACAGGGAAAGAAACAAAGAATGACAGAGCACGAGTATAAAAACGAAAGGAATAAAGACAGAAAGGGAGAAATGAAGAACAAAAAGCAAAAAGAAAGAAAGATAGAGAGAAAGAAAGAAACTGAGTAGTCAAGCACGCAGACGCTTCCCCCTATTGGCTGGTCCTCATGTTCTGAGTAGAATGAAGGCCCCTGAACTTTCAGTTGTCTTCGTTGACCCTTTGAACGAGTAACTGAGTGAGTGTCAGCGTGTGTGAATAAATGAGAGAGTGAGTGAGCTTGTGCACGTCGCTGATTTTCAAAAACGGCTTAGAGGTTCTGCTTGCTGAGATTATGTCTGGTTGGAGTAGGCGCGTTCTTATGTGTTGCGGAAAAGCGTCAAATGAACTTCAGTTTCACGAGATATGAGAAATGAAGCGCATACATTGGATCTTAGCGACGGAACGTTCTTCTCAGAATTTTGTATAATATTTCACCTGTCTGTGTAACTGTGCCTAAATCTCTAACTGTCGTTATAATTATCGGTCCAACTGGTCAAATTATCCATATATTCGTTCTTTGTGAATGCTGTTCGCGTTTGTTTCTTGTTCTAGGGAAATGCTATTTCAGAGGAGGAGTATATGAACCCGGCGACAGGATGTACGATCGGCCACGATGCATGGAGTGGATTTGTTCTGTGATAAACAGCACTTCCGGAGCCATGGAGGGATACTCGTGAGTGCTACTTCAGGAGTACTTTTCAGTGGTTACAGGTACTAAAATCTAAAGACGTATCGAGAACATCACTCAATACTACGCAAAAAGTTCTACCTGTGGTCCGAAAAAGTTGCACACTTTATGGAATAGAAAGGCAGCTAATGCCTATAGGCAGTCAGTTTTACTAGCGTTTGAAGCAGTGATGACATTCAGCGCCAAAATATCAACCATGTGAGACACACGATACCTACTTGTGTCCTCATTTATTCACCGCGTATGCAACAGAATGCCGTGAAACCCACGGCCTAAATATCAGCTTCCTGGTAGTTATAACACAGTCATGTTCGCCACGAGCTGAGCTACGTGTAAAAACAATTGTATCGTACGTCTGTTCTTTGCGCAACTATCAACAAAAAATTGTTTGCGCATGTGTGCAAAAAATTGTGTGCGCATGTGTGCAATTAAGATATCGCGTCTCAGTATTAGGGATGACGGCGAAAACTGAAAAGAGTCGCAGGAGGTGATGCACTGCCCCCCTCCCCCTTACTTTACTTTTTTATCTCAGCTGATCGTGTCGCGTCAATCGCGTGCTACGACAGGGGACGCTACAGTTGGCCTAGCTGTGTCAGCACAAGACATGTCGTTCGGACTTGTATATTCATGTGATGAATAAGCGTTCCAAGGCTGGTTAATCGGGGTACGTCGGATATGCTACAGCTATGTACGCCTGGAAGGCTGCTTTATCGAACCGCGCTCAACTTCTGCTAGGCGCGGTTCATTCCGTTAACTAAAACGGCCTCTTAATTGCACAGCAGCTCCATGCTCGACAACTGCTAGGCGCGGTTCATTCCATTAATTAAAACGGCCAGCGTCGCTCGTTCGCAAAATGCACAGCGGATGACACCACATTCTGAAGGAGACGCCACAACTACAGAAAACAAATTTGCCCACTGAAACTGGCCCACTGTTCTTTACAGTCCGAGCCTAGGCATTTAGTTAGGGCAGCTGGTACGCCGTCCGGTCCTGTGGCTGTGTGCGTCCCAAGGCGGCAGATTGCCCGTTCCACACTCCTGTATGAGAAAGCCCAGTTTGTCTCTGAGAGGTGCGGAGTGGTCGGCACACTCCGAGTCTTAATTGCACGACTGTCATTTGCGCTTGCTGGACTACACAGGGCCTCTGAATATGTCATCACATGCCTTTTGAGGTCTACAACCTGTTGTCCTGTTTCACTCTTCATCATTGGAGCTCCGACTGCTCTTTTCTATCAAGCGATTGGACATAGTTCCAGAATATTACTGCCGTTTAGTTTCCCTCCTCTCGTAGGTCCTGTAACATCTGTCTATTGGCATTGACTAGCTTCATTTGAACAGGGCCTGCATTTCGAGCTTCCGCTTCACGTAGGGCTGCATTTTGTCGTTACATACCTCGGGCTCTTTTGCCTTGACCGCAAGCTGGTGGGCACGGTTTGCCTCTCGGTGTGCGTTCCACGGAGTGACTTTGCTGTCCCACCACTGCTTGCGCGCGTGGTGCACGGTGTTCGTGTTGCGGGACATGTGCCATGGCATAGCGCTGAGCCATATGTCGATGTATTCTTCGTGCGTTTTTGCCTCTCGTCACCGTTCACTGTCCTCAAATTCTGCAGCCGTCGCTTCTATACTTTTAGCTGGAAGGTTTATTTGACCATCGAATGTCACGCGACGCTTCGTTTTGAGGTGTTGTGCGCAAGAGAAGTCGATCCGAATACGATTATGATCGATTCCAATGAAATAACCTCCTACTTCATCAATACCGATGGATTTGAGGAGACGAGTTAGGTTTTACGATAAGAGGACACAGTCAATAGATGTTGCACTGTCTCGCGCACACCATGCGTGTTTTCCCTCACATCTGGAATCAAGATAGCATTATCCAGTTGTAGCCGTTCCGTCAACTGCATCAAAAGGCTCCGATTTGCGTCCATGTAACCATCCAGTTCAGATATATGGCCGTTAAAGTCTCCAAGGATCAAAACTTCCCGGTTGTTGGTCATGCACTTTGAGTCCTCGTACACACACTCTATCAGCGCCTCGTTGACCCCTAGCCGAATACCACTGACTGCCATATATAAAACGCACACCGCGACCGAAATCCCCATGATCTCCCTCATTATCCACATATGGTCGTTGCAGTTTCTTCTGGAACCTTGCCAGTGGGCGTCCCGCCGCACATAAAACCGACTCCTTCTCCTTTGCGGCTGGTTCCAGGTCTATTACTTCCCAGCCACCACCAGTCTTCATGTATAGGTGGTTCTTCGAGGTCTCTCAGGTGTGTTTCCGTGACTGCATAGAGTAAAATCCTTTCAGTCCTCAGCATACGATATACTTCCTCGCATTTGTCCACTCTATGTGCCCATTAAGGTTCAGGTACGCCACTCTGAAGGTACTGTGCTTCTTTTGTTGGGGTCGTGAGCGGACTTTCTTAAAGCACTTCACTGGAGCCGGAGGGACGTTTGCTGAAGGATATACTTGCCGAACAAGTTCTCCACAACGCGATAGAGGTTGGCGCCAACATTCAGGCTGGGGGGCAGAAGTGGCTGGTACAGCAGTTGATGGGGCTAAAAATCTGGGTACTGTGGCTGGTTGCCAGTGTCCAACCTGTGCATCTGAACCTCGGTCATCTTGTCCGTTTGGGGAGGGTTCGTTGAGCAGCCTTCCACGCCATTCCAAACATTGAGATGGTTCACGTGATTCCGAACATTGCGATGGTTCCAAGGGACTCCCGAGCTGCATGGTTCGCGAGTGGGGGAGGCACTTTCTCCGACCTTTCTGTCGAGTGCGAGTGGTGGACAGACTCCTCTTTCATCAGCTAGTGTTTTGGCCCACCCTTGCGCCTGAATTCTAGCACTTGGAGCCTCTTCCCTAGTCCCAAAAAATGTCTCACATGCTCTGCTAGCTTATCCGACACGTTTCTCGCTGTTTCTGCACGGAAGTGCAATCTTGTGCCAGGCACCCTTCCTCTTTCAGGGTTTTTGATAAGTTCACAAACTTGACCCCCAAGCTAGCACAGAGCTTTTTCAGTTGGGTGCTCAACAGCACTGCTCTAGCCTGGACTTCTTTTTCCTTGGTGAAAATCTCGGGCACTGAACACACGAGAAACATCGGCCCGTGGTGTGCCATCTCTTTGTGAATACCCGCCAGGGCTGCATTTGTCAATATTGATAGCATCACTCACTCCAGCATGTAGAATGACTAATCTTCCGGCCCACCATAGACGCCTTTAGCGCCAGTGCTATCTAGTGAGCATTTCTGAAATCACTAGAACAGTGGGCGAGCCATCGACACTGCCGGACAGACAAGCCCTTGAAAAGAAAGTTTGTAGGTCGAAGCGTTACCCCGCTAGATGCTCCGCGTGCTTTGTCCGGGACACTGAAAGACGATGCCTCATCTCGTACCCGTCTCACAGAGTCAAGACTTCCACCAGGAGCAGTTGGCACAGGCAATCTCCAATGCAACACTGGAAGAGGCAAAAGAATGGGTGGGTTGGGATTTTCGTGCATGCCCGGGCCACGATTATTGCAGGACAGAGTAGTGTACCTGTCTACAGCAGCAGCCCCGCCACGGTGGTATAGTGGCTAAAGCACTCGGCTGCTGATCAGAAGTTTGCGGGATGGAATCCCGGCTGCAGTGGCTGCATTTCCGATGGAGGTGGAAATGGTGTAGGCCCGTGTTCTCAGATTTGGGTGCACGTTAAAGAAACCCAGGTAGCCAAAATTTCTGGAGCACTCCACTGCGGCGTCTCTCATGTTTATATGTTGATTTGGGACGTAAACCCCACAAACCAATCAATCAATCAATCAATCAATCAATCTGCAGCAGCTATTAGGTTGGCTACTTGGACCTACTCAGCCGCTTTGCAAGAGCAGCAATATGAAATAATTTCGCTGAAGAGCAGCGGTGGTGTTTAGGCCTCCGTGTCAAGAGCTGGGGTGAGAGCCCGGAGGCTAAGCGCTGTGGCGGCCACTACAGCAGCCTCATATTCTCATAAGCCCTGCTAGTCAGGGGCACGAATGATATTTTCAACGTACGAAGGGCGGAAGTCCGTCTTATAGTTTGGCTGGCTAAGGAGGATCTCTCCTCGCCCCGCCGCGGTGGTCTAGTGGCTATGGTACTCGGCTGCTGACCCGCAGGTCGCGGGTGAAATCCCAGCTGCGGCGGCTGCATTTCCGATGGATACGGAAATGTTGTAGGCCCGTGTGCTCAGATTTGGGTGCACGTTAAAGAACCCCAGGTGGTCTAAATTTCCTGAGCCCTCCGCTACGGCGTCTCTCATAATCATATTGTGGTTTTGGGACGTTAAACCACACATATCCAACAATGAGGATCTCTCCTCTGCTAAGTAAAGGGCACATGCTTCTCCGGAGTCCATAATTATGATGAGCTTTTCGAAGCATGGCCCTTTGAAACTTGCACCGACGACCCTTGCGGGGCTCACCGCACAAACAACAGGATCGGGCTGCAGCGTCTCCGCTCTGCAGTCCTTGCAGCGGCAAGATGTCGTGCGCGCCCTTCCGTAATATGGCATTGTGGCTGGAGTAAAGCACCGATTGTTGATTTGTTCGTGTGACTAAGCCCCTGCCGCGGGCCAGGCCAGAAATTCAGTCAGCGGAGCTGCTGGCTCCGAGACTGCCGGGGCACATTATCGCGTCTTGTTGAACAAATGACTGCCCGTTGCATTTAAAGAAGAAGAGGTGGAGACAACTAAAAATTGCGCGGAAGACGCCTTAGATTAACGGCGGAAACGGCGCTAAGCTTTGGCGCCTCAGCTTTGGGACATTGCCACAGGGATGCTTTCAATGCCGTTTGCAATTATATTCAGGCAACCAAGCGTATACCATTGTGATCTTCAATCAAAAAAAAATTATTTATTACTCGCTAGGGCAGAGTGAAGTAAACGCAGCTGAGTGCTAATCATAACACCTCAAATCTCAAAATTGCTCAACTTGATTTTTTTTCGTTTGCTCTTTTTATGTTGTTTTTATTTTTACATTAATCTCATTATAATACCAATTCATTAAACATTGTTAAAATGATTACAGAAAACTGCACTACACTTTCTTGGCCAATCCCCCTGAGTGGGTATGAGCCAGCCTCCCAGGGAAACAAAACAAAAACAAAGACGGCAGGTCATACGCGTTGAAGCCCGATCTGGACGTCTAGTCTTTAGGTTTCGAGAAAACTGGGGCGATGGAGGCGGATAGAGGCTCTTCTGCAGAGTTCTCAAAGCAATGCGCGTTGGTCATTAGCAAACGGTTCGCTTTGTCGGAGCATGACACTCCTAACCACCCATATTCTACGCGTCTTGAAGGAGCTGGCCTGTTGCCCTCTCCCAATTTTGTGTTTGTTTATTTGTTGCTGCACTTATCTAGGAGCGAGGTTATCCCACTGCTGTGGACTGAAAAGGTGGATGTCCGATCCCGGCTGCGGCGGCTTCATTTCCGGTGGAGGCGAAAATGTTGTAGGCCCATGTGCTCAGATTTGGGCGCACGTTAAAGAACCCAAGGTGGTCAAAATTTCCGGAACTCTCCACTACGGCGTCTCTCATAATCATATGGTGGTTTTGGGACGTTAAACCTCACATATCAATCAATCAAAGGTGGCTGTCAGGCTGACAGGTTCACTGACAGGAAAAGATGTGTCAATAGTCACGATTGCCACAAAGGGGTCAAATCGAGACCAGCGAAAAGCGACCATGAGACCACGACCGCGAAGGTGGCATGAGGAATGAAAAATTGATGTGAGAGACAATGAGATGACTGAGACATATGATGGACGAGATGGTGACGAGGCGCCAAAGTGTTGGAAGGTGATGGCATAATTTGTGCTTTTAAAGACGATATTCTTGTTTGGGTACTTTTTCTTAGGTATTCTACTCAAGTCAGGCTGGCTTGTCTATTCGCAGACTGGGTCAGCCTGGTGGTCAATTTTCAGACTATTTACTAGGGTGCTGGGAGAGTAGAAAAATGTGCGATGACGACCGCTGTCGCAAATCTGTTTTATGTCTAGCTGGCGCTAGCTAGAAGCGAAATGTGAAAGGATTTATTGGCGAAAAGGTTGTCTTTACTTTGCAATTTCGAAGCAAGATACTTTTGTCTGCCTTTTATTACACGGTACGTAGGCTTTTTCTCAACGATGAAATCCACCTGTGTCACTCTGTCTTTGACTGCGTATAGTTCTATCACTTCCGAACAACTCATCGCTCCGTATTAATTTGTACGTTCTCAATCAATTTACTTAGGCTAACTCCAACAGATGGGTCGTCATTTCCGCAAATTCAAGGGTGTAAGCCCTATATATATTCAACGGTTGAGGGGTCACCTCATTAGATTCTGCAGCTGGGGTAGGTCTTCTTGGAATGACCATTTTTTAATCTCTCTGTCTTGGTGATATATATATATATATATATATATATATATATATACATTCAGTATATACATGTATGTATATATGTATACATACATATACACATACATGTAGACGGAGTGGTCAAGTATGCGATCACTCGAGTGATTCTCGAAAACGGTAATACTGGTATTACCGAATCGCAAAGACGTCAACAAGTGGTCGCAAATCGTGACTGGTAACTGTTGACCCGAATAATTAATGGTCTTTAGCGCCAGTCTAACGCAGCACCAGTTTACCACCAACCACTCTGGTCACTAAACAAGTTCGCTCATTACTCAAGCAACTCTAAAGGAATCTTCAATATGTCACAAAGTTGACGATAACGAGAAATGACGGTGAATAAGCATCACAAAAAGTATCAAGGGGATACATGAGTCATTCTTACTGGTTCCATATGTAGGCAGAGAACCATTACATGGTAATGTTGTTTTATTGTTTTCCTGCTACATATTCAGCATTTTTTTTCTTTGCAGGTGTGGGGCTGTGTGGGCTCCACCACCATGTAAAGTAATACCTATGGGACCAGGTATATACCCGAAATGTTGTCCGAAGCCATCATGTCCTAACAAGGTTATTGTATAAACTAGGCGCGTATGAATAAAAAAAACATTGAAATATTGTCACTTTTCTTAAGTGTTATGTGTGTTCACTTGCCAGTGTAGGTGTCATTTCAGCATTGCCTTTTATATGCGCTTTTAGATTTTTCTCGTTTTGGTTTCTACGGTTTGTTCGTTTATTGCTTCCAGAAATAGAGCCCAACGTAAAGGATGTGAATACAAATCGGGGGGTATAATCGACCATTTTATATTCCGCATGCAAACGTCATTCCCGGGAATATTTTGATAATTGTGCTCTATTTACCTAAAGTAGTGGTCTCCAATTTGTTTCAGCCAGCGGACATCAACAAAGCAAATTATACCCGTAAGGGACTGGTCCGAGAAGAAGGTACGAGTGGTGATGGAGGGGAAAGAGATAGATTA
The DNA here is from genome assembly GCA_013436015.1 of Rhipicephalus annulatus. NCBI lineage: Eukaryota > Metazoa > Arthropoda > Arachnida > Ixodida > Ixodidae > Rhipicephalus > Rhipicephalus annulatus. Next base: position 100,749 of record WOVY01013355.1, read on the forward strand.
AACACAGCGTCAGCATGCGCTACAATTTGAAAAAAAAGCGTCTCCTATATCTGATATATGAGTTACTTCTCAGCGTGACAACAATACACCGATGGTGATCTTTGAAATAATATGTATACGCCGGTTTTAAAATATAGCTTTTGTTTCATGATTACATTTCAAGACATGTGACTGCATGAACTGTACCACAAAAACAACGCTTAAGACCAGTCGTCCCTGTGTAGATCATGTTACGTCTCTACAGTCACTGGCTGTAGTAATTTTTTTTAGGTACAAGAAAAATGAACACGTTAACAAGTGTAGCTCAGGTGTTCGAGTCACTATGAGCCAGCGTTCGACCAAAGGCTTGCGCTCGTGCCACAACGCCAGTGCAGTCGCGTGCGTCTTTCGTTGTTTCCCTTTTCTAAAGCGCTATCTTAGCCCACAAAATACGTATTGTTACATGTCGATGTGTATGAGTCATCTGCTGTGGCATGGGCTAGGTTCTAAGCCAGTCCATGCCACAGTATAAGGGGAGGAAGAAGGAAATGTTGCTTTTTCGTTGCTTTCTCTTCTGGTTCTCGGAAAAGCTCCTAAAACAAAAAAAACGTGTCTAATTCAGTTTCAGTTACTAAAGAGGGTATCCTGGCAATAGCTGTGTCTGAACTAATTCGCTTATCACCGTCGATACTTTCAATGTTGTCCAGTGGAATCGTCGTTTTCTGTTTTCGGTCTCTGCTGATTTATTTCGCTTAGTTATTCACTTAAATCCTGGCATAATGACAATACAAATAATAAATAGTTTTCAGGAATACAGAAGGAGAAAAGCCACATTGAAAAGTCTTATACAAAATCAGAGTCCACAAAATTGGAAGGATAATCAATTTCTTGCGACAACAAAAAACTTACTATGTTTCGCGCGAAAGGGGAATGTGATAAGAATCACTTCGGCAACCTATGTATATAAAGAAACTGTCGAGTATTATTCAGTTTCCTTTGTTGTACAAAGACAATTCTAATGTCAAGAAATGTGGACTCAATAGTTTATAACTTACAAGAATTACAGGAATCATTCACTCAATTAGCTGAAGGACTAAAAAGTAGAATTATTAATGGGCTTCAAAATTATGTTTCTACACATGCTCTTCTTAAGTAAACAGCAGTATTGACTTTCGAATTAGATCAGGCTATGTTCAGGTTGGCAATCGCATTTCCATCGTCTCATGGTATTACAAACGCCGTCCTAAACATAAGATATCAGGAATTCCCCGATGATCTGTTGGGTCCAACAAGTAGGCATGAATAGCTATGTAAGTAAATATTGCTGAAATTACACCGCGGCCCAAAAAACAGGGGGCTGGCTTTATTATCGATATATAAGACCAATGGTACTGACGTCAGATGTAGTGTAACTTATAGAAAGGGTCGTTCGTGGTTATATATCATTTAATAATGCTCAACAGCTGTTGAGTCCAGGCAAATTTGCTTTAGATCAATACATTCATTTCGGTACATTCGGTACTGATCTGTACATTCTTTAGATCGGTGCCACCATTCTATGTGCTGGCTCACCAACCTCAGAAGTTCTTCAGGTCATCTAGCATGGTGGAGCCTCAGCTGCAAGAATTTTACGTTATATTTCCTTCACAAGTCAGGACAGAAACACACCGACATTGACTGTCTCTCACGTGCGCCGATTGGAAGAGACGTGAATACGATGCATTCCTTTCCTCTGTATCAGCAACCGACTTGGCTCAACAACAACGTGATAACGTGGAGCTAAGCCTACACATTGACTACCTCGAAAGCCACAAACCCCGTATTCTTTGAAATTTCACACCCTTGTTGGCCTCCTTTTGCATCATGAACGGATTCTTATAAAATAAAAACTTTGACCATACGCAAGCTACTTGCCTACTGGTATCGCCGACCTCGCTTCGTGACAATATTTTACAAGCTTGCAATGACGAACCATCATCCGAACGCTTAGAAATTTACCGCTCCTGTTACTGGCGACGTCTTACGAAGACACTCAAGCAATACGACCGCAGCTGTCACGACTGCCAACGCCGTCAGACTCCACATGTCCGACCAGCGGGACTACTTCAGCCTATGACACACCGAAAGCATGAATGCATGAAATTGGCATGGACTTGCTCAGATCATTTCCCCTGCCTTCGTGTATAAATCGCTAAATTGTGGTCACCACTAATTATTTTTTAACGCGTTACAGCGACACAAAGGCCCTGCCCAAAGCTACCAGAGGCAAAACTGCCCAGTATTTTGTCATCAGTATTGTCCTTCGTCATGGGCGCCAGCAGGGATAATTACTCATCGTGGGACAGCTTTCACGCAGAGGTCATACCAGAAGTATATTTCCTACATTTCCTATAGAAGTTTATATATATACTATATATTTCCTATATTTCCTATAGAAGTTTTCCTACTTCCTACAGAAGTTTTCCTATATTTTGTACGACTAAGTAGTGCAAAATATAGGAAAACCACAAGTTATTATCCCCCAAACAAACGGACTAACTGAACGACTGAAGAAGACCATTGGCTCATGCTGTCAAAGTATGCGGCCGTTGACCACAAGAACAGCGATGATATTCTTACCTTCGTAATTTTTGCTTACAATACGGAAGCCCAAGAAAGCACAGGTTTCACCCCTTTTCACTTATGGCGAATTCAACTCGTCGAGCGGGAGCAAGTTTTCTTGCTCCGTGGCCAAGAATCGGCATTCCACTGGTAGATTCGTAGCAAGTTCACGTTTTCCACTGGCCGATTCGGAGCAACCGACTCCGCGACGGAGCGTACCGCGAGCTCCATGTTACAGAGATGGATTTCACCGGAACTCTGAGAATGTGTAGCCGTCATTTACGGTGGAGGCGGGCAGCTAGGCTGTCTTAGGCGTTTCTTGAGGCAATGTCCAGTCACCCTGTGCACTTGTTTAGATTTAAAACTGGCGTCGTTTGACTCAGCTGGACGTGTTGCTGCTGGTTTGCTTCTCGCTTTGAGTGACAGTGAGAACACTAGTTCTTCTAGCAGTAGCAGCAGCGAGAACGACGATACGTACGTACTGCACGAAATGATATACATGCAAATGTTCGCTATCCCGCCATGTACGCGGCCGAAGATGATCGGCTACGTCGAAGAAGTTGTGCACGCGTACTCAGAAGAACAGGTATGTATACTTCTGAGCGATGCATAACTTTTTTTTGCGTCATGATTACTGGGCATTTTTATACGGTCCTATATTTGTTTATATATTTTCGCAGGAACTTCAGAGTCTCAAGGGCTGTTGCTGCCGACCTGTACAACGACTTCTGCGCTTCGCCGATGTACCCTCGCTGTAACAATGGGGTGGGGGGGGGGTCACCAGCTAAAACATCCGAGGAGCACATCCTAGAGTTCTTGTAGTGAGCTTCAGAACGCATCTTTAATAGCAGAATTCACGCTAATAACTTCAGTATTGTCCTGAAAGTGACTTCTGCGCCCCCCGACGTTCGTATTTGTTAAGCTGAAAGTTTACTTGGATGTTGTTCCCAGGTATGCTGCAAATAAAGCCTGCGTCCGAGATGTGACCGGTCGCTTCGTGTTTGGAGAAACAACCGCTTTCGAAGTCATTGAGCGTGTGATGGACTATCTTGAGGAGTTAGCCAAGACGGTGGTAGCCTTCCCTGATGAATTGCAGGACTTGTCCACGAAGTTCGAGCATGTACGAAACGGCGTGGAAATGAACGTGTGAAATTTCTATACATAGTAGTGGTTGTTTCTCGGCTATGCCAAAAGGGGGGACAACGGTATCGAACATGGTTGCGGCAGCAGGAAAATACTCAACACAAGTACGCTAATGTGATACCCAAGTATTTGAATTAACAGCATATTTACATGCTAAGATGGACGGGATAAATAAAGTGATTGTGCCTATCTAAACGTTTCTAATCCTGCTTCTCCTCGCAGCACATTGCCGCTTTATTTTCAAATTATCTGATGTCAAACCAGATCCCTCTCCACCTATAGTCAATCCACATTTTTTCTGTAATTATCAGCATTTCACAATAAGTGATATTTTCATTTATAGTATTATTACGTTACTTCAGGTGTACCCCACCGTGGCATTCTTAGGCTGTCACCGTTTCACGTACGCAATAATGACTTATGAAATATTATATACTGCGGAAATTATTCAAGAAAACCTCACAGGCCCTTGAAAAGGCACAGGGTGAGGAGGCAATAATAAAATTTGCACGTTGCCTGCTTTTTAAGGTGAAAAGCTTTTGTCAATAAAATTTTACATAGCTTTAGTGCATATGAAACATCAAAACAAGTCTTTTTTTTTATTTTGTACGGTATATTCGATATAGAGAGCAAGTACCATAGTGTAAAGGATTTGAGCTGGTGGCTAATTATTGATTTTATTTGCAGTTGTCTGGGGCGCCTGGTGTCACTGGATACATCGCTGGCAGCTACATAACCATTCACTTTCCAGTTGATTAAGTGTGATCAACGTACATCAATCGGCACAAATATTTATCAATAGCACTGCAGGCAGCCTGTAACCATGAGAAAAAGTTTCTGGATGTCACTGTAGGAAATCCGAGTAAGCTTCGTGATGCCAGAGTATATGAAAACTCTCAATTATCAAAAAAAGAAAACTTCCTCAAGTTTGTGCCCCAGGAAACTTCCATGTCTTAGGAGACGCTGCATATCTCTTGCGGGTGTGGCTCTTGACCCCATTCAAAGACTATGGCAGCCTCACGGATCAGCAGAAAAAGTTCAACGCAAAGTTTTCCGCTACAGGAATGCGCATCAAGAATGGCATTGCTGAAATTAAAGCTCGTTTCCGCCAGCTTCTGCATCTTGACTTTTTCTTCGTTGACAAGTTGAATGAGTTCGTGCGAATCGTGTTCTGTTCTGCGTAACCTGTGCATAAATGCTGGAGTTGGGAATATCTCATTTGACTTTGGTGATGGCACCCAAAGTAACCCCTGAGAAAAGCTTTCTGAAGATACTGCTGAAAGCTGTGGGCCACAGACGGCAAGTGATATATTGCTGCGCAGAAATGGAGAGCACAAATGAGAGTCTTCTCTTTTTCGTAAAATGCAGCTGCTGTGGGTTGTGTAGCAGGCAGCCACGTTCTTTTTTTTGTAGGGGTGGCTAAATAAGGCATCGAAGGCTGCCTATTTTGCATCTTTATATTGGTATTTATCAACAGAACAATCAGTAAGTGCACTGCAAAGTACTACAAGGCATGTTGCTGTATGTTTTACATGTAAATAAGTTGGACAGAAGACGTGTGAATTAACACTCTTTACTCCACATCTGTGCCCCGCAGTGTGGAAAGTTGGAACAATTTATTTATTCTTTAAATTAAAACCGAGTTAGCTCACAGGTGATGCATTTTTCTTTAGTTTATCTCTCCGTCGTTCCGCTTTATCGCTTTGCTTTTCTTTCCCTGTTCTCCAGTAGCTTTATTTTTATGTGCCTTGGTTTTCAATTTCTTCAACCATGCCAAACGTTTGCATACCAAAGAAGGGCCAAATAAAACAGTGCTTTACAGTGTTTGTTTTTGCTCAAGCTGTTGATGTTTTTTTGTGATACGAAACCAACAGAGCCTCCCACAAAATCTGTTGCTAAACTAGCGCTGTGAAATTTAGTGTTTCCGAGCTCAGCTTAAGTTGTACGACTTGAAGAGAGTTATTAGATTGGTTATTCACAACACAAACTTCTCTTTTTGCACACAGTTTTGCTGCATGTGCCGCATTAGTTTTCACAGAGCACGAACTGAGCGCATGTTCGTTACTTAGCCATAAATGTTCACTTTTTGTGCCCAACTACTGTATCTATTGTGCTTTATTAAATTATGCATAAGAAAGGGCACCCTACGTGTTGCCAGGACTATGCTAACATTTTGCTCTTTAGTTACTTTTGTTAGCGACGAACAATGAATGCAAGTATTTTTTAAAGGACATAGCAACCCTTACTGGTCATCTGCAGGAAAGGTTGTAAATCTATTGTCGAGGCACCTGTGTACATGATGTCAAGCAATGCAATGCATACAATAAACGTGCTTTCGATCCTTTATTCCTATTTTTTCAAGCCAAAAACTTGACGGAGAAGGCTCATCTTCTTAGCATGCATTTCTTCCTGGCTCAATGTCTTGTCGAGGCGCCGTTCTTCATTTTCAGCTTTTTTTTCAGCTTTTTGTTTTGAGTGACGTTCTTCTATTTCTCCCAATCTATCAAACAATGCTTGCATACGAAGTGCCCTAGCTGAAATTGGGCGCTTTTTTACATCTGCTGTGTGACCTTGCCCAAAAGAACCTGGTGTATTGTCTGTACCATTTTCTGGTGACGGGCTCGAATGTTCTTGAGAGGCGGGCTGAGTAGGTGTCTGTGGGTATGTCATTCTTGACATACCCACAGACACCTACTCAGCCCGTTATTCAGTGTCATTCTTGTTAAAACGACACTTGCTTCTTTCAATAGCTCCGGCTCTACACTGTCATATAGCCACCTATTTTTTTCCAATTCATCTTCACACGGAACTTCTTCCGGGGAGTTGCCAGAGGTGTTTTGTTTTGCTGCCATTTTTTTTCCTTTTTAGGACCGTGTTATACCTAGAGCAGCACTGCTCGCCTGTCTGCGTTACGCCTAGTTTTTCTTCAATTTCTCTGGAGATTCTATCAAAAATGGTCTTCTTGTTTTGGAATTTTTTTCATAGGGCCGACTAGGGGTAAATACGAGGCATACAAGTCGAGCAGCAGCTTCGATTAACTGCTTGTCCCCTCACACCCGGCAGATGAAATATTCAACACACGAGTTGCATTGCTCAGTAATCAAACACCATTTCCCACTCTGCACTCATCACTATAGACTTGTAAAGTAGAAACACGTCAATGCCTTAGCGCAATGAACAACACATAAAATTTGTGGATATTCACGCCAACGACAATGCTACTTCTCCACAAAAACTGCTCAGCAATCACCTATAACAAAAACACGCAAGAACATTAAGAAGTTGTTAAGCTGAAATAAAGAAAGCGATTATTTAACACCAAGGGCAGCTCTCTGAACTTTTCAGGTTACTGAGAAATTTACCATATTAGCTAGATATTTCTGCTCCTTGCTGATGACACTAATGGCCTTACACATGCAACATTTAGCCGCAATTCCAGTCTGGCTCAATGAGATGAGATGATGTATAAGGCTGCACTTCGTTGACCTATTGATACCTAGGCTGTGCTTTCTGAGCATTGAAATGCTTATTGTAATTTGAGTTGTCAACGCATTACTGACGCAACATATATTGAGGGTAGGAGATAACACTCTTCATATATAACAGTAAACATAAAACCCCAGGCCTGCACGGTAGGCGCCGCACAGTCACCGCGAAAGCTAGAAGAGCGGCCTTTCAGAGCCTTTTCAAAATACTGATTTGGTAACTACTGCAAGCACACTTGCTTGGTACCCACTAGGGCATTAATAATAAACTTTTGAGTGTTAGTCCGGAATTCGCCATGCTATTTTTTAGTCATTCTTTGGAGGAGCGTGATATGCGCTAAAAATTTGCAAGGAATTTCGTGCCAATTATCCATGTAGAGTGGCTGACGATGATGAGGAATTATGGCTGCGGGGGTATGCGCCGCAGTTATTAGGGAAACAAGAACAAGCTTTTTTAATCGATTGGAGCATTGAACGACCCACTCGTTATGCTAATCGCATTGTGTGACGACTGACTGTTCTTTAGCTGTTTTAAAATGCTTTATAAGTCGTAGTAACGCGATTGCTTTCCCGACATCAAGCCTGCCTAAGGCAGTTTGACACCGGTGTAGGTCAGTACGTTCTGTGTACTTTACTGGTGATAATTTCATTCATTAAAGAAAAAAACACCGGTGTAGGTCAGTGGTAGGATACTGGGCTAAGATCCAGTGGATCCGGCTTCGAGCCCCACTGCGCCTTTTGTGCTAGGTAATAAGTGCCTAAGGCAAGTTTGACACCATTAATTAGTGGGATATTAAGCTGGTACCCTGCGTACCCGGGTTCCTGCCCCAGTGTGTCATTGGTGCAATGTTTTTTTCTAATTTGCGTGATGTTGTTACGAACACCGGCGACGGAGGCGGCGGTGGACAACATGCAACTGCGCGTGACCGGAAAATTGATCTCTTAAGACCTTTCGCTGTACACAAAAAAGGCATTCGCACAACCTGGTAATATTGCTACCGTGGAGAATATTTTTAAAGGCGCAATTCCCTCAGAGTAAACTTGAAAATATTTCGTATAAACATTACACCTTACCATGGAGATGTCAACTCATCGAATTAAACTCTATTCTACACCATAACGTTCAAGACGGAATGAAAAGTCATTAAATTGCTTGGAGTAGTTTGTGGTTTATGTTGAATCGGTGCAATAATCTGAACTACTGCTGCTCCTAGGACCACCGACATAGTGCATGCATACTTCCCACGTACAGCAGCCCTGGGCTTGCCAGAACTACATGATTCACCACTGAATGCTGTAGAATCTGCATTGAGAAGTTGCAAAGTGGAGTTCAACGTTACAATTTAAGCAGATTTACCGATTTTCGTCAAGTGCAGTGATCTTATGTTGGTCAAGGCATTGCCCTATACATATGTAACCAACTGTATACACAACAAAATCTGGCTATATTCACACACTTCAACAGACAACTTGCCATTTCCCAAAGGTGTGCTGTGTGGATGTGTCAAAGTGTCGGTGACGTCAGACTCTCGGTAGCACCTGCAAGTACAGAAAGAAAAAAATAGCTCGTGTGCATCATAGTAAATGAGGTATATCAGCACTAAGGAGAACTGATGTTGCACTTTTTTGTGCCTGAATGATCGTGCATTCACATGAAGCTCACTGTGCATATTTGCAAAGGTTGTAAAGGTATTGGTGAGTGTGGCAGATTATAAATCAACAGGTCTTTGGGCCAGCCGTAATAAATAATTATTACAATTACGTGCAGAAATTATTGGAAGTATGGGGCACTTACCTCTGCACTCGTTTCCACCGTTCGTAATCACGCCCAGCAGCCGACGCACAGCCGGAGAGATAGCCATGCCCTCGTCAATATATGTCATCACAACACAAGAACCTCTGCTTTAAGCGACGGCGTGGTCGAAATGCGCACTTTGCAGTGGCGACACAGTTGCCATGGAAATGCAGAAAGCGGAAGCAAAATAGTTTTCGGTTCCGGTTTAGTGACGTCTGCGTGAACGACTTCCAAAGCGACCTCACGTGGGGCATTCACGTGTTCCACTCGCAGATATGGCTTGGCGCAATGTGAGAGCTCGCTCCTGGATTTCGGCGGCCACTCCGGTTCTACAAGAGGAATTCGCCATTAGTTTATGGTAGAGAGGTCACTACAATGTTCTACGCAATGCTCCACGCAATGCTCCACGCAATGCTCCACGCAATGCTCCAAGCAAGGTAAGACGGCTTGACAAATGCGACTGTTTGATCACCACATTCCTTACTTGAAAATCACGTCGCGTACGATGTCAAACTCTTTCCTCCAGACATGTGTGGCACATACCCGTGTACCACGGACCATGGTAAGCGATTACACGCCACAGGTGTTTGGCAGTTCATTTATCCCCTGTGTAGAGAAGCAGGCTAGAGCGAACAAGTTCAGGCTGACCTCTCTGCCTTCTAATAAGTTCTCACTCACTCACTCACTCATATATGCTGAGGAAGGGCACCAACAGGCATTGCTAATTTAAATGCGCAACCCTCAAGACATACCAAAATTGGCACCGTTGACCCGACGAATGCAAAGAGGCCAATGTAAAGAGAAGAATGCAAAGAGGCAAGGAGGCTTCATGCGCAACCTGAATGAACAATAGTCTGACTAGTTCTAGGCAACAGTCAGTAACCTGTATTTCATCGTGTCATCAGTGCGTGCGTCTACATATTTTTTACACTATGGCTGAAGAGAGCTGGGGTGCGCTGTATAGTATAGCGTAACAAGGGATGGGAAAATGAAGTAAGGGTGAAGAGGGGAAGGAAAGAGGACAGCAAAGCCAGAAGCTCCACTCATTCCTGAGTTATGACAGCAATGTTGAGCATCTGGCTCACTGTTTTTTTTTTCTGTTGTCGAATGAGTGCACAAGCTTTCAGCGTAACCAATAACAAAGAGTTCTACATGTTACTGGGGCACGACTGAATATGCATTCCAGTGTTTTTTATGGCTAAATATAATAAAACAACCAAAGCCAATATCTGATGCTTAAAAACCAACGGCCGTTAACGTTCGACACAGAGCTATCGATTTCGTAGAAAATTGTGTTCTGCTGAAAGCATATTGATTTCCAGTGTTATTTCGAATAAGGTACAGGTTGAAATTATTGTTTTCCCTATACTGCACACAGGAGCTTACGTTGTGAGTTTGTTATTATCATGAAGTATTCACCAAATCGCTGAACAGACTTAGCCGCAGCCGGGGGCCGTATAGAAACTGTTTTTCATGGTAGCATTACATGGACGGCTATTTTCTTGTGAACTAATATATATATATATATATATATATATATATATATATATATATATATATATATATATATATATACTATTGCATGCTGGTACCTGTTACCTGTTTAGCAGGTGTTAAACAGGAATTGACATACAAAAAACTCTTCGCAATAAAAGCAGCACGAATAGCATCGCAGAGGCATAGTAAGATCAGTATTAAATGCAAAAACCTACTCATAAATGTCAATGTGAAAGCGAAAAAAGCATAATTACAAAATCTTTTTTAAAATATAATAAAAATTTTCCTTGATCCCATGTATCTGGTAATTGGAAGCATGCGGAGGGAAGGTGCCCGGGCTGCAAATGTTTTATTGAGCGACACGTCATGAAATGACGCTAAGTACATGTACAAATGTTGCACGCACAGACACATGTTGAAGAGTTGTAGATATCTATATAACCATTTGTTTGCACTTGCTCAACGATGGCAACTGGAACATGCATATTAGCCACACCAGAAGCTGATATGAAGCGCTGATGCTTGCGAGGATATTGGCCCTGGACACTGCTACATAAATCAACTTCAGCGCGTGGCAACTAACCACAATTGACGTTAACCCGAATTGACGACTGTATCAAAGGAGTACATATGTAATGTTTATAAAATTACGTTGGCAGCACTGCAACCACTATTGACGTTTCACGAAGATTAGCGTCTATTTGAAAAGTAGTTTCGAGACCTGGCATAGCTCTGTGATAAAATGTTTCATTGCCACGCAGAATGCTTGGAATCGATGCCAGCTGGGACCCTGACATTTATTTTGTAGCGTTCGCTACACTGGCCTCGCTCAGCCGATTTCGCGTGGCGCTGGTCTGCGCATGCGCAATGATACTCCGCCGCCGCCGCGCGCGGCTCGCCGCCGGTGTGCGCGTTATTCGATGCGCTGCGCAGACGATCAGTGGTGCTGCGCACCGGAGTCGGCACCTCCCTCACACTTGGCCGCGGCCGCGCGCGACTCGCCGCCGCCGGTGTGCGCTTTCCAGAGGAGTGCCGTCATAGCCTTAATAGACATATGGATGCCGACGCGCGCACCTCCCTGTGCAGTCGCCATCTGACACTGGGCTGGAGCCGCTTGATAGCGCCTCTGACTGGCGTTTCCCACTGTGGTATAGCCATGGAGGAGAGTGCAAATGCTTCACAACGGTGCAATAGAGTGAAGAAGCTTAACTCATCGGATCCTAAAGTAGTTGCCCGGCAAAATAATATACATGTGCCACATAATACGTATACCGTGTGTGTATCATTGGAACAGCTGTAAGCACGATAATCAAGCTACTCTATACACTCTGGAAAGCTAAGAATTATCAGCTGAACCTGTTCTAACGCTACGTATATCCTCGCTTAGCTGAGCTAAGCCACTGCCATTTTTTTTGCATTCGTCGGGTCGACGCTACTGATAATGGGTATTTCTTAACGCTCGCACGTTAAAATTGCCCATGTGTGTTCTCGTCGTTCCTTGGTAGATACCAAGTGTCAATCATTTGTGGCACATACTCGGATACCAGCGGCACATACCCGCCCGCTGGTACGTGCCACTGTCTGGTGGGAAGTGTTTGACGACGTACGCGACGGGATTGTTACATTATTCATGTCTTGACCAGCGCGTCTTATTCGTCAAACCATTTTACCATCCCATGCTAATTTTGGTTCTCGCTAAGCTAACGGGGTGACCACGAGAGCACACAAACGTAAGCAGCTGGGTGCTTTCGTGGTCACCGAAGTTGGCTAAGGAATGCTTCGCATTTAAAACAGAACAAATACAATACAACAAATACCAGAACTTTGTTCACTGAAGCGTACTGACTACAAAGGGGTCATTTTTTATATCTGGTAAATGCATAATTATACAACTATTTCGCACTCTCATCACAGATTCTCCAATACTGTTCTTTTTTCGGTGGCCTTCTTATCAGGTTCTCGAAGGCCGACTAACTTGGCTAGCTGTGCAAGGGAAAAAATACACCTTTGTCTTTTATTCTACTGCGCGCTTCACTCTCTGCACACTCCTCGAATATTTGACTTCGAAATGGCACGGCCCGCTCAGGCAATGTTCGCCTTTGTGTCTCCCTGTACAATTTTGTGTTATTGTTGACTCTCAGGCTTCTGCAGACAAAGTCGTATTCCACACTCTCCGTCTTCAGTAGGTGCACAGAGGTCTCCCCTCTGTGTCCCGACTGTGGGGTGGTTAGCGACTTTAAGCACATGCTCTGAGCGTGCCCGTTTTTGCAGCACCAAACAATCCACTGCTTGACAGAGGAAGCCTTCCCTGCTTTCCTCACGAGCCACGACTGGTTTGACCAACTCCGGGCTGTCCAGAAGGCCCACGATGCGGCGGTGAGGCTTGACCTCCCTGTCCCAACGTGGAAGCGGCCCGCCGTCTTGGCCCTACAAAAACGGGGTGAAGATTCTTCCGGACCAGAATGAAGTTATCTATCTATCTATCTATCTATCTATCCATCTATCTATCTATCTATCTATCTTAATAAACTAAAAAAACTAGCCTCACTTTTCTTCTTATAGTTATACATAGTTAGCGTCAGCCAGAGTAAAATAACGAAGGTCGTTCTAATTTATAGGTGGCATCACGATATGCACAGGTTCCCTAGGGAAGAAAAGTCTAGTGATTTGCTCTTCTTTTTTAATCAATCGCATGTTGTCGCAGCATATGCGAGGGCATCCATCCGAGAGCAACTATCATGGCTTGACTAGTGCGTATTTTTACACTATTTTCTGAGCAAATTCCCACACATTTTACGGTCTGCATCCCTCTTTAAATTTAATTCAAAGCACCATTGTTTTCGGGGAAGCTGAGTAGTGAGAAAAAGGGGCCGATGTCGATATTTAGGCAGCGAGACCTTTTTTTTTTTTGAGCGCTTCACTACCGAACAATATTATCACTGAAGCAGCGCGTAGGCTTTGCTTGAATTTATTATCACCTAACCTCGTACATGCTTTGTGATATTTATTACTGGCACACTAGTTCAGACTGAGCAATCATGGCAAGCACTGTACCATGACCTGAGTGCTTACAAGAAAGGTACGCCTAACACGTGAGCATGTTTTTTTTTCCTTTCTTCTCAAGTAACATGGAATCAGTTAACCGATCGTGATAGATTTGCTACGATTTAGGACGCGTATTTTTTTCGGGGTCACAGGAGCGTGAAATGAAATTATTTATATCGAGTGGAAAAATTTCTCCGTGCTCATAGATTTAGGCGCCCTTGAGACAACCACGTGTCCAAATTAGCATTAGTCTTCCACAGCGTACCCTGTTCAACAGTGCGTCTTGTGTCTGGCAACCAAAACCTCACTCATTAAGTTTAAAGAGTGGTCGCTTGGCCGTCATTGTCTTAAGGGTGGGGGCCGTGCCCTAGTTGCCCTGCCCTATAATCCGTGAAAATAAACGTAATTCTGTCTCAAATAAGAAGGCCACCCACTTGCCAGTGTTATTTACCATTCTCGACACAATATTTTACGATCGGAGTCAGACAACCTAATTAAGCATACGGTAAATTGATGGCACTAGTAGGCCGCGCCAGGGACGGTATAGAGACCGCGTCTACTGGCTATAGCTTTACGGTCTTGCAAAGCTCCCAGATTAGAGTCCCCAAGTTATGAGCCAGCCACTGCGATGGCACACCATGTCCTCAGTTTGTGTAGGTGTGGTTCCAGGGAAGATGTATAGACACTCTCCTAAATACCCTCTGAAAATATGTAGAACGTTCACGTTATTCTCTCTCGGCGTCTCCCATCTTTGCAACGCAATTCGTGACGCCAGCTGTTGGTTCACATTACGTCACGCTGAAATAGGTGCTGGATTGGCCAATGTACGATAAATATCTATTGTCAATTGTCACCGACTCCGTTTTGACATGCATACGTCCTCCCATTCTGCCTTTTTTTCGCATGTCTTTTGTGCGCAATAAATTCATTCACTTTGTTTTCTGTATTTGCTTTTGCCCAGGGAGAGATAGTAGCGAGTGCTCAAAAGGCGCCATATTCTGACTGGCTCCACTCTTTGGGCTTACATTGCAGGTGGTTAATAAGGAAATACGTAGCGAGCAGGAGATAGTGCTTGTGGAAAAGGTGGTGAAGGCAAGGAAGAAACTAATGTGTTGCGTTCAAACGCGGTATGGTTTAAGAACTTTTTAATTGTGGGTTTCCCGTTTAGTTAGGGTCGTAGGCTTCTAAGAGAGTAAACTGAGTTGCTTAGATAGGCGAAGTAGGAAGACTGTGTACTTTTTTTTCTTTTATCGAACGTTATTCACCTTCCACACTTCTCCATTGTTCAATTTAAAAATGACAGCAGGCCTCGCTTTTGTTTTCTTCCTTTTGCTATCCTAACTTAAACTGGGCCACGATAGAATGATAGACGTCCTTCGCATTTGACTTGTGTCGTCAGTATAAGTGCAGAGTTGTTTACAAAAAAAATGTTTACTGCACAACATTTTCTTTATTTCTTTGCGATCATGAGTCGTCGAGACGACGACAAGTTTATCAGTTCAGAAACTGTCATGGAACACTTTCCAATAACTCATGTGAACGTTTTCCCCCATCCAAACACCTGTTTCGTTCATAGTGTGAATACCTTTATAAATACGCGTGAAGAAAAAAGGTTGGTACATGTAACGTAACGCTTTTTTTAGTGGCTCACTAGTGGAAAACTTTAAAACGGCGCGTAGAATGGCTTCGCAGTGGTCATGTCGAGATTTAACACATGCCTTGTGATCGCTATAGCTGGGACACTTTGCCTGGCGGAGCTTTCATGGGAATCAAGGTTTTATAATCCCAATGCTTACAGGAATGGTACGTATGAAATTTCAATCAGCTATGATTTGTTTTACATGTAGTTACAACAAGTCTGGGAACCCACTATAGTAGTTTTGTGTCTCAGAAACGACATTGCGATGAAGAGAACGTGGATTCATTTAGCAGCCAGGGTGGCCGTATTTGAATGTGGGCAAGAGTAAAAAAATTTCGCCATATCCACGAAGTGAATGAGGATGAGTGGGCGAAGCTCCGGAGGTAAACCTTGTAAACCATGAATCCTCTGTACATTTTGCCCACTCGATTTTATTACATCGCTCCCCCTAGCGTACGTCGCCGCACTAAATCGAACGATTGCCTTCAACCAATGACACGCGCCATATGTGACATCATTCCTATTTTATACAATCTCGCGTCTTTCATCAACTACAAGTACCGCTTTCTAGTTTATAACATCTTGCATCTTTTCATCATCAGCTACAAGTACCACCATCTAGTAAACACTACAAGAACTAAACGAGAGGTGGCTACATACAGGAGACGGTACCGCCATCTAGTGAACACTGCAAGAACTAAACTAGAGGTGGCTACATACAGGGGACGGTACCGCCATCTAGTGAACACTGCAAGAACTAAACTAGAGGTGGCTACATACAGCCTACAGGAGACGCACAGCCCACGCCCTAAGGAGCTTCGCCCCTAAAAAACAACATTCTGAGCCTCGACATAAGCGTGCGTTCTAGTGCCGCTTGTTATTTTTCAAACACGATCTAGAGTTCCCCCACGACACGCTGTACTCCAACATCATTTCGTGGTGCTGGCACTTTAAGCCGCGGTACTTTGTATTCCAGCACCTTCAAACCCAAAAGGCGTTACAGAAAGGAATCGTTGTAAAAGATAATGTATCTTTGTTAGTGACCACCTACATTAAAATTTTCAACCATAGACATAAGAAAACAAGGTAAACTCCATACCCGTCATGTAATTAAGGAGAAGTTTGTGTGCTTTTTTCTCAATAACTATAAGAGCCACAGTAATTTTTTCAACTCTCATTGGGATAATGAGATTTTCTTCTACTTGCTGAAGCAAATTTAGCACTGAAAATTGTAATGCTCATTTTTAGTATTTTTTTTACATCAGGTACCTAATTATCACTTGATAATATCTATAAGCTGTTGTATTGCAGAATAGCACTTCCTCCATCAACAATAATCATGCTTAGGTGCATGTTCTATCACTTCATCAAATACCGATTGAAATGCATGATTTTAAATACTATAGTTGCTCAGAAAAAGGAACATAGGTAAATACATCTTTTTTTTGAAAATCGCATGTTAAGTTGAAGTTCCGCATTATTTCAAAACTTCAACGCGATAACAGAAAGTTGATAGACGTATTCAACAAGTACAAGCCAGATGTACATCACCAATAAACTTTGTGTTGTAACCTCTTGTCTGGCCAGCCTAATTTGACGACTGCTTTGCAGCCGTGTCAGCACCGTACTGTCGACGCAATTTAAGGTTGCTTAGGCCCTGCACTGCGCATTGCCCTGGAGGATTACCAATATAGTTGAGCACAGTCACAAGGACTATAATGTCATCATTAAAAGTGAGCACAGCATCAGGAATGCATTTATGCAATGTTTGGTGCCCAACGAAAACGATTATCTGACATGACAGTCAAATGACTCGTTATGGTTTTCACATTTCCCATGGAGGCATTTAGTGAGCAGTTCTAGATGAGCCAGTTCCAGATAATTTGGCTTGATATTGATACTGGTAGGTGTCCTTTATGAACGAATGGTTAACCATTCAACTAGGCTTTGATGAACTTGCAACAAGTTTCGGTGTTCTTCGAGCAAAAGCTGCGGAATGAATTGGTACCCTTTTATGCCAGGTGAAAATATGCGGACCGGACAAATTTTCGCGTGTCCTCCAAGCTGGCTGTGTTTGATTTATTGGCCCAACAATAATAGTTTTGGTGCCTCCCAGTGATGACGCCACTAAGACATTCCCGGCTCGATATGGGTTTTTCAGCAAAAAACTTGATTCTTCCTCGTTTTATGGGCGAAGAAACTTATGGCGGCACCCGTTTGTCCCTCGTAGCCGTTGTAGTAGTGTGTAACAAGTATAACATTGTGACCTCCAAGGTGGTGCCGGTAAAAGATTTATTCTGTGCGTTGTTGAACAATAAAAGATGGTGCTCAATGTACATGCCAATCGCTTCTAAGGGGGAATGAGAGACAGGAGAATTCGGTTTCTAGTTAACGCGCACGCTGCGAATTCTTTATTGTTCGACAACGCACAGAAGACAAGAAAGGGTTGCTACGTTACACTCACTGGGCGTAAACTCCTAGGTTTTAGAAAGGTTTAGCGAGCGTTGGGCCGCAGTGCCATGAATGCAGTGAACTAGTATATACCATGTACTTGAGGTAGTTAAAGGTGGGAAGTAGACACGAAGAGCAAGCCGTAAAAAGTGTACGTGCGCCTCCTTTCGTTCAGTCCTTGGAATGTCCGCTGGATGACGTTGCTTCTGTATAAGGAATATATGATGAAAAGATGCGAGATGTTGTTATTTGGAGAATTGAATAGGTGGACGAACGGACACACCGACAGATGCATGGACGGACACACAGATGGCTGCACGGATGGATGGACGCATGGACGGACGCAGGAGCGGATGCATGGACGAAAGCAGGGACGGATGCACAGATGAACGTGCGGACGCACGAACAGATGCACGTACGGACGGGTGGTTGGACGCACGGGTAGCCACACAGACGCACGCATGGATGGACGGAAGCAAGAACGAACGGACGGACGGATGCTTCGCCCCACTATCCATCATTCACTCAGTGGATCTGCTGCCATTTTTTAACATCTTCAGAGGTTGCTGCTGAAAGTATACGCAAGCCAAATATAGTGGAGCACGGGGCCTGAAAAATACAATTATTTCTATAAATCTTTTGAACAAATACAGCTTCGTGCTTCTCGAAGTCAGCTATAGATCGCTTTCTCTTTTCTCGACCAATGCTGTTACTGAGAAATCAGTGCGTCACAAGCTTGCACGCTCGGCAATACCTGCGGCTTTCGTGGGAGGGCACCACATGTCCTTCCCCGAGTGCGCAATCACGCTGAATAACCACGTGTTGAAGTAGAAGACAGGAAAAGTTTTCAAAGACTCGAGAGGCACGGGATGCACTTTGTTCCCCCGTGCCAGACCTCTCTGCTCAGCTTCCAGTGCTCCCGTCGGAATGAATGGAGAGAAAAACGAATTATAGCGTGCAAGTTATATTTGTAACTTGGTCCATACTGAGCGAATTTAAAAAGAAATCGCGCTGATCGTTTTGTGAGGCAATACACTCTTTTCGTGAAGCAATTTCATGGCTACTTGACGAAAATCACAGCATATCGACGGAATGAAAGGTGATGAGTGGGGCGAAGCATCCGGACGCACGGACGCATGGCTAGACACATGAACGGACGGACAGATGAACAGACTCATGAACGGGCGAACGCACGGAAGCAGGGATGGACAGATGGACGAATGAACGCACGGACGGACTCATGGACAAACGGACACAAGCGCGCCCGGATAAACAGATAGACGGACGGAATCACGGACGGACGGAAGCACGGAAGGGTGGATGGACGGAGCGATGCTTTCTCCCGCTCATCATTGTTCCCTCCATGGATATGTTGTAAAAATCACTAACGCCATCTAGTTATATTATTCCCAGGGATATATACACGAAATGCCATCTATTGAGCCATCTTTAAAACACTACATACGGAGGAGGGAACGACCCACACTCTAAGGAGCTTCGCCCTTAAAAGGGTTGCAGGGCTTTCTCAAGCTGCGATTCCTGGCATGGAGGAGGTGGAGGTTTAGGAAGAAGCCCAGTGCCATGAGACAGGTCAATACAGAGAGAAAGAAAGAAGAAGAAGAAAAAAAGGAAGGACACAAAGGATGAAAGGAAACAGGGAAACAAACAAAGAATGACACAGCACGACTATAAAAACGAAAGGAATAAATACAGAAAGAAAGAAATGAAGAACAAATCAGCAAGAAGAAAGAAATAAAAAAGAAAGAACAGCAGAGAGAAAGAAAGAAAGTGAGTAGTCACGCACGCAGACACTTGCCCCTATTCGCTGGTCCCCACGTTCTGAGTACAGTAAAGGCACCTGAATTTTCAATTTTCTTCGTTGACCCTTTGAGAGTGAGTGAGTGAGTGAGTGAGTGACAGTGTGTGTGAATAAGTGAAAGAGTGGGTTTACTTGTGGACGTCACTGATTTTCGGAAACGGCTTAGAAGTTCTGCTTGCTGCGATTATGTCTGGTCAGAGTAAGCGTGTTCGTATGTGTTGTGGCAAAGCGTCAAATGAACTTCAGTACCGCGAGATTTGAGAAACGAAGCGCACACATTGGAGCTTAGCGACGGAATGTTCTGTTCAGAAATTTGTAGATTATTGCATTCGTCTGCGTAACTGTTCCTGACTCTCGAACTGTCTGTCCAATTGTCTGTCCCACTGGTTAAGCTATCTAGATGTTCGTTCTTTGTGAATGCTGTTCGTGTTTGTTTCTTGTTCTAGGGAAATGCTATTTCAGAGGAGGAGTATTTGAACCCGGCGAGAAGATTTATGATTGGCCGCGATGCATAAACAGCATCGTTCTGCGATAAACAGCACTTCTGGAGGCATGGAGGCAATCTCGTGAGTAATACTGCTGGAGTATTTTGCAGTGGTTATAGGTACTAAAATCTTATGACGTACGGAGAACATCACTCAAAACAACGCAAAAAGTTGCACCTGTGGTGAGAGAAGTTACACTCTTTACGGATTAGAAAGGCAGTTAATAGTTATAGGCAGATTGTTTTACTAGCATTTGAAGAAGTGATGGCATTTAGCGCCAAATCATCAAGCTTGTGAGACACACGACAGCTATTTGTGTCCTGTTTTCTTCAACGCGTATGCAACAGAATGCCCTCGAACCCATGGCCTAAATATCAGCTTCCCGGTAGCTATACAGTCATGTGCGCCACGAGCTGAGCTACGTGTAAAAACAATTGTGTCATACGTCTGTTCTTTGCGCAACTATCAACAAAAAATCGTTTATGCGAGAATTATATCTGCACACTCACATTTTGATTTCCATGACAACTGTGGTCTGCTAAATCATGAAAAAGTTTGTGAGTGCTTATCAGTTCTTTTGAGAGCAAAGAATCTCTTATAACATCGTCGGTATATCCCAACACACAAGTTGAATATCATCACTACCTCGTTCCAGTATAACGGACCACTTTTACCACCGCACAAAGGTGAATCAGGGCACTCCAAGAGACAACAATTACAACTATGTAACGCTAACACATCCACAGCACACCGTCACACCATAGAGTTATCTTCCCTTATGAAAATGACAGTTGATTTCCCATTGTCGGACAATCATCGAATGGTTGACTCTATTTATCATCAATGGCGCCGCAATACTCATCGAGTTGCTTCAATACTTCCTCGACTGTATTTCTGTTGAGTTTTGAATAAAAATGTCGTTAACTAATTTCTATTTAAATACCATTGAAGAAGTATTTTGTAAACAATATTTCTGTTGTTTTTATATCTATTTCATTGATAGCTTTTCAATTGAAAGTCGTGGGACAATTTTTAATGCTGGTGAACAATTCCGTCAATGGTATTTGACTTGCAACATAATCAATTTTCAATGTCATCTAATTGCTTAATAACTTCTCTTTGTTTTTTCAACTAGAATTTTTGTAAGGGTTGCGTAGAAGACCACGCCGGGTATTGATACATCTTGAGCGTGAGAACTATTTTAAAAGGAGAGGGAGGGAGACTTTTACATTTGCTTGTTTTTATGCTGTATAAACAAGAATACTTTGTTCCAGTCTTGTTAGCTTAGTTGTCATCATCGTTTACCGTAAAATAAACGGTTAGGAATTACTTTCTTTAGGAAACAATTAGCTTGAGCGCATGCTGACCAATGATCCGAGACAGCCACTGCGTCGAAATTTTCGATGGGAGTAAACGCTGCTCCGTGTGATCTGACAGTTCCTCCATAAGTTGGAACACGGCACCCTCGTGTTGCACCTAATCCCTACGCGGACTAACTGTTACGGGAACGAAATGCAGCACTTACTCTCATTTCGTTCCTTTCTGGCCTAGAGTGAAGCACCGGTGGCACTACGCAAAAGTTAGAGGCGTTCACATAGGCCTGTAGGTCTCAAACAGCGCAAGACGGCTTTGACTGCCTTTTGAGCTGACGAAAGACGAGGACGTTGCTCCATCAGCATATGCACAGAGAGTGGCCAATCATCCAATTGTTGTAATTAGTCAGAAAGCTTTTGTCTCTCAGAGGCAAATCGAGGGCAACGGCATAGCAGATGGTCGATATCTTCTTCGGTGCCACAGACATCGCATTCCGCCCTGTCGGTCAATCCAATGAGGGTTGTATAGGCGTTTGTGAAGGCAACCCCCCACCAAATATGACAAAGAAGCGAAGCTCCATATCGACAAAGTCCGGATGGAGGTGGAAATTACAGTCGAGGCTTTATTTGGTAGAGTCTCGTTTGTCTTATGCTTGGGGTGATCCATTCCAGCAGACACAGACTACGTGCCAGGTCACGAAGTAGCCTTTCAGCGTCTGTCCTTGACTTTTTTTGTCTATTTCGCTTCTCTTTCCTCTCGCTTTCATCTTTATACTTCCCTTCCCTTTTTTCCAGTGCACGGTAGCAAACCGGACATGTGCCTAGTTAACCTCCCTGTCTTCTCTCTTGTTGTTCTTGTCCTTCCTTCATTCCCTCCCTCCTTCCTTCCTTCCTAAAGTGAAGCATAATTTCAGATGGACCTCCTTTTTTAAAACCGTTAATATCTGGAGGACTCTAGTTATGATACTAAATTAGCTTTAATGTGCTGCTAGACCTAGCTCAAGTGAGCTCATACATCCAGTTTCACGCCGTGGTGGACCTAAACTGGAACACGTGTCCAGCTTCAGTTAATGACCCGAAACATGTCGATAAGCAAAATTATTTTTAGTGAAACTACAGATATATTGGCAGGGGCACTACTTCGACGCGGCCGATAACCATATTTGCGCGCGCTGTTGCGACATGAAGGGATGGTTACGTATAATTTATCACCTATAAATAGTCGATTTTTTTTCTCAGGTGCGGAACACAGGCGGCTGAACCACCGTGCAAGGTCACACTTATGACTACAGGCGTGCTGTCCACAAATAGTCTGTTCCTAGCACTGATTTTGCCATTGACAAAATAAAGGTTTCGGGACAAGATGAATAATGTGAAACTTCTTTTCTCGTCCCCAACTAAAAAAGTCTTTCACTTGACAAAAAAAATATTGCACTCCTAGGTCACATGCCACTTTGTCTAATGAGCAGTACTTTGTTCAACTTCAAGTGTATTTGCTCAGTATCTGGATTTAGAGTTTTTTTTTTTTTACTAGAAACAACAAACGTGAAACCATGGCTACCGCTCTGAAATATGTTCTCGTTAAAACCTCCCTATGCCCAGGAAACTAGAGGAAAGCTGTACGATTGCCCTGTTATAGCTAGCGTTTTAAGCGTGAGCTGATTAGGACTGTATTATTAGTTACAGCTTCAACAGTAATTTCAAGAAGCACTGCGGACAGCATTGTTTACCATTTAGCTGGTTCCCTGAGGATCTCATTTTGCCTTAGCCCTGATGCTCAGATGTCTCGTTCAAGAGCCCGGTGGACGACACTGGGCATTTAATCAAGCTCACACGAAGGAAGTGTATCACAAGATGAAAGCATTTCATACCTAAAGACGTTTTGAAATGCGGACTTTTCGTGACAATATAATTCTGAAGATAAACGTACTAAGGCAAAAAATTCGGCAGATGCCACTTACCTGAGAATCGACGTTATGCGAAGCATGCGGAAGGATGGTGACTGTGTTGCATTTTTTTATTGTGTGACACGTCATGAAATGACGCTAAATATATGTACAAACGTCACACGCACAGACATATGTTGAAGAGTTGCAGATGTTTAAATAACCAGTTATTTGCACTTGTGCATCAATGCCAAATGAAACAAACATATTAGCAACACCAGAAGCTGATATGAAGCGCTGATGTTCGCATGGATGCTGGCCCTGAACACTGCCACATAAATCAACTTCCACGCATGGCAATTAACCACAATTGACGTTAACCCGACGTGGCGGCTGTATCAAAGGAGTACATATGTAATGTTTATACAATTATGTTTGCAGCACTGCGACCGCTATTGACGTTTCACAAAACTTAACGTATACTTGAAAAGTATTTCCGAAACCTGGCGTAGCTCTGTGGTAAAATGGTTCATTGTCATGCAGAATGCTTGGGTTCGATTCCAGCTGGGACGCTGACATTTATTCTTTGCATTCGTAGGGTGGACGCTACCGATTTCGGTTATTTCTTAACGCTCGCACGTTAAAATTGCCCATGTGGTTCTCGTCGTTCCTGGGTAAATACTAGGTGTCAATCACTTGTGGCACATACCCGCATACCAGCGGCACATAACCGCCGATGGGTATGTGCCACTGTCTGGCGGGACGTGTTTGACGACGTACGTGATGGGATTGTGACATTATTCAGGTCTTGAGCAGCACGTCATATTCGCCAAAACATCTTACACTCCCATGCTAATTTCGGTTCACGCCAAGTGAAGGGGTTGACCACGAGAGCACCCAAACGTAAGCGGCTAGATAGATAGATAGATATATAGATAGATAGATAGATAGATAGATAGATAGATAGATAGATAGATAGATAGATAGATAGATAGATAGATAGATAGATAGATAGATAGATAGATAGATAGATAGATAGATAGATAGATAGATAGATAGATAGATAGATAGATAGATACGCTGAAACTTGCCGAATTTCGCTAAGAAATGCTTCACATTTAAAATTAAGTTTATTTTAATGAACTGACCATTACCGGCAACGCTCGCTCTACGCCCATTACTTGGAGCCAATGACTGAAATCTTGTTTTGAGGCTGCGCTTGGACTACACAACGCTGGTATCCTTCGCTGTGATGTGAAACACCATTTCATTAGGTGAAAGCGTTGCTCTAAACACACTGAGGAACACCAGACAAATACTCTTCTTTATTGCTGACTTCGTCATTCTGTACGGTGTTGAGTGGTCTAACTTTTCGTCAACCTTGTTTATTGGACATTCTTCTTGACCTTTTTTTCTTTATTGTAAAAAAAGACATCGAAAAGTAGGAAATTCTTACCCAATGCATCGGCATCTGAACGCACTTTGTACTCCGACGGCTTTCCAAATGTGTTTCAGCGGCAGAGCGGTGGGTTAACAACGGCGAAGTGGATGACAAGCTGTCGCAAGGAGAGATTCAACCCTCACGCAGTGCGAAGTGTACTCCACTCCTGCTGTCACGGAAAACTCATATATTTCGAAGACTGATTAAATGACATAATTATTCGCACTTTTTCCGCAATATCATCGCAAGGTCTATTGATACCAGCATTTCCTAGGAGGCTTATCCAGGAATCATAAACTTGTAGCGAAACTTCAAAATGCCCACGCAAACGTGACCAACGAAAAGTGGAGTAGCAGGCCCAGCATCCAGACTAAGGAAACCATTCAACAAGTGGACCGAAAACTGCAATTAGATCGCTGACTGGCAGTTAGTGGTCAGATTTATAGACTTCTTTTTGCTGGATGAACGACAAGTTGAACGATAGTAACTGGAAAGCTCGGATGTCACAAAGTATGCGCAAGGTTGGTACCATAAATGCTAACCAACCAAATCAAAAAAGCGAAGAATGTTGATGTGAAGGGGGTGGGTACATTTGGACCGCTACCGATAAGACGGAGATGATTTGTTTTCAACCGTTCTTACAGGTGACGAGAATAGGATCAGCTATGCCCCAGCAGACGAAAAAGAAAACACGATGTGATGCAGTCGCGGGATGCCTCTTCACTAAAACCGAGATAAATTCAAGGGATCTCTTTACTCGAGCCTCAAAATGATGACTACTGTTTTATGTGACGAAAACAAAGCTCGTTCTTTTGATTGATTTTATGGAAATTTGGTACACAGATGCAGCTGATTCGACGCTCTCACGAAACGACGCTCTCACGAAACTGAGACGTGCGATGAAATATTCATGGTACGGGAAACTTTCGTCCTGGATAGTCCTTCTTTATGAAAACGTGCATCTTCATACCACAGCTAGAACAAAGAAAATGATTGAAGAATTTTGTTGCAGGTTTTTTTTACTCCTGCCCTATGGCCCCAACCTTGCGCCGTGTGGGAAACAGCGGCTTGGGAACAACAATTTGAAAAGAACGAGAAACTCAAGGCAGCCGTTGTCACCTCGTTTCATTGCCAGGTGGCAGATTGATGACTTGATTTGTGGGGTTTAACGTTCCAAAACCACGATATTATTATGAGAGACGCCTTAGTAGAAGGCTTCGGAAATTTTGACCTCCTTGGGTTCTTTAACGCGCACCGAAATCTGAGCACACGGGCCTACAACTATTCCGCCTACAAAAATGCAGCCACCGCAGCCGGGATTTGATACCGCGACCAGTGGGTTAGCAGCCGAGTACCTTAGCCACTAGACCACCACGGCAGGGCACCAGGTTGCAGAGCGACTGAATAAACTGGTGCAGGGATCACAAAAGGGTTTAAAAGTTAACGTTGGTTATGCGGAAAAGTGGAACAGGTTGGTAATAAGGGACACACGTTCACCAAAAACTTTGCAAGAAATATTTATTTTGGGAGGATTAGCGGCACTTACCTGTTCAGTAGCCTTGGAATAAAGAGTTACGTCCTTAGTAAAGAACAGCCTAGCACAGAATGCGCGCAGTCCGCCACTGTGAGAACGTATGTATAAGGTGCTCGGCTGCTGGGTCATAGGTCAAATTTCACGGTGGCGAATTCGTATATGGGTCCATGTACTGTGCCGGGTCAATGCGCGTTCCAAAGCCGTGCGCTAAGGCGCTTTTTTTTATTCGTATCGTGGTTTTCGGACGTAAAATCGCACATGAAACCAGCTGAGCATGCTTTGCAGACTTGTGCTTTCTCTCACGAAGTTTGCAAACTTGCTCTGTAACGCAGACGTGCAGAGAAGTTGTTGCTTAAACAAAATGAACAAACAACTAAGTACCTGTAGGCAGTAATTATTACCTGTTATTTTCCACACCGCCGCATCGGGTAGAAGACAAACAAAGATGAGTGACATAGTCACCCACGAGTTTGCACTAAGCTGACTAGCAGGTACCATCAATTTATTTTGTGTTCTGTTTTTTTTTCACTCGATTAAATTCTCTCTTTTTGGTGCTTTCTGTTTTTTGTGTCACTTGACAATTTCTCTAAGATCTGCTCATCTCTGCCGATTGAAGACGGGTTGTGAGCACCTTCCCATGTGACATGTCACTTTTAGACGTCATGGTGAACCATGATGCCATCAGCAAGACGATAGTTATAGCGCGAGAACAAAATGACGACACAGGGACAAGAAGGACACAAAAGACACGTGTCTTTCGTGTCCTTTTTGTCTCTGTGTCGTCGTTTTGTTCTCGCGCTATAACTATCGTCATGCCATACCAACTAGCCCAAGCTGCTACACTTCTAAGTGCCATCAGCAAGTTTATCGATCTATCGTTCTTCAATGTTTTTATTTTTATTTTTCATTGGATCACAATAGAACGGTGACTGTCCCTCGCATTTAAATGATGACATTATTATCAGCGAAGAATTCCGTACGATTAAAATGCAGTGCTGTGTGATTTGTACACTTGCAATCAGAAGTTTGCAAGCTTTTTCCATGGCGAAGTATGTGTATGTTCGTCAACCACTACACTGTCGAAGAGGTCAGGGATTCTCCTGACGCGCACGGAGGCGACCGCGCGCAGCAGGGCCAGCATGGTGCCGGCGTGTCGGAGCCGGTGATGGTGCTCCGTGTAGCTCAAGGTGCGCTCGTCATTAGTTAAAGGACCTCCGAGAGCGAAAGTTTTGTCTGCGAGTTTTTTTAAAGCAATTTATAACTATGCATCTGGTAATGCCGATATTATATTGCGAATGATTTACCGTAACGTATAAATATAGTTAGCGGCGTTAATTAAGATCAATTTCGCGCCCATTTGAAACACCCGCCTAATTTACCGTAAGAAACTAGCGCCCCCAACGGAGCAGTGCCTGAGCCAGGGGTCTTTTAATGAAACAGATCATGCGCGAGCTTGCGCAATCGTCTCTGCCACCCGGAAACAGCAACGAAAACCGCAGCACATGCCGATCACTGGCAGGCAATCCCGTTCCAGCGCGTACCGTTGCACCTGACGAAGCTGCTCAGTGGGATGACGTAGTGCACTGACAAAAGTGTCAATGTTTGGAGGACGGTTCACAAAAATGAGGGAGACAGCCGTCGCTGATGTGGGGTGTCGGACCACACAGGCTTCAACACAATGAATGAACTGGACTGGTGAATGAACTGGTGAATGGTGAATGAATGAACTGGACTGGTGAATCAATGAACTCGTGAATGAACTGGACAGTAGACAGCTCCCGTAGACGGTTGTCGATGGTGAGCTCGAGGTAGCGCCACGCTTTCTGTCCGCTTTCTCTGCTCGGAGAGGAGCTTATCACCGCTTTCCGCTTTTCTGCCGGTGTGTTTTCGCCGTTTCCCCTTCGATATTTACGAGCCTTCAACTCACCCTCTCACTCATACTTTTTTTTTATAGTTTCTCACAGTCTCCTCCTCGATTCACAGATCCTCGATTCCTTTTGGTATGTTTGCGGCGGAAACTATTGGCGCTTATTCGTGTTGCTAGATATATCTGCACCGAGGATCTCATTGACTTTTTACACTTGCAGTATTCCATTGCGCCATTGTTTTCAGCAATTTCAGCGCTCAAATTTATACGTACGTAACATGTACAAAGGAGTTATTGACATCAACTAACGTTTATTTTTTTTTCAAGTTATGCAATAGAAATAAGTGCTCAATACAATTGGAGAGGCCTCTAATGATGCAAATACAGTATCTGTGGGAACTTTTGTTGCACTCACCTCGACATTATTCGTGAATATTGTGTGCCTTTTTGTTAGCACTATATGTCTTTCTCGTCCTCAATTGCCGATTCTTTTTATTGACATTAATGAATATTTCTGATATTAGAACAACGCTATTTCTGATAAACGCTTTGTAAAAAGCACACAGGAAAAAATGTTACACGTTCATGTAAAAATCAGAAGATGCTTTTGAATATTTAGGCCTAATCATACCAATAATATAAGTTTCGCTACACTTTAACACAGATCAAATGAATTATGTTTGATATTCATTAGTTTAAATATAACATTACAATTACTTCAGATACTACAAACCTTGCACTGAGTTGCAGCCGGAGCCAGCACTGAGTTGCAGCTGGAAACAAGTTTTTTTTTTTCTACTTCCTTGAACCTATATGTAATCATGACGATGTAGATGTTTGTAGGTGCTTTGAGATGAAAAAAAAAACCATCTTTTTTGCCCGCAGGTGTGCATTATTTCTCTATATTAACCATTGGTTCATCGCTAACCACAAGGTTCGTCCGTTTTGTCTGCTTAGAGGCGCCATCTCGGCGTTCACCCGGTTTTCAGGTGTTCCAGGTGGCCATACTGACACCAAACAGAAGGTTATGAAAATGATAACAAGTATGGTGGTATTTAATTACTGGTAAAAAGTGTTGGACTTCTAAGGGAGTGTGGACGTACAGACTTAAGGAAAGTACAATGGTATTTTTTATGTTCGCTCGCCAGAACAGCAGTTGACCGAATAGCTGGCAGTTGAGCTTTTGGCAAGCAGACGATGAAGAAGAAGACGAGAGCTTTTGCGTTTGAAAATGGCAAGAAGTGAGGAAGATACGATAGTATCTGTTGCAGGTGATGGCGAAAGCAACGACTATTCGCCTTCAAAAGCTTATAAACCGCGCACCTGGTGAGTGGTTTCTTCCTTGACACGTGGTCGGTGCCTTCATAGGCTACATTGACATAGGCGTAGGAGGGTGGACGAGGCGCATTGAAACGACTAGGGGGAATTTTTCAGAGTTGCTTGTAAATATTTCACCGCACAGATATATATAGATACCCTCCCCCCTCCGGTACCACTGAAAATCTTTATGGCTCAGCCCCTTATTGGCGGAAAGTGTCTGTGGCATATTGGTTCAGACGCTGCTGCCCAATAAATAAACAGCCAGTGTTTTTATTTTCGCGGCCGTGGTACGGCATTCCCGATTGTTTTGAGCGTTCCCACAGTACTATAGAATGCAGTCCTGGGTGCTCGCCTTCACCGGCTGGTTTATTAGTAGTATTTAGCCAATCTTTATGTTTTAATGCATTCACAGTGTAATTCGATATGCCTTGTTTCACCGCATTCCACAGACTACTCGTTTCTTCTTTGATTCATTGTTCTTGCGATTTGGCCACTTACAGTTGCCAATATCTTTGGTGTACTATTAATAGTTTTGTTTAGTCATCGTAATCATATTTACCCTTTGTTATGTGATTTCTAGAACAATCTGTTTCGGGACTTAGAAGCCAAATGAAGCAGTTCCCGCACTGCTCCTCCACCTGCAGTCTATTCTGCAACCCTATAAACAATGCGCAGACGTTCTGGACTCACGTTCTCATTACAGTAGTACGTCTTTTTGATTGTCGCGTACAAGCCCAAAGAAAACGTTTCACACATATCTACTTCCTCCTACTCGCAGGCCATCGCAGCCAGGTGCCCATTTTTCTGAGCACGAATCGAGAAGACGGCTTCCTGATACAGCCCCAGAAAAAGAAGGGCCAGATCGGGAACGACGTCGTAAAGCTGCAGACACCAAGGTTTTCTTCAAACACGGTGGTCATGAAGTCAATAGTGCCCTCTCCAAAGAACAACTGGAGAGGCACGCTGCTACTAAAGCTCTGCGAAAACGAGTACCAACTGCCACAACCAAACACAGACACGAAGAGCCGCCTGCTAGCACACGTGCTCGAGTTCGTCGACCCCACTCGTCAGTGCCGGAAGTTAGTGGTACTCACAGCAGCGAGAGATACCAAGGGGATGCTATTTCGTCTAAACATAAAAAGCGGGAAGAAGTACCGTATCCAGAACAAAGCAATCGAGTGAAATCCGGAATGGGTGCTCATGATAGGGACAGCTCTGACATATCGGAAAACAGGACGCGAACGATACATGGCGATGAAGTGGACAGAGAAGACGGCGGTAAAGATATGGCACCGAAGCTAAGGGCACCTCCAACATCCCCAGATTCCACGCAAAAGGAGCATTCCCACATTCGTCTTACTGAAGGAAAACCCGGCCACCGATCTCTCTGGCGAAAGGTTTTGGTAAGTGTCCCTCAACTAAGAAAAGTTATTAATAAGTTCACTCGACCATTGCGTGTTTGTGCATGAGCGCATGTACGAGTGCGCGCCTGGTATGTACACATACACATGGCTGTGGCACTTGTGTATGTGTGCGGGCATAATAGTTGTATATTTTCTTACACTTTCTCTATTTATTCGTTGCGCTTATCAATGTCCTCGTATTGTTTTTCCCGAAGCAAAATCTTAATATATTTTTGTTACCAACAGTTGCGTCTTCTGGTTTCTACATTATGCCTTGTTGAAGGTGGTTAACACATTGTTTATAGGTGGAATACATATCAAAGTTATGTAAGCCTAAGTGATTATAAATGCCTCATAGATGCAATGAAGCTTCATGGGCGGAATCATGCACAGGCTAACCATGCAGTGAAATTCGACACATTTATTACCATCTCCAAATCTACTGGTGATAACAAAGTTGATCAGATAAATTTTGACGTTCATATAATGGTGCATGTTCCCTACTTTACTGGATTCAAAATGAGGGGGGTCCCTAAATACTGCAGCAAGTTTGCGAGAAGGTACAGCGCACCTAGGCCTACTCTATGTGTAACAACTTTTCTATTTAAATAGATTTACTACCAATTCAAATGACCGATGAAATCATTCAATTCGAAGTGCGAAGGACCATTTATAATATATGCCTGATTTTGAAACACAAAAGTTTGGCAAAGCTTCCACTAACTGGTGCGATGCTTCCCAATTGGAAAACTGGACTAATGGAGGGATGTTCTGGCTGCTTCACGGCAGTTTTTTTGGTCTTAGCTAGGTGACGCAGTTGCATTCTAGGTTTCTTGCAGGTCGTTGCTAGACTTTACCTAGATGACCCTAGCTTGTTTCTACGTTGATTCTCAGTGCATAGATATTGAAGTTAAGTACCAGACAGTCACACACATGATGCGGTCGTCCAAAGTGCGGAGGCGAAAGTTCGCACTCAATGCAATTGTTTCTCTTCTCATAGATCTATGGCCAGACTGTCGTTGGCGTAAGCCTTCCATCGAATCGGGGCTTTATTAAAGCCGCGTTGTCTTTCCAAAGGTTTCCCAGTTTGAAGAGGGATTGTTTCCACGTTGATTCTCAGTGCAAGAAGCTTCTAGTTAATTCACAGTCAGTAACAAGAACGACACGGATTCCAAAACTCTAGAGACCAATTCGCGTTGAAACCAAGCGTTCAGATTTCCTATAGATCTGTGGACACATCGTAGTTTGCGTAGGCCAGCGATCGCTTCAGGGTATATTTGCTACCGCTCTCGGTACCTTACCGAAAAGATGGAAACGCAGGGTGAAGAGGCCTTCATCATAAGGTGGCATACACGACTTTTTGGGTTAGGAAAGCGAATATTGAATTTCCCCTGCTCCCGTTGTATAGTCACTGGCAAAGAAAAAGAATCCCACCGCTGCCACCATGTGGCTCGCCGGCAGTCCAGTAACGAAAAGCGTTTGTTCAGTGAAGCGAGCGATATATATATATATACATTAGGCAGTCAGTGACGTTATTGTCACGTGTTTGTGGTTGGGAGCAATCAGGATGATAGCACAGCATGGGTACATTATTCTCAAGTAATATGCGACTATGTTCGAACTTAGTGCTTTTATGTTTCCTTTTTTTCTTAATACAGGATCTGTGAGAATATTGCAGTGCTGTAAGCTACAT
The DNA here is from genome assembly GCA_013436015.1 of Rhipicephalus annulatus. Classification (NCBI taxonomy): domain Eukaryota; kingdom Metazoa; phylum Arthropoda; class Arachnida; order Ixodida; family Ixodidae; genus Rhipicephalus; species Rhipicephalus annulatus. The sequence continues at coordinate 133,145 of WOVY01013355.1, forward strand.
CGGGTCTATGTTCTCTTGTGTTTACGTGCCATTGAGGCAACTTCGTTACACCTGACACTTGTATTGACATGAAGTGTTGTTACTAGAATAAAATAAACGTCCCTGTTTCAAACTCGCTGCTCTTACCACAGCGTAAAAATTCCTTACCCTTCAACAAAGTTCAGTATGCTATGCTGTATTTGTGGCAATACAAGATTGCAATACTAGGCAAAATCTATTTTGCAATATGTGTGTCGTACCTGAATTTATCATAATGCGTGCAATCTTCGCTTTCTTTCATTTCGTTTACAATGCTTAATTATATTGTCTCTGTCTAACTTTAGAACGTCACGAGCATACCGGCTTCTCTTCCTGAAGCGCCAACAGACAATGTACAATGTGTGCCTGTTCTAAGCAACGAAGGCTTGGCGGAAGGAACGAATTCTGCCGGAAACACGTCTTCTGAAGTTCTCGTACCAGAACCCAATTCACCGGCTTCAGTTCCAGAGGTGCCTCTTTTTTAACGAGCTTTTTCATCTTTCCGATGTCCATACAGATGGCAACACAGCTGCCATGTTTCCGTGAACGTCGAGTGCCATACTTGAGCCTGTACAGCAAATGCTCGTAAACAACTTCACATAGCCACCGTCTACTTTGAGCAATAATGACGTAGACATCGTGCCAAGTTTATATACTGCCACACTATCTCGGCCACCAGGCCTGTTGTTTGAATAATAAAAACCATTTGATTTGAAATGTGAAGCCTTTCTGGGGAAAGCAAAGGCTGTTTTATCTATCTATCTATCTATCTATCTATCTATCTATCTATCTATCTATCTATCTATCTATCTATCTGTCTGGCTAGCTAGCTAGCTAGCTAGCTGCCTATGTCTGGGTGCTCTCGTAAATGCCTGCTTAACTTGCTGGTGACTCGTACCACAACTGGTATGAGAGGGTAAGATGGTTCGACAAATGTAACAGCTTAGTTAAAATATCAAAACTGCGGAAATTTGGTCACGTAAAGATCCGAACACCATAGGCCGTAGAATGCGGATATGGGTGACAATTGCATTACACTTTTCATCGGCCACTCCAAACACCGTGTGACTGACCATTGCTACGTCGGGGTGAGAAGCGATTCACTATCGACGTGCGTGGTCATCACAAAGCGGTCTAACTCGATGTTTTGAAACAAGGGCACATTAAGGATGCAGACAAAGTTTCACTTGTGATGTCATGTATGAGACCACCCTCCAAGAATGTGATCGTTCAAAACGCCAATTCACATTAGACAGTTATAGTTTAGCGGTAGCGTAATAGCGTAGGTTAAGGAAATGGCGTTACCGTGGAGCAAACGTTTGTTGTGGGCAGCGTCTTATAGTTCAGTGGGATAGCGTTTACGTAGTTTACGTGCCCTGCTGGGATAATGGCGCCACCTATTAGATGGTTAATAAGGTAAATAGTGAAAACGAAAAAGAAACGGGAATTTTGCCTATGCCACCACGCAAAGCATTGTTAGAAATTTATTTTAGTGATAATAAAAGTAAATAAATATGAACCACGCACCAAACGCAAAAACATCTACGTTGCCAATTTGTTTACATCGATCTTGTAGTTAGGCCTATAGGCACGTTCCAAATGGGATGCTACCTCAAAAACTACGCCAACTAATACGTAATACTCGGTCATCGAAGCTAACTGAAGGCAAGCGAAGCCACTTTGAACAGTCGTTTGCAGCGGACAAGGTGAATCCCTCAACAACTACGCCAAAATCACTTCTAAGCGGGCATCCGAGAGCGCCGCCATGTTTACGTGCACTACGTACGCCTACGCTACCACGGTAACGTGAAATATTAAAAATACAGCGTGTACGGGAAGCGGTACGGGTGACATACGTATCTGCGCATGCGCACTTCGATTCCGGTATTACGTTACACCCGGTAACCCCGTAAACCCGGTATACTCTAACTCTCTATTGACACGCAGCGGACGATTCTCTACGGCACCCCACCGTAAGGACAAGTGAGCAATGCAAATTTTCCCATGAACCTTCGCTGACTCAAAAGGAAGGGAAGTGATATGGTGGCGTCACGGTCGCACAGCAGCAGCTAGGCCCCACCGCGGTGGTGTAGTGGCTAAGGTACTCGGCTGCTGACCCGCAGGTCGCGGGTTTGAATCCCGGCTGCGGCGGCTGCATTTCCGATGGAGGCGGAAATGGTGTAGGCCCGTGTGCTCTGATTTGGGTGCACGTTAAAGAACCCCAGGTGGTCGAAATTTCCGGATCCCTCCACTACGGCGTCTCTCATATTCATATGGTGGTTTTGGGACGTTAAACCCCACATATCAATCAATCAACCAGCAGCAGCTAGGCATTCTTTCCCAGCTTTTCTGTAAAGTTTTATCTCCTTGATTGTGAAAAGAGGAAGGGGTTCGAGGGTGCCTAATGAAGCCGTGGTGGCTGCAGAATCGTAGAATTAAAGTTAGTTGCTGTTTGTCTTTTAAAGACGCAGTACTGGATTCTGTGTGCGCATTTCTATAGCCACGCCCGTGCCCTGCACAAGGTTAAGATGGAAGTGCCTGCGCTTGCGAGTAGCAGTGGTATGAGCTTTAATGATTCTGGTCTCAACTCTTTGCCACTTACATTCTGCAGTTCCTCACTGTGGCTCCACTTGGCGAGCCACAGGCTGATACCGCTAGGTATGTCGCGCTTGTCGAGCAGCGGCTGTTATCTAAGCCTTGAGCTCGGGGATTGAGTGTCGTCAATGCCGCCTTTCAAGGTGCGGCTGCGAAACGCACCAGGCTTATTGGGTGCTAGAAATGCGCTTGTGTGAGGATGAACCTAGTGCGTGGAGATGTGATGGCCCACTGCTTTCCCGAGGTCCTATTCAGCCGCAAGTTTTTTACACATTCTTAATAATTTTATGTGACTCGTACCGAATACTTGGATATTTATATAAAGACATTTATTTTGACTGTTTTTGTGACATGGGCTTTGTTTTAGGCCTGTGCTAATGGTTCGATTGCGAGCACTATCACGCCAGATAAAATTTATGGACGAGAAGGATGGCCCCAGAAGTGCTGCGCACTTCATACTGAATCACGTTTACGCTTCCTGTGTTACTTTACCGGTTATGAAAATGCACTGATCCTCACATAATGTACTTAATATAGTGCACGTTGCTTCTACTTATTTGCAGGACAGTGCGAACTCCCTTGTCGGTTTCCTCAACAGCCCAGAGAAAAAGGATCCTGATGTTTATCCTAAGAACAAGTCCTCGTCGGCTGTGGCTGGCCATGGAGCGGCTAAAATTCCGCCTTCAAATAACTCAAACAGAAGGAGTTCACCTGCAAGAAAGGTGTGCCACAAAAAATGCGTGTTGCTTTCGCTTGTATATATTTAAAATTCAGGTATTGTACCTGAACTGTGGTTTCTTCAACTAGGTGTAATACCAAGTGGTGCTGTGAGATCTTGTTTTAAATTGTACAGTGATTATATCGGTATTAAGAAACGGACTTCAGTACGAAAAGTTAGTTTGACGCGTGTGACTGGTTACGATACAGCCAGCTATATAGCCAACTGGTTACGATACAGCCAGCCAACGGCACGTTGAATGTCATCACCACACTCACTCATTTACAAAAAAATGAAAGTTCTTCTCAGCCTTGCGCAATGAATCGCCAAACGTTATATCCGGTGCTCGATAATTGATAAAATGTTTTAACCCTTGGACACTTTGCTACTAAGTGCAACACGTATACAATTATTTTTCTGGGTGATTCTTGAGCAGGTTATTTAAATGCAAGAAAACATGTGAGCACGAGAGTTTATCTGCATTTATCGAAATTATTTCTGGGCGAGGTGATACATTCCTTTAAAATAAAAGCAGAGCGCGAAAAAACGTTCTTTCAATGAGAAGAATACGATGTGAGTGCTCCCTATGACTTCATTTATTATGAAAGACTTCGGAGGCTAAAATACACAGCTTACGCCACAAGAGAGAATGCACACCAATCATTTAGCTAATGAGTCAAAGATCTGCTGCATATCCCGGCAAAGCAGTTCAAGCTTACACTTCCACAAACACACTCATAGGCATCCGCAGGAGAGGTGAACGGAGGGGGGAAGTCGGCCACCCCTTCGTTGTCACCTAAAAGAGGGGGGGGGGCAAAGTCAGCCTTACACATTGACCTAGAAAAGGGAGGGGGTAAAGTCAGCCTTCCACGTTGACCTAGAAGGGGGAGGGGGCAAAGTAAGCCTCGCAAATTAACATAGTAGGAAGAGGGGGGCACTGCGCTAATCTTCAACCTCCCCCTCTGATAGGGAAGCGTGCCCATGCCTACGAACACACTAACGTCCGGCTGCACCCTACAATATTATGCGGAACGCCTCCAACAGACGATAGTTATAGCGCGAGAACAAAACGACGACACAGAGACAAGAAGGACACGAAAGACGTGTCGTCGTTTTGTTCTCGCGCTATAACTATCGTCATGCCATACCAACTAGCCCAAGCTGCCACGCCTCCAACAGCTTGCGTGGAACCATCCTAATACCTACACTTGTTGTTTAGACGCGCAACGATTCCTGTACCTCGTAACAGTTTCATTTCTATAGTCCTTATTCAACAAAAAACGCTGCCTTATATACGCATCCTGATGGCCTCGGGCTAAAAGAGTTCCATCAGATGCGAGCAGTGCTTCCGATAACTGATACATGCGTCACACGTTACATGCCTAGTGACTATTATATATATAATTCTGATTTATTACTCCACACTAATTGGTCTCCCTCGACAGCTTACGTAAAGAAAAAGTAAGTTAAGGTCAACGAATTTTGTCCAGAGTACGTTAGATCGCGACCGCAAGTGACAGTTTGACCACAGTGTAATGAACCAGTCTACATGAAACTTGGCTTTGCGGTTCTCGCTGTACTAACTGCGGCTTATAGGTAACGACGACAGCCAGCGTAAATAGCAGAAATTGTTTACCATGTACTCTTTCCTGTATTTTGTGGTGCCCGTACGCTTTAAGGATCAGGCGGCCGCAGCGGCTGGCGCAGGCCACGTGTCGCCTTCACGTCAGCCACCTTCAGTCGAAGGCGCCGCTGCTGGAAACGGTTTTAACGTGAGTCATCTGCTGTTTTATTAGAACCTTCTTCTCTTTAGTTAGCAATCCAGTTACATAGATTATGTGTCATTGATTTTAAAATGCATGTTCACCACAAATACTAGCACATGATACTTTGAGCATGTAATAATCCTACATCTACACAAGCGGAGAAGAATTCACCACACTCAACGAAACATTAGAAAGTTTTAAACGCGATAGCATTAGAGAGCTCATGCCATAGAAATTACGTCGTCGGCGTCGGCCCAGTTGGTTGTGAGCGAAAAATTGTCCGTGAGCGAGAAAGCTCCTTACAGAGATCGCCGCGGGAGGCCACTACTTGTCCACGAGTGCACGTGCAGTCACACTAAGAATTCTGTGCATTCGCAGAAAAACAAAACAAAAAAGGGCTCAAGGCAACGAGGCGCGGGTCCCGTAGTTTTTTTGCCTCTGCCACCCCTCCCTGCTTAGCTTCTAGCGCTTTCATCATGACGAGAGAAGAGTTTATGAAATTGCAGCATGCGACAAACCTTTACAACTTCACTCGCACTGGACGGAGTCTTGAAATTTTCACGGCGTTGAATTCGTGAGGCAATAAGGTTTTCCAGAGAATTCATTCCATGGTTACTTCAAAAAGTGTTCAGGGTTCTTTAACGCATTTTGTTCGAGAGGTGTCACGACGAAAGCGAGCCCATTCGGCGATTTGTATAGGCGCATTTGAAAGGCCTCAAATTGCGTAGAAAAAGGCCGGGATAGTGCAGCCATTGGCGCTAAAAACACACAGGAACTTTCAAACAGTTCTAAAAATGAACAACTTTGTCCACCTATCGGAAAGCATATCCTGCCTTTCCAGAGGCGTTGATCAAGCAAACAGGAAACTCTAGATAATGTGCGGCCATCTGTGAGGTATTGTCAGACTCTTTATGGCCTCTGAGATGGCATGCGCGTGGCGTGTAATTTTGGAGGCCATGCGATTCCTGCTTTATATCGAAAATCCGTATGTACCATTCGCGTCCACAGTACATCGTTCCGCGTGCTGGTACGATCTACTGTGTGTGTGCGTGTGTGTGTGTATGTAACAAAACAGATTAATAAGTATGCACTTAGCGGTTGAAGGGCGCACGAGGGGCCTGATTTCGCTATCGCGTTCAACTCTTAAAGGCGAAGCTTAAAGGTCCCCCACTTTATTGTCGTGGTCGAGAACAAAGCATAGTGATTGACTTAGTTATCGGTTTGATAAAGGCGGCTAGGCAGCGGCTTCATCAGAGTTTATGAAACCAGCACTTGAAAACTAATGGGCAGTTCCTGCTGGTTTAACGTGCATATAAGCAGTAAAGCTCACTGTAGTGCACATGGGATATCTGGGCATATTCTTGTGCATTATATTGTGCAATCGGTTAACCCGTCTGACAGCATATTTGCAGCTGTATGGCACCAAATAATCTTAATTGGCAGCAAGTTGTCTCCCAAGTAGAGTGTTCCTTGTAATTACACGATGGTCGTACTAATGAGCTATAAGTTTGGACCCTGGAAACACATTTTTTTATAATCTTTAATCCACTATTACTAAGGCACATATTGACACAGCACGCACTCTGAAGAACACCACAGGCTTTCTTAATGTTTGGCCTATATGTTTGCTCGCACAACTCACTCATTTACGTTCATGCGCCCAGCTCCATTTCTGCTACAGTTCTCTACGCTAAGAAATTTCATATAAGACGCTGAAAAAAAAACAACGCATGGTGAAATATTCATTGTCATGTGCCTCAATCATTACTGCTGCTCACGAGTAAACTAGCTGCTGGTACATTGAATTCCCTATATTCATAAAAGTTAATTATCCTGACCTTTAGTTGCCTGTTGCCTTCAATAATATCATGCCCCGCCGTGGTGGTCTAGTGGCTAAGGTACTTGGCTGCTGACCCGCAGGTCGCGGGTTCGAATCCCGGCTGTGGCGGCTGCATTTCCGATGGAGGCGGAATCGTTGTAGGCCCGTGTGCTCAGATTTAGGTGCACGTTAAAGAACCCCAGGTGGTCAAAATTTCCGGAGCCCTCCACTACGGCGTCTCTCATAATCATATGGTGGTTTTGGGACGTTAAACCCCACATATCAAATCAAATCAATAATATCAGGCATTGGCATCATATGTATGCAACAGAATTGTTACCTTAAACCAGAACCATGAACTTCCTGGCAATTTGAATTCAGACGACTTTTGTCAACGGTCTGAAACCCGGAAGTACTTGTTCAACTATAACTGAGTAATAACTATTTAAAAGATAAACAAGAGAGTCAGTAGGTCCTCGTACCAGGAAACAGCTTTTTACTCTTGTATTTCTCCTCAGCAAAAATATTAGCGATTTGTGACGGTTACAGATCGTCAGCGAAGCCTGACTACAGATCGCAAAAATCAATCGTGAATGAAAATATTCATTAAGTTCGGCAGAATACTAAGTCAAGAAAGCTGAGTTAACAGCGCATTTAGTAGTTTAGCTGTACTAGCAGGAAGGCAAGTTTAATGGTAACCATTCGGCATGGCTAATAGTGGCTCAAAGTGCATTTGAGTTTTTAATACCACAATTGCATTTAAAAATTTACACGAACTTTATGTGTGTGCATACCAGGCAAGCAGGTCACTTTCTTATACGCATTTTTTGTGTAACAATGTTTACGGAGAACGAATGTTAGAGTAACTCGCACCTTGAGCCTTAAGTGTGTGCTTATCGCAGTAAAAACCGCATGTAACCTTCACTTTTCTTGTGATGATTTTTAAATGTGATGCATTTCTCCCCATAATGCCGACAGTTTGTTCTATCTATCTATCTATCTATCTATCTATCTATCTATCTATCCATCTGCTTTTGTGATCAGTGCCGTAACTTGAGGTAGACCAAAATTAGCATCGGCCGGTAACAGCTTTTCGCGATTAGGCATACCTGGTCATGACAAGAGTAATGTGAAAACACCATCACGCATGACGCTAAACCCTTTTCTGCACACACTTGTCACATACTGTGGGCTGTGGTATAGGGGTATACACCGCAGGTGTTGGACAGTTTATACCTTCTGAATAACGGCGAAAATAGATAATGACAATTTAAATGGTAGAGATTCAAGAAAAGCTGACATCGGCAGCGTTGACCGGATGAATTGTGTTTTGGTCCCAGCAGAAGCCGATCCCAAGCATTCAGCGTGACAATGAAGTATTAGATCACAAATCACCGCTAGGTCCTGCAATTCTTTTGGAAAAGTACTCTAGGCAGGGGTAAATATTCTGAAATTCCATTTGTGGTTCCAGTGCTGTCATCTAATTTGATGAATATTACATATACACTGTAATGATACAGGCGTCAGGTAGGTTTAATGTCAATTGAAGTGAGGCTCTATCCACTAAAGTTGTCTACATGGCACTATCCGGGGTTACAATGATCGCAAGCAGAACACCTACATTTTTGGTGTTGGTAATGCCCTTGATGTTCTTAGCATCATTACGCTAGCGTAAAAAGCTGTTATGGAAAACATATGCGACAGTTCGATATAAGTATAGCTATGCGTATAGCATTGCTACGTACGTTCAGCGTCATTTCATAACTATTCGCTCCGCAAAAAAATACCCACCCCACCTTCCTTCGGCACGCTTCGAATGGCATCGATTCCCATAGTGTTTGAGATCTACCTTTTATTGCCTTGCTGGTTGTATCCCTTTACATTCGTAGACAATATTCAACATAATGAAGCGTGCATGTGCACCAAATCAATAATTTCAATACCAATCACGCGTGTTGCTAACTCTTGCGTACTTTCGATTTAAGACTTGCTAATGCTCACGTAGCATATTTGTCCAAGGACTTTGTACGCAACCTCTGTCGTTACATTCAATAAAAACACACTTTTCTTTCACTTAACTCTCAAGAATACTCATGGAAAAGCCTAATATTGAGCTCATATTCTTTGTCAATAAACAATTGTGTTCACATATTCAGTATTATTACCAATTCAATATCATTATTGATTACTTGTTATATTATCTTCGATACAACATCCAAAGGATGAAGGCAGTGAAGCAATGCCCGATTACCCGGAACTTATGCATGGAGTCCTCTACTACGTCTGGGTGTTGAGCAGCGTGTTTTTCGTTCTCTTGGCCGTTCCCGTGGCGGCTCTGCTACTTTCGCACAAGGGCACCGATGTCCCCGCACACCACATCAAGGAACCAGGAGCCCTTATCATCACGGTGAGTAGAGGCCCTCGCGAGCAATGAGTATACATTGCACGGGCATTCTGTTTGGTGTTAAGTTAATACTGAAGTGAATTTTGGAGGCATCGTGCTTGAGACAGCCTGCCAGTTGGATTTCACTCTTGCCTTGCGAACGTAACGGCAAGACGTAAAGTAACAGCGACGGGGTTTATGTGTCCTTGCGGCTGCTCCGTTAAAGGTACGCTAAAGGTGAGTTACATCTCAGCGTGGAATTTGGAAATATACGTATGCTATTGTGGAAACACCCTATTATCAATTCAGACCAAACCAATTCTCAGTGTGAAAAGATGAACAGATATATCGGGCTTTAGCGGTCTGCCTTTTCTTAGGTGGATTCCAACCACCCGCCTCTGAAGGAATCGTGAAGTATAAATATACTTCAAGAAGCCGCCTTTAGCGGGCGCTTCGTCAGCCCCTTCCGTTATCTGGAAACGTTGCCCCTACATCGAAAGCCCGTGCACGAAATACTTCCAGTTCTGCCACAGCTGCTTGTATTGCACTGCTGTGCTTTTCGCTTATGGAATAATTACAATGAAATGCTTAACGCTCTGAAGCTGCCATGTAGCGTGGGGAGTGCCATCCTGTCGTAAGGAGTAACACCATCTAATAATATGCATGTGTTCCTTGGTGCGTTGAATAAACATTCGTTTGAGCCACTTGGGTGGCGGCCATGCCACTGAAAAAAGAACACACTAAACTAATTTTGCCATCGAATCTTGGCGCGCCGCTTTCAGTTGAGTAATCCACATCGGAATAAACTTTACTTCCTCCCAAAAGTCTTGCAGCAGCCTCCTGTCGAACTCAGATGGCTTAGAGGCGTGTAGCGAGGTGGTTCACGACACGGTTCTCACGAATAATGTCTGTATACTGTCCTCATAACAAAGTTTGACACTTTAGAAACTGCTTGAACCATTCGCATCACGTCGGCGCTAGCATGCTGACAGCTCTGATGGAAGAGCGATGTGGAGTAGCAGTGCGTTCAAGAGTGTTTAACACGGCTAGATTACGTTTTAGTTCCTTTCGTACTTCTGTTCACGGAAATGCATTGAGCATCGACGTAGATTTTCTTGTGTTCAACCCACTCTCAAAGAAGTGCGAAGTTAAGTGACTTGAAGCGTTTCCCACCGTGACGCCCATTGGAGAGTCGTTTGTTTTCGGGCTGCAGCTGCTGTTTGTCGGGGGACGTAAACAGGCACCGAAGGAATTGCGTGGACGCAACGGTTTTTTTTTAATTGGAGAGAGAACGAGCTTCTCGAACCACGAAAGGCCGCGCAGTAGTATGCCCTAATGAAATAACCATTGAGTTGCAACCTTTCTAGCGGAAACAATGACGCGTCCGCGTGCGACAAGTGTAGTTCAGAGATAGCTGAACTTTGTGCTGCACTCACAGTTCGCTGTTGCATTTCCTGTGAAATCTCAGTTTCATCAATGAAAGTAATACACGTATGACCCGTTTCATTGCGTTTGTAATCCACGGAAAGTTATTAAATACGAAACATTTCTTGGCAAACTTCGGCGACTTTAAGGGTATCTATCTATCTATCTATCTATCTATCTATCTATCTATCTATCTATCTATCTATCTAGCCACCTACAACTTCTAGCTGTCTTGGACGTCTCGTTAATGGTATCGATAGCGAAATCGGTATGGCATTAAATGACTATGACGAGTATAACTTACTTGTCATAACGTGAAAATCATGACATGTATGTCATGAATTTCATGATTTACATTTCATGGTCTTGCTGCTCTCACGATGGTTTCGTTCACATGACATTCTGCAAAACTGGTATGGTCTGGCATGACTGCATAGCGAACATCAGTGACAGACTCTAACGTGGAAATCATAATACGCGTGTCATAATTTTCATGTTAGGAGTAGCCATGACTACATGACACGCTCACGGTGCGTTCGCGGCCCTTTCACTAGCTTCACATATACAGAATTTGGTATTACGAGGCATAAACGGACGACGATGGTCAACGACACGTCCAAACATGATAATCATGACACGCGTGTCATGTAAAACATGACTGCATGCTACGCTCATAACGCGCTCGCAGCCATTTCATTTGCTTCAAATATACCAAATTTGGTACCACGTGACGTGAAGAGACGACGAAGGCAAATGAGGCGTCCAAACATGATAATCATGATATGCGTGCCATGTAAACCATGACTGCATACTAGGCTCACAGCGTGCTCGCGGCCTTTTCGCTAGCTCCACATATACAAAATTTAGTATTCTGTGACATGAACAGACGACGTAGGTAAATGACACTTTCAAATATAATAATCATGGCATGAAAATCATGTACGGTATAATTTACGTTCACCTCGTAACGTTCTGCATATATCAACTATCTTCATTCGTGCTTTGCATATGCTCTAGCTATTTCCACTGTACGAGATATCTGCCAATTTTTTTATTGTATACAATAACTTTTGTGCTCGTGATTTGTGACGTTCTCGGTTCATTCAGAAATTTCTAAGTGGCGGCGCATATCGTGTTTTACGATTACATTTATAATTGGTAAAGCGATGCTATCGATGATAGTATATTCTTTAAATTCTCGAAAATGCACTTTGCCCTCTGACATATACGGTTATTTGCGTTTATATTTATGGACCCCCTTTTAACGTAGCTTTGGAGACGAAGTGATTGGAAGTTTTAATTGCGTCGCTTGCTGAAAAAAAAAACTTGGTGGGGATTGAGCTCTTGTAAACCTAGTTAGCATGAGTAATAGGTATACGGGGGGGGGGTCGCTTTTTCGAACACCATGCACAGTGCTTGAAAGTTAAGCTTAAGGCAAACTCGATTGGGAACACACCCAGAAGTCAATATTTCGTTGAGGCCTTCCTGTTTCACAGGGGGCTACTGCTAACCCTAATGGAGGTGTAGGTTCTCAATAATCGAGATGTGAATGACAAAGTATTGAATGACCGCGTTTCCCTAGACCTCAATTGAAGGCCTAAGACGCTAGTGCGCGCGCGACGAAGAACCACGGTTGTCGTTTGAACGTGAAGTAATCGTGGCGAACGATGTGTTGAAGGAGATTTTTTTTTGCGTCTACGTCAAGCATGATAACTTTTTGCGACTTTGCTTGTCGGTCATGTACTTTATATCTCACTGCTGTCACGTGCTGCGAACGTGCAACGATTTGCCATATCGCATTATGCATCCATAGTGACCAACGAAGTGTAAATAGTACGGCTTGCTGTGCTCGAATGGCCACTGCTTGCATTTTCTTTGTGATTTTGACAAAAACATCGTCATTTGTTTCCAGCTTGGCCAACAGGGTTGCATTGACGATGCGAACAGCACGCTTGTGTGCACTGAATACCCTGTCACTTCCAAGACGATGGAAGATTCATCCTGGCCAATCGATAAACCCGTGAGGGCTGAACTGTCCGCCAACTTCAGCGACGAACAAACAGCTGTCGTTCGCCCAGTTATCTGCGTGCTAAACCTTAGGTGAGGCATTCGGCTGACTTCCGTTTTCATACTATGGGTCAATGTCGAAGTGTGAGTGATGGGCGATGTCTGTGGTGACACCTAATGATGCCAGAGCCGATTTAATGAAAGACCAGGATTTTTTTTCGGGTGGCTCATATCTTTGTTAGACACGGCCAAATCGACTCATAGACCATTAGGTTAAGCAAATAATTGTGAACAATATTTGTTGCCATTATTCTTATTGTAGTTAATATGGAGATCATCAAATTAGGTAAAGTGACTTAAAAACATCACTTTGCTTCACTTCGAAAATAAATTGGCACCTCCGAATAATGGGTGCAATGGTCTACTACTTCAGCTATGTGACTAATGGCGCTTTTTTGACCTCATTGCCAGTTTAATTCACTTGGTTTTGTACAACATAGCCCTAGAAGGCACCAGAAGAGTTAATAATTCAATCGCGTGTTTCTTCTACTCTCAGTATGAAGCGCTGATACACAAATAATGATGAACTAGCGAAACATTCATTATCTTTTCCTGCTGAGGACACTGACGCAACTGAAAACAGTCCCGATTACCTCGCATTTTGGTCTCTACTATTCGAGCTACTGCAATGAACGGATTCTGCAACTATGTATTCGTAAATCTCAAGAACACCACGAGTAAACTAAAATTACTAAATCATAACTGATTTCTGTGTAACCACGACGCAGAGGTCGACATAAACATTTGCACGAGATAGACTGCGGCACTTTTATTTCATTCGATCCTTTTCCTACTGTGTTAACTAATAGCAGAACATCAAGTAATCTATTGTACACTTTTCGCTAAATCTTGACTTTCGACAAAATGGTTAGAAAAGTTACCCAGTCAATAAAAGAGGCACTTAAGAAAAAGGATGGCAGATTCCGCGTATCTTGGGAATCGACGTTATGCAAAGCATGCGTAGCGAAGGCGACCACGTTGTAATTTTTGTTATTGGTTAACATGCTAGAAAATTACACTAGATGTATGCCGAACATTTGTAGGCACGGACATATGCTGACCAGTGACACGTTTTCTTATTTATTTCACCAGTTGTTTGCACTTGCGCCACGATGTCAACTGCAACATGAGTAAAGATTGATGCAAAAAGTGCCTGCAGTTCTCGAAGAAATGCTGCGCATATAAAACGCGCTCTCTACAATGGCGCAGAGAGTATAGAACACAAGTTTAGAACTCCCTTGTTTGATTTTCCAACAAGTGATCATGGGTTTGAGTAGCACGCAGAGTAGTTCTACTTTTATTCGAGAGAAACGCGCATAGATCCTGTGCTGTATTTGGCGTACAAAGCTCGGTGTGAACCAGGTAGAGGTGCGTTACTCAATTACAAATTACTCCACTGCAGCCAATACTTTAAAGCGAGGTAACAGTCATAAATTCGTGATATTGCCAAAGCGTGCCTCACCTCTTAGGTCAGAACCACCCGCTCTCCTTGGTGTTACGCAGCACGCCAGAAATGTGGAAACGGCTCCGGAAGAACGCCCTCACCTGGACCTATTGTGCCGTCCTCGTTTTGGAGAGCCTGACCGTTGGCACACCCACAGCGCCAGCCATGGGCCGACGTGGCACATTCGCGTTCGACAGGACCACGTTCAGCGAGATTCTGTATTTCACTTGGCACTTCATGTCCAGAGGAAAGGGAACGCTGCCACTATACGTCACTGTTGGAGGCGAACGCGCCGACAGCGCGGCTTTTGCGAGCCTGTTTCAACACCCAAACTGGGAAACGTCCGTCCTGAATAGGCTGCATAAACTTGGCACTATCCTCGACGTAAGCGTAGTTGTTTGGAAAACAAAATATATTTTGTTCGTTTTAAGGGAGCAATGAACCATCTTAAAGGAACCCCACTATACCTTTAAAAGCAATCACTGAACGATCTTTCCAGATGAAATTGCCGCATGATTAGACTGCCGCAAAAAAAATCTTCAGCATCGTACCAGTGAGCGCGCTGAAAGTTACGTTGGCAGAAAATGACAAGAGAACAAAGGGGTACGTTCGTTCGTTTGTCTGCTTTATAAACTTGAGTGTTTTTTTCTTGGTTCGAACCTGCGCTTCACTTTCGTTCTGGAATCGAGGAACCCAGCCTTCGAAATTCACGTACACAATAAAACAAGTGTGACGTGTACACAAGCAGGAGACTAACGACAGCCTAATAGAAAGAAGTTTCTACTGGGTTACTCGATTCCAAGCTATGTACCTACAGGCCCGTAATCAGAATCGTTTTGCTTTCAGCGTAATAGCGAGCGAGCGCGCGGGAAAGGCGTGCCCTCTCGCGGTGGTCGAGGTAACCTTTCATCTCACGATTCTATAATCGGGCACTATTCCTGGATTTGCGGTTTAAACAGCCATCCCAGTTTGTGACATCAGTTTCTGAGAAGCGAAGTAGTTATTTTCAAATTTTGAGAATTATTTGTAAATTGAATGCCCTGTGCTATGCTATATTGTTTACTTCTCAAAAGCCTGTTCTGCTGCGGCTTTTTCTGATCAAGCTGAAAAAGAGCCACTTTAACGTGGCCACGTATTCGATTTTATCATAATATTGTTGGGTTTTTCCCCACCATGCCATTGTTCAGGTATTCTTGAAGAGATCATCTGATCATTATACGGAATTCTAGAAAATGTATGGGTTCTTAGCGAGAAGTACATATCTGGGACGCTGTCATGGGGCAAAGGGAGTTCCGCATAACAGTCTGGAGGCCTCGTGGTACGCGATAAAGGGCAAAAACTCCTTTTTCGTATCAGAAAGCGGTAGCGCTTTAGATAAGCACAGCTAATGATTCCGGACTTGACCCAAGAGCAGGATGCAACCGCAGTGGGCTGATAAGAATCTCAAAGATCGTCACCTTACCAGTCGGTTCTAAGGCGGGCCCGTTTTGTAGCGTGAAGCATGCATTTATGCACACGCCCTCCTAAAATAGTTGGTTTATCGTTTGCATAGTCTGCTAAATGTGCATCTGAATGCTATCACTGTTAAACTCTCCTGCATGTTGGCGCATCCTATAATCAAAATTTAATGAAACAGCAGACTCTGTTCATTAACTATATACGATGCAATAATGCCATTCCGATGTTGCAGGAATCTATTTAATAACAATGATGATAGTTCGGCTTTTCTAAGATGTGAAGTGGTGGCATTGTTATCACGCCGGCTTGGCATGCAGCATTCGAATGTCATGCATTGTAACACAGCTGCAAGAGTGAGGCACTGAATGCCATATCAAGAAGCTGTAATGTTATAAGATGTAACGCTATAGCTGCTAACTCTTTGGGGTCGTATTAGCTTTACTCAAGAAAGCGCTTGTTTGAAGGAACGGCCATTCCAGAGAACAAAATGGTTTATTCATTTGATTGATTGATTGGTTGGTTGGGTGATAGATTGATTGATAGGTTGATTGATTGATTGATTGATTGATTGATATGCTGCGTTTAAGGTCCCAAAACCACCATATGATAGCGATCCGAAATTTCGAACCCCTGAGGTTTTTTAACGGGCCTCCAAATGTGAGCACACGGACCTACATCATTTCCACCTTCATTGAAAGTGCAGCCGCCGCTGGTGACTTTCTATTTCTCAACCTCCGGGTGAGAAGCCGAGTACCTTAGTCACAACCACGGCGGGGCCGACAAAAAATCACAGCATGTCCACGGAGTGGATGATGATGAGGGGGCGAAACGTCCGTTACTTCGTTCGTTCGCTGATCCGTATGTGCGACCATCCGTGCGTCCATCCATCCGTCCGTCCATGCATCCGTCCGTCTGTGTGTCCATCCATGCGTCCGTCCCTGCGTACGTCCGTCCATGTGTCCATCCGTCCATCCATTCGTGCGTCCGTCAGTGCACATGTCTGTCTGTCATCCGTCCGTCTATCTAGTAAACACTTCAAGTACCACCATCTCTCATATTTTCATCATATATTCAAAATATAGAAGTCCACCTTCCAGTGGACATTCCTAAGACTAAACAAGAAGTGGCACTAGCGCACTTTTTTACGGCCTGCGCTTCGTGTCTACTTCCCACCTTTCACCACTTCTAGTTTATTGCTTTATGGTAATTAACTATCTTCTAATGATACTGAGGCCCAACCCTCGGTAAGCCTTCATAAACCAAAGAGAGTTTAACGTGGCAATTTTTTCTGGTCAGATAGTGCACAATGTGCGTCCTTCTCATACTAGTTTTTTTTGTAAATACCGAATTCAAGGCAAGTTTTACTAGAGATTAAGTCACCAATACTCGTCTCTGTAAGTTATCTCATTTGAAACAACTATCTTTTTGCTCATGATTAGCAGAGCAGGTTTCCTCCTCGATTGAAAAGTGTGCGTGCGTGCCGCTCCTCTAGTCCGGTCTTGAAGGTGGCTACATACTACTACGGTGACCATGCACTACATACATAGCGGACGCACGACCCACGGCATAGGGAGCTGTGCCCCAAAAATGGTTTTTGTGCCGTCAGTATTTCAAACGCTTTGTAAGCACTGAGACCATAGTAAGCTTACAAGCCGTGACGTGATCCTTGTATAGAGAGCACCCTTCGAAAAATGAAGCCCACCCCTCACCCCTTTCTTTCCCTGACAACCTGTAATGCTCCTCACGAAAAACAGGCTGGATGTCTCCTCTCTTCTTTATGAGCTACTAGCGACAGGCTTTGCACGATGGACGTGTTGTCGCATCAGCCCTCTGTGCGACGTAGACGAGTGGCCCGTTTCATTCCCCGGCTAGCCTCGTTCACCGCCCGTTCTCGCCAGCTTTTAGTCGCGGGTGGAAGATACAACGTGGGGTTGCATGTTATGAAGTTGTACTTTGTGAGGAAAATCATGGCACTGGCAGAACTACATCCAGGGTGTCTATGTATTTGCTATTGTAATGCAAATTCAAAAGTACACCATTTCCCACTAAAGATTGCGAAGCGGCTCATGGGTCGACTTAAAGTTTTGCTAATCACGGCCACCTTGCCCGATGTTAATGCGTCCTTGCAAGCGAAGTACACCGTCGATTAACTGTAGTTTCAGTCACTGTTATTCTTCCTGAATTTTCGTTGCGGGTTGATGACCGCGCCATGCGGCAGCACTTGTGTTATTCGTGCGTCTGCAGAACATCGTTCCCCGACGCCATCCCATGGCTGCTGAGAGAGTGTAAGCGAGAAAGGCCATAGTGCATGCCTTGATCACCCCCTTACACGGGCTGGCACGCGCTATCGCGTGAGCACGTTCTGGCAGTTCTTGGGCCAACTGTTGTGCATGAAAAGCAGAGGTGATCACGCCGGACAACGCCGGATATACCTCCACCATAAACTGCTCCGCATCCGAAAAACTAAAACGAGCCAGGGAAATTTTGCGCTAAAGAGAAATTCACATACAGGACAATAACCGAGCTATACGCAAAACTTAATCGCCATTTTTTTAGCAGAGGCAGCAAATACTAAGTCCGGTTGGTCTTCCGAACTTATCCCGTAGAGCCCTTCTCCTTTCTCGAATATTCACCTACAGTCTTCTGGTCGATTACTCTGCTTCAGAATGTATTCACTATCTAGTTCACGTAAGTGACAACTGCATCTTTGAATAATCGCTCAAAATAACTAATAACGTTAGTGATGGAAAATGAAACGAGAAAAAGACCTTCGCTTTCGAATCGTCCTTGGTGATCGCAGAAGATACCAAAGAAAAAGTTTAGGCACCTGATTAAAGGAACGTTCCAATTTTGTGCACAGTGTGAACCGCTTTGTATATTTCCAGGGTATCAACTTGTACTGGAACCATCCTGGTGACAACTGCGACGTCAACAAAACGCTGATCAATGACATGGACCAACGGCTCGTGAGAAAGCTCAAGCAAACGTTCACGGGTGTCATGCTGACGGTGCCGCCATCCAGAGACCTCGTGCGTCACTTCGGACTGACCAATGCGGTGCTCGAACAGCTCACCTACGTGCTTGTGGCGACGCACAAGCTCGGACGCTGTGACAACATTGTGCACTGCGGCGGAGCCCGACAGTTAGCGGCAAGCGCGTTTCTCGGCGTGCGATCGGACTATGACGTCAGGTTCTGGAACAAATTCGCCTACAGCATTTCTGTGAGTGTTTCATCATGATTCGGTTAACTTATAGCGTCCTCAGAGGCGCTTTTTGTAGAACTGTTCGTCAACAGAAGCCTGTGCATAAGAACGGACATGTGGAAACTTCATTTAGGCTTTTATGGCCTCGTGTGGGGACATGTGCAAGGTTCCATAGATTTTTGAATTTGTAGTAAAATGCAGTTCTAAGTCAGTGCTAGTCCTTGCTACGCGTTCGGTGCTCTGCTCCTTTTTTTATTGCTCGTTACGTCATGATGGCTGATTGAAAAAGCTATAGCGAAGAAAAAGGGTAAATCGGAGATCGTTGACACAGGCCCGTGTCTGCCGTAGTCATACAACACTTTTCCTGCTACTGCCTGCATTAACTACAACAGCATCAAAAGTAACAACAACAACAGCAGCAACAACAACAACAACAATATTAATAATAGTAATAATAATAATAAGAAGAAGAAAAAGATGAACAAAAATAATATTATTAATCAGAACAATACCAATAATAATAACAATTACATTAATTCCTGTTACCTTAAGAATGTTCTTGTTTTAGCAAGAGTAGCAGTAGTACTAGTAGTTATGATATTATTAGCAATGAGATGAGGCCCAAAAATACATATAAAAAAAATATGTATTCACAGCGCCCGCGTCTTTACTGGTGCGTAGGCTCGAGCGAGCATCTACTTGGCTAAGAAGATCAGCTCTGGCAGCAAGGCTGACGGCACACCGTCCGAATTCCGCACCGAGTTTCGGAACAAGTCGCCGGAGGTCTTGGGCCTGGCTGACTTGTGCCACGTGAAGAGAGTGGTGAGCAGCGGAGAGTGCACGCTGGCCATCTTGGACGACATCAAGGATTCGGATGGTGTCACGTGGCACAGAGTAAGTCGCTAACGAAGGCGTACTTAAAAAAGCCTCTAAACGACATCATGGATTTGGTTTTGACACATGGCACAGAGTAAGTCACTAACGAAGGCGTATACTTCAAAAGGCCCATAAACTACATCAAGGACTTGGATGGTGTCACGTGGCAAAGAGTGAGTCGCTTACGAATGCGTATTTTTAAAGGACTCTAAACGACATCAACGATTCGGATTGTGTCACGTGGCACAGAGTAAGTCGCTTGTGAAGGCGTACTTTAAAAGGTCCCTAAACAAGTTCAGAAAATACGTAGAATGAGCGCGTTTATCTCACCCAGCGTCTCCCGTCTTGGTCACAGAATTCGAGACGCCAGCTGTTTGTTCACGTGACGTCACAATGAATTGTTTCGAATTAGAGCGCACTACTGAGACGCGGAGAGAAAGACAGGGACAAGCGCCTTCTGTCTTTCTGTCCGCGTCCGTGAATTTGCTCTCATTTCAAAACAATCATGTATCACCAACTCCCGCACTGAACCATATTGACAAGTCACAATGAAGTACGTGCTCGATTGATCGATGTACGGGATGTACGGGATGGTCATGTATCAATCACCTACCCCGTTTTGGCATGCAGTCCCACGCCCGTTCTGCCTTGTCTTGCACGAGTGTCAGAGTTGATTAACTGTGTTCGCTTCGTTTTTTTTTTCGTTTGAGTTTGCGACTGCGCGAGCGCAGAGTAGAGTGTGTAGTCGAAAAGCGGAAAATGCTGCCTGACTTAGTCCGGACGTTCCAAGCATTTTCTGAAGAAGTGAATAGTGAGGATAAGATAGGGCTTGTAGGAAGGGAAGGAAAGGCGAGAAATAAAGTGTCGTTTCGCATTTGAACTCGTCGTAACTTAGGAACCCTTTAAAAAAGTCGTGACACCGTCACTCAACCATTCGTCGTTTTCAGCAAAAACTAAAAGTAAAGGGTTTATTAGGCCCACACAGATAGGAAAAGTGGGCCGTAAAAAAAAATATGCGAGCTTGAAACAGGCCTTAGAAATCGCCGGCTGTTTTACTACAAACCACAGAAAATTAGTGCGATAAGCGCAATATTTGCTTTTTGATTGCCAATATTCACTGGCATCAACGCAGCCAGGAGAATGTTCGGGCGTTCAGCGGTGAGTAAAATTTTGGTAGGGTGGCTAAATCGATTGACAGACCTGCAACAAGAGAGAAAGAGCAAAATTTCTGCTTTGAAGTATCCCAAGAAATATTATCCTCTTTGAGAAGTTGTGGCTGGCCCCAGCTCACGGTGCTCTATAGTTGCTTGAATACCTGGCTGCTGACCCGCAGGTTGTGGGATAAAGTCCCGGCTTCGGCGGCTGCATTTTCGATGGAGGCGAAAATGCTGTGGGCTCGTGTGCTCAGATTCGGGTGCACGTTAAAGAACCCCAGGTAGCCAAATTTCCGTAGTCCTCCACTAGGGCGTCTCTCATAATCGTATGGTGGTTTTGGGACGTTAAAACACACATATCATTAAAAAAGTTGTGGCAGTGATGTTATGGTTTTTTTTTGAAACTGTACTTTGTGGGGAACCCTCGATAAGCAGCAGGTTGCCATTCTTGCCCAAATCCACACCGGTGGTGATAAGACCCAGCAGCACGAGCCGCTGCGCACGCGCCCAGATTTGTACAGTGTCAACTTTTATGAAAGGGAACGCGTGAGCGCGCGGCCTGCGCCCTCCTGTGGGTCCCGAGTGAGTGAGTGCAACAATTTTATTGGCAATCCGGTATAATGCCTAGTTCACACTGAAACATCCGCTTTCTACAGCGACCGAAATTCCCCTGCCGCCGAAATGCAGCGTCGTTCGCACTGGACGCGCCCCGCGCCGCCGAATATGCCATCTACTACGGGGCAAACGCGGGACGGATGCGCTGTCACCCGGTTGTTCTCGCGGCTCGCAAACGCTACTACGCTATCCGGTGGTGTATACTGCGACGATTCTCGTGCGCAAGAAGCAAGAAAAGACAGTACTGCTTACTTTGCTGGCAAGTGGCTGTCTTGTAATACATGAAGTGCAGAAAAACCACTAACGCCAGCGGCGTTGGTGGGTTTGTTTTGCTCTGCGAGACCGCAACAAGCTCGGTCACGCCAACAGCAAGCTCGGTCACCTCTTTTACGAAATACGGAGGCGAAGAAGGCACAGAGAAGGTTAAACTCCCGTTCGTTTCAACACTCAGTTACGTGCACTGCGGCATAACAAGTGAGTAGGGCTTGGCCGCCATTTTTCAAAATTCCTTGACTAGCGCTCCTATTGGTCTGCGGTGACCGATTCCGCGGCAGACGCCACAAAAATCGGTCCGAGAGCGATCGGCGTGGAGAGGGCCCTTTCGGCGGAATTCGCCCCCGCCGAACCGGATTCGGAGCACTTTCGGCGGCCGGAATGCCCAGTGTGAACGCGGCCTAAAAGAGGAAGGCATGAGGGATTTAAAGTGAGATATTAACGTGTCCGGACGTCTCGGAGCAGCAATCTATTCGCGCCAAACACGTGGGGGCGCCGCTTTCGGCCGCTGGCGTTCCAAAATACCAAGCAAGTGCTGGACCACGTCTCTTTGGTTGCCTGGCTCTCGCCTGGTGGTTTCGCTGGTGGCGACAGTTTGCATTGCTTCTTGGTTACACGGCGGTGACACACAGTCCCGGAGCAGGTGCACACAGTTTCAGATACGTGCCAACACTGGAAGAAGACGCGAGCCGGTGGCTGCTGGCAGCGCGCTCAAGTGAGAGCCAACCACAACATTATTTTTTTTGCGTCATCTCGCGGCGAGCGAAAGAAGCATTCATTGATGATACGGAACCAGCGGCAAGATTGCAACTTCCTCCCCGTTCAAGGCGGTTATGCTAGAGGCCGGTGGTCAGCTTTGAAGGGTGAGGGGGTTGCATTCTTGCCGCTGGTTTCACATTATCAATGATTGCTTCTTTTTCTCCCCACAAAATGACGCGAAGAAAAAAGGGCTGCGGTTGCTCTCACTTTTACTTGAGCGCACTGCCAGCAGCCACTGGAGTGCACAGGCCACGCTCTCCCTTGTTCGCTTTCATAAAAATTGACTGTGTAGAGTAGTGCGGCAGCAGTGCTGCAGTTATGCAGCAGGTAGTATAGTACTCATGGATTAAAATAGGATACACGGAATGTGTGGCGGCCGGCAGAGATAGCGCAGCTCATGGGTGCTCGGGGAACCAAGGTGTTGCATTGTGGTATTGAACGAGGAGGAGAACAACTGCGAAGATGGATTGCTACTTCCAGTCGCCAACGAGTCGGCGTGTGCTCAACCATGTGCGAAATGCTAGCGTGGCGCTGCTAGGCCTGTGACTGCTTCTTTTTTATTTGTCACGACAGAAAGCCCAAAATAAACTCGCTATGCTATTGTGCAGATATTTATGTTTATCATGCCTGGAAACGTATGCAAGGCGCAATCTCTTAGCCGAAGCGTGTTTCTGACTTACAGCGCATGCGTGCCGCATCACTGAAAGGCGCAGAACGAGAGCGTCGTCTGCTCGCGCCGCAATATAAGCGTGTGCACTGGCGATAGGTGGGCTACCGGCGAGCCATTTTTGTCGGCATGCGAAAGTGTGCTAGCCTAGCAGTGCCACACTGGCACTGTGCACGTGATAAACTACAGACTGGCTCGTTGGCAACGGAAGCAGCCATCCCTCTGCGAACATGCTCTTTCCTTCGTTCTGTGCCACAATGCGACAGCTCGGTTTCCCGAGCACCCACGAGCTGCGCCATCTCTGCCGGTGGCCACGCGTTCCGAGTGTCTTATTTGAATCCGTGAGTACTGTACTACATGCTGCATAACTGGACACGATGAGCGGCCAAGTCGTCGGTGAACTGCCGTGTGGTGTGAACGAGTGCAGGGCGTGCGGTCCGGAGTGGTCAGGATTAACGGCACCGGCGCGGTAGTGTTCTCGTAAGCTTGCTTTTGTGTTTGCAAATTGTCATCTAATGGTTTTAAAGCTTCGTTATTGAATCATTCTTAAGTTACCCGGTGGTCGACGAGCCGCGCGTTTCGTTTGAAGTGGGCGATGAATCCCACCACTTGCAGCAGGCAGTCTCGTCCAGAGCTTTGATGATCTTTAAGGACCCGCCCCGGTGGTTTAGTGGCTAAGGTACTGGGCCACAGATCGCGGGATCGAATCCTGGCCGCGGCGGCCGCGCTTTAGATAGAGACGAAAACGCTTCAGGCCCATGTCCTTAGATTTAGGTGCGTGGTAAAGAACCCCATGTGGTCGATATTTCCGGAGCCCTCCACTACACCGTCCCTCATAATCATATGGTGGTTTTCGAACGTTGAACCCTAACAATTATCATTCGCAGGGGTCAGCCTTCTTTAGCAAGGAGCTGCTGATCTCGTGGAACTCACAACCGTGATAATGCCGAGCCTGTCGTCATCGTATGCTGGGTGCCTGCAGTTAGGACGTAATATTCGCCGCAGCTCCTAGCAGTGTCTGATAATAGCAAAAGCCAATGTTAGGAAAACTTGCTCTAAACATTGGTTAGAATATAAATAATATTCTGATGATGATGATGATGATGATGATATGTCATGTTTAACGTCCCAAAACCACCATATGATTATGAGAGACGCCGTAGTGGAGGGCTCCGGAAATTTCGACCACCTGTTTCTTTAACGTGCACCTCAATCTGAGTACACGGGCCTACAACATTTCCGCCTCCATCGGAAATGCAGCCGCCACAGCCGGGAACCGTAGCCAGTCTATGCGATCAGTACTCGATTAACCCATCCCCCATCATGGCCTACTCTTGAAGGTGAAGCACAAGCGTGCTCCAAGCTGTCATATATATATATATATATATATTAAGGGAAAGAAGTCTATACTTAAGGGCTCGTTTTTCCGTGTTTTAACACAATATTAATGAGATCTAATAGACAGTAATGCCAAGGAAAGTACGGGGCAAGTTATTAGAACCAATAAAATGTGAATAAGAAGAAAGAAAAGTGGATGAAAAACTAACCAAATAACCAGCCGTGAGCAGGGCTGGTTCTGCTCACGGCTGGTTATTTTTTTATCCACTTTCCTTTCTTCTTATTCACATTTTATTGGTTCTATAAACTTCCCCTGTACATTCCTTGGCATTACTGTCGGTTAGATCTCATATATATATATATATATATATATATATATATAATAATGAGATATAACAGACAGCAATGCCAAGGAATGTACAGGGGAAGTTATTAAAACCAATGGAATGTAAATAAGAAGAAAGAAAAGTGGATGAAAAAATTACCAACTGTGAGCAGGAATCGAACCTACGACCTTCGAATTACGCGTTCGATGCTCTAACCACTGAGCTATCACAGCGGCCCTCCCCTCATCCACTTTTTTGGGTTTATCTGTGAATTTAGAAGCAGGAGTGACAGTCAGCGCCATCTATAAGCCAAACGACGAGTGTGAAAACACTCTTATGCGCATGTTTGGCGCCACGTAGCACGTGAACTTATTATGAGCGGGCAGCTGATTAGTTGTCCCTCTTATACAACCTAAACACACCAAGTCTGCCAGTACGAGACCCTCGTTCAATGAAATAAGGGAAAGAAGTGTATACCTAAGGGCTCGTTTTTCCGTGTTTTAACACATAATAATGAGATATAACAGACAGCAATGCCAAGGAATGTACAGGGGAAGTTATTAAAACCAATGGAATGTAAATAAGAAGAAAGAAAAGTGGATGAAAAAATTACCAACTGTGAGCAGGAATCGAACCTACGACCT
The DNA here is from genome assembly GCA_013436015.1 of Rhipicephalus annulatus. Lineage (NCBI taxonomy): Eukaryota > Metazoa > Arthropoda > Arachnida > Ixodida > Ixodidae > Rhipicephalus > Rhipicephalus annulatus. The sequence continues at coordinate 158,693 of WOVY01013355.1, forward strand.
TCGAATTACGCGTTCGATGCTCTAACCACTGAGCTATCACAGCGGCCCTCCCCTCATCCACTTTTTTGGGTTTATCTGTGAATTTAGAAGCAGGAGTGACAGTCAGCGCCATCTATAAGCCAAACGACGAGTGTGAAAACACTCTTATGCGCATGTTTGGCGCCACGTAGCACGTGAACTTATTATGAGCGGGCAGCTGATTAGTTGTCCCTCTTATACAACCTAAACACACCAAGTCTGCCAGTACGAGACCCTCGTTCAATGAAATAAGGGAAAGAAGTGTATACCTAAGGGCTCGTTTTTCCGTGTTTTAACACATAATAATGAGATATAACAGACAGCAATGCCAAGGAATGTACAGGGGAAGTTATTAAAACCAATGGAATGTAAATAAGAAGAAAGAAAAGTGGATGAAAAAATTACCAACTGTGAGCAGGAATCGAACCTACGACCTTCGAATTACGCGTTCGATGCTCTAACCACTGAGCTATCACAGCGGCCCTCCCCTCATCCACTTTTTTGGGTTTATCTGTGAATTTAGAAGCAGGAGTGACAGTCAGCGCCATCTATAAGCCAAACGACGAGTGTGAAAACACTCTTATGCGCATGTTTGGCGCCACGTAGCACGTGAACTTATTATGAGCGGGCAGCTGATTAGTTGTCCCTCTTATACAACCTAAACACACCAAGTCTGCCAGTACGAGACCCTCGTTCAATGAAATAAGGGAAAGAAGTGTATACCTAAGGGCTCGTTTTTCCGTGTTTTAACACATAATAATGAGATATAACAGACAGCAATGCCAAGGAATGTACAGGGGAAGTTATTAAAACCAATGGAATGTAAATAAGAAGAAAGAAAAGTGGATGAAAAAATTACCAACTGTGAGCAGGAATCGAACCTACGACCTTCGAATTACGCGTTCGATGCTCTAACCACTGAGCTATCACAGCGGCCCTCCCCTCATCCACTTTTTTGGGTTTATCTGTGAATTTAGAAGCAGGAGTGACAGTCAGCGCCATCTATAAGCCAAACGACGAGTGTGAAAACACTCTTATGCGCATGTTTGGCGCCACGTAGCACGTGAACTTATTATGAGCGGGCAGCTGATTAGTTGTCCCTCTTATACAACCTAAACACACCAAGTCTGCCAGTACGAGACCCTCGTTCAATGAAATAAGGGAAAGAAGTGTATACCTAAGGGCTCGTTTTTCCGTGTTTTAACACATAATAATGAGATATAACAGACAGCAATGCCAAGGAATGTACAGGGGAAGTTATTAAAACCAATGGAATGTAAATAAGAAGAAAGAAAAGTGGATGAAAAAATTACCAACTGTGAGCAGGAATCGAACCTACGACCTTCGAATTACGCGTTCGATGCTCTAACCACTGAGCTATCACAGCGGCCCTCCCCTCATCCACTTTTTTGGGTTTATCTGTGAATTTAGAAGCAGGAGTGACAGTCAGCGCCATCTATAAGCCAAACGACGAGTGTGAAAACACTCTTATGCGCATGTTTGGCGCCACGTAGCACGTGAACTTATTATGAGCGGGCAGCTGATTAGTTGTCCCTCTTATACAACCTAAACACACCAAGTCTGCCAGTAAGAGACCCTCGTTCAATGAAATAAGGGAAAGAAGTGTATACCTAAGGGCTCGTTTTTCCGTGTTTTAACACATAATAATGAGATATAACAGACAGCAATGCCAAGGAATGTACAGGGGAAGTTATTAAAACCAATGGAATGTAAATAAGAAGAAAGAAAAGTGGATGAAAAAATTACCAACTGTGAGCAGGAATCGAACCTACGACCTTCGAATTACGCGTTCGATGCTCTAACCACTGAGCTATCACAGCGGCCCTCCCCTCATCCACTTTTTTGGGTTTATCTGTGAATTTAGAAGCAGGAGTGACAGTCAGCGCCATCTATAAGCCAAACGACGAGTGTGAAAACACTCTTATGCGCATGTTTGGCGCCACGTAGCACGTGAACTTATTATGAGCGGGCAGCTGATTAGTTGTCCCTCTTATACAACCTAAACACACCAAGTCTGCCAGTACGAGACCCTCGTTCAATGAAATAAGGGAAAGAAGTGTATACCTAAGGGCTCGTTTTTCCGTGTTTTAACACATAATAATGAGATATAACAGACAGCAATGCCAAGGAATGTACAGGGGAAGTTATTAAAACCAATGGAATGTAAATAAGAAGAAAGAAAAGTGGATGAAAAAATTACCAACTGTGAGCAGGAATCGAACCTGCTCACAGTTGGTAATTTTTTCATCCACTTTTCTTTCTTCTTATTTACATTCCATTGGTTTTAATAACTTCCCCTGTACATTCCTTGGCATTGCTGTCTGTTATATCTCATTATTATGTGTTAAAGCACGGAAAAACGAGCCCTTAGGTATACACTTCTTTCCCTTATATATATATATATATATATATATATATATATATATATCACATAACACCATGGGTTCCGCCGCGGTAGTATAACTCGGCTGCTGGCCCGCAGGTCGATGGATCGAATCCCGGCTTTTGGGTGCACGTTAAAGAACCACATGCGGTCGAAATTTCCGGAGACCTTCACTTCGGCGTCTCCCATAACTATATGGTGGTTTTAGGATGTTAAACCCCACATATAAATCATAATTCGCTAATCAGAAATTGGCGACCCACACGCGATCGAGAGGCAGTTTATTATGTGCTCGAGCTAAATGGGGTTCTTTTTATACTGCTGCAACTTTTTTCCGTCTTGCTTGATCTACTCATTCATTTGCTTTATGCAAGAACAGCCATATGAAAGGCAAATTTTACACGCAACACCATCTGCGCTATCGCAAATATGCATGTTAAGATTCACGTCTGGTGCGCGGCAGCAGACTTAAGTTTAAGCGTAAACTCGCCGTCAAACGTTTTGAGACCACTAGCTAGGTTGGACAAAACCTGGGATTCCTGGCAACTTGCAGGTGAATTAGGTCAAACTGCTCGGTCAATGTTTCTTTTTTTTTCTTTTTTTTTGGGGGGGGGGGGCAATCGCTTCTTTTGTCGAAACGACACAAGGACCAACGGCTGCTGCCCCGTGTAACTGTCTATCTCGGTGTCGTTTTTCGCTTGAATTTTTCACCAGTGATGCATATAGTTTGCGCGCTTTCACACGTGCCCGCAGTCTAACTTTGAGGCTTCCTGCTGAAGCGATGCAGATATTCGGCACTTTCTCGTGGCTTGCGGTCATCACATTGGCACGTGTTTCCTGCAGATTCAAAGAATTCTTAGCGACGTTTTCTTTCGAGCGCGCGCGCGCGCGCGCGCGCGTGTGTTTGTGTGTGTGTGTGTGTGTGTGTGTGTGTGTGTGTGTGTGTGTGTGTGTGTGTGTGTGTGCACGCGCGCGCACATTTTCTGCTCCAATATGCAAACTTGCCTGAATCGGAGCTGCCGCAACAATAAGACGTAACGTCGTTCGTTTGAACAAATGTGCAGTTGGCTGCCTACACATCACCCCACCAAATGCGTATGCGCATGAGGCGGGCCTTCGACGACACAATGGGAAACACTGCCGTGGCTCTGTTCGATTCACAACTGGATGATCTCACGGGAGTTTGCAACAGGCTACCACATCCCGAGCTCTCGCCCTTACTGGTTGCCGTGGCGACGGGGGGAGAGGAAATTGTGGGAACGGTGTAGGCGGCAAGACTTCGAAGTCTGTTCGGCAGTCTGCTGCTTCATCAGACAGAGATTGCACGTGAACTCACCTACTCTGCTGTGCATTAGTTGTGTTTGTTTTACAAGTCATATTCGTGTAAATAGCCCTGTAATATCACCCCTTCTACGAAATTCTGAATTGTGCTTATTTACACTTGCGAAGTATGCGACTAATATACTGATATAAAAAACTCCTTCATTTACTACAAACAAAAATGGTTGCGAATGATTCACTGAGCTTCAAAACAATTCAAATGCGGGATTTAGTCTTTATTAGGGAGAAGATTTGTTGCCTCGTCAAACGCGAGTGACTTTGGAAGGTGTCGAAGTGAACAGAAGTGATCTAAAAATTGTGCAGTGAAGTCATGAGCATGTTCTTCTGCCAGATTATCTTACGACAATTGGTTCCTGGGAGATTTATTTAGAGCTCACGAATATTCTGTCTTGACCATGTCAGCTCTATGTAACCCATGGCAGAGGCGGTAGAATGTCTTTTGAGGCAGGGTTAATGCACGTATTGAAAGCTTTATACTACGAAAAATGTATCCATTGCTACCATACGGACCTAATCTTTCCATGACGTACAAAATGCTCCCTGCAGAAGGAGGCCTCCTGTGGAACAGTTCATATTTTGTACAGTCGAAAAGAAAGCGTTGCAACACATGGGAATAACTTGGTGCCATCGAGTTGACGTGATTGTTTCCGATAAGCGAGACAGAAATGGAAGGGGACAAATTTGTCATAGCTAACGAGGAATGCTGTGCTTCATACCACAGATCTATAGGGTATGTCTGATAGGCAATGTAAAAGAGACGAGTAGTAAATAGATATTGATCAGATCCGTACAACTCAATAATTGTTTCGAAATAACCCACTCCTGCGGCAGCACATCGCTTCAAATGATAATTCCAGATATCGAAGGGATCACGATAGCTTTCCTCCTAAATATCCTTCAAAGAACCTAAGGTAAATGATGGCTTTTTAGAGACGTTTCAAAGTGTGAAAACAAAATAAAGTCTCCAGAAGCCCTGTCAGGACTAGGGTAGCTGGAGAAACCTTGGCACCTATGAATCAACGAAGCAAGTAGGTGAGAACAAAGGTGGTATGGAGGTGGAACAGTGCCGTCACTGATGGTCGTTGACACCCGTCCAGCTTTGATTTCATCACAGCTCTTATGCAGCTGGTAAACTTAATGCTATGACTAAGAATATTAACCAACGGTCTTTGATTTTAAAGTACACTACGTGCCAAGTCTGTTCTTGTGGACGTGTAGTGGGCGTAAGCTAATTTAAGGGGGAAGGGGCGTGAAAAAAAAAGATAAGCACAGCAGTGCTCCTTCTGTGATCCTTCTTTGTCGACATGCGCAAGCTTCTTTTTTTAAGTTACAGGTTTTGATCTAGCTTATTATCTATTACTAATACAAAAACTTTATAGTAGGTACAGCTTGGTGAGAATCCTAATTTCGTTCTAAACTTTGTAACGTTTTCATTTTATATGTTTCTAAGCTCTAAAACTGAATAATATTTTATTAGTCTAAAATTGAATAAGATTTTTAAGACCACTCATTTATTGGCTAATCCCCCACAGTGGGTATGAACCACAAGTGGAGGTCAACAAGAACAAACGCCGCTGATTCCCAAGGAATTCCGTCCGATCGCTAAGGGGAAGCAGAGGCCGAAGGAAGCAGAGGTCGAAGCCTCTTTTCTCGTCATTCTAGACGGGTGCAAATAAATGTTATGTCTCTCTCAGTCAGCGCCACTCTTATTGGCGGCGTGTGTGTATTGGCAGTTGGGCTACTTCGCTCTGTAATGTTTTGGGTACGTAATGGCATAAGTCAAGTTTGGCTGGTATATGATCAGGGGTAAAAACGCACTAAGTGAAGGATATTTCAGCCTAACGAAATTATAGAGAACTTGTAGTGGGTGTATAATCTGCTAAGATTAGTACTGGGTGGTTAAGTAATGCAAAGCAGTTCTTTACGTACTGCAAATACTTGTGGCGTCTATCTATCTATCTATCTATTTATCTATCTATCTATCTATCTATCATCTATCTATCTATCTGTCTATCTATCTATCTATCTGTCTATCTATCTGTCTATCTGTCTATCTATCTGTCCGTCCGTCCGTCCGTCCGTCCGTCTGTCTGTCTGTCTGTTTTGTCTGTCTGTCTGTCTGTCTGTCCTGTCTGTCTAGCCAGCTAGCCCGCCCCCTATGTGGGGGTGCTCTTATGATCACCCCCTTAACATGAAGTAAACCAAACTTAGAACGAGAGGGTAAGATGGTTTGATGAATTGGTCTCACTGTTGATGACATTATTACTGTCACAATCTCATTGTGTATGTCTGCAAACGCTTTCCCTAAACACGGTGGCACATACACGGGGTGGTTATGTGCCATTGGTATACGAGTATGTGCCCCAGGATATATATATATATATATATATATATATATATATATATATATATATATATATATATATATATATATATATATATATAAAACCAGGAACAGCGAGAACACAAATGTGCAAGTGCAATTTCAACACTTGAACGGTAAAAAAAAAGCTACCATAGGCAGCGTTGACCGGATGAATGCAAACAATAAATGTTAGCGTCCGAGCAGGAATCTAATCCAACTATTCTGCCCGGCCAATGAAGTATTCTAAGACAGAGCCACGCGAGACCTTGGACAAATTTTCTAGTGGACCCTAATGTCAATTGTTGTTGCAGTACTCTCTATCCAATTTTATAAGCATCACTTGTGTACTCATATGATACAGCCGTTATGTGAGGTTGATGTAAATTGTAGATAGGCGCCGTCCGCTGAAGTTCATTTATGTAGCAGCATTGACGGCTACCATCCTAGCGAGCACTCGCGCAAGCACCAGTGCTTCATATCACCTTACCGCTTCTGCTTTGCGTAATATCTATGTTGCTGTTGGCATCGTTACGGCAATTGTAAAGAACTGCTCATATAAAACATATTCGGCTGTTTAACGTATGTGTGGATTTGTACAAATATGTAGCGCCATTTCATAACGTCAGGCTCAATTAAAAATTGAAACATAGTTACTTTTCCTACGCATGTTTCGCATAACATCGTTTTCCAAGATACGTAGGATCTGCCAATTTTTTCAATCCAGTTCATTACAAAAAAAACTAGAAAACAACATGTGGATCTCCTCAAGTCGCCTGACTATATATAAAGAGGATACTTACTGCAAAGTACAAGTACGTGTGTACTCTATTAGCTTAACTGATGTTAATGTTTTCCTTAAGTGATGTTCATCATTATAATTTTTAATTAGCCCAGTGTAAAATTGGGTGCGTGCATGTATATTTGGACTACATATCTGTGGTGCAAACTGAAGACAACAAAAAAGTGAGAGGTGGCAGTACAGGGCCCCAGTATTGTTCTTTGGGTTTTTCCTGCCTCGGATCTTTCGCACCAGTTCCTACCTGAAGGTACTTTTGCGTACCGTTTGCAAATAAAAAGTCTGGTCGAGAACGTAAGTGGGAAATTTAAAAAAGAAATAGTCAGCAACTACCACATTTTGAGAGGTTATATTCTAACTTCACAACGCCAATGACGAGGTACCCTTGTCGTGTCTCTGACTGTCTGCAATTTCACTCGTACTTCTCTGCACAGTCAACAATATTCAAACAACCTTGCATCGCATCAACGGTGTGTACATAATACCTTACGCGTATGTAGCGCGTAGCTCTCTACACCAAGGGACGACAAATAATGTCATAGTGGGTGCGATAAAGCTTAGTCGGTGCATTGCGAAAGGCCAGAACTTCAAACACAATTGGCCTTGTCCCCACCAGGAAAGTGTGCTCAGAATTCGCGTTAGACAGTACCTTAAGAGTGAGGGATTTTTTATTATTTATCTTTTATTTCTTTCCAATTTCATTGCACGGACAACGGAGATTTTTGGCTCACAACTTGTGACGCCGATGTCAACACCGACACCGCTATTTCTGCAGCAAGAGCTCCTTAATCTGAGCGCACCAGAGCATATTATTTTTTGCAAACAGCGTGGATGATTGTGGAGCCTGATGGTGCAGATCTTAACCACACGCTTCATTTGCGTGAAGGAACTGACTTTTGACGGTTGTTTATTGCTTGACACAATCTTCCGCCAGGAGATAAAAAAGCCAAGAACGTAGAGGGGGTGCTCATTGCACTGTCATAAATGTATTGCAATCGCTGTGATATATACATGATGAAATAAAATTATCGTAAAGACGTCTTGTGGCCACCCAAAACAAAACCTGCAACCTTCATATTATGCACCCGATGCTTTTACCCATTCAGCCATGAAGACAATCGTCAACTTGTCTATTTTGTTGCGTAATAAAATGTATGGGAATCTCGGAATTTCCGACAGAACCGCGGCTAAACATGATGGCGAGTGCGGTACACTCTTCTTCTTGCCAGCTAGCATCAAGTAGCACGTAATCCTCTTACGAGTGGGCATTGGAGTCCTACCACGGTGGTGTAGTACTTGGTTGCTGACCCGCAGGTCATGGGATCGAATCCAGGTGGCGGTCGCTGTTTTATCGATGGAGGCGCAAATGCTGAAGGCCCGTGTGCTCCGATTTGGAGGCACGTTAAAGAACCCCAGGTGGTCAAAATTTCCGAAGTCCTCCACTACGGCGTCTCTTATAATCACATGGTGGTTTTGGAACGTTAAACCCCACAAATCAATCAATCGAGTACACATTTGACCTGCAAGCACTCGCTAAGTGCCTGAAGGCATCCCATGCCACCGCGAGGCCTTCCCTGTAAAGGAATGTTAGAATGGAATTACTTAAAACAGTGTGGTTAACGCGCCCATTCCTCCATTGTCTTTGTTAGCTGCTGGTTTTTTTTTTGTTAATGTTTATCATTATGTGGCACCGGAGATAGGCTATGGCAATGCGATTATACAGAGATTTACCTTGGTTACCAAAACACATCAGTGCAGACAAATAAGCGACACTAAGACACGGAAGTAAAGGTTGGTCGATGGATTGGTTTCCAAGCGGCTAGCCACCATAGTTTCTTCATGACGAAATTGGTACAGAAGAAAAATGCCAGCTGACAAGTCAACAACTAAGCTAGTCTCTCTTAGTTTTTTTTTTTCTTTTCTTTTTGTCACATCTTTTCGTCATCACACAATGCCACAGCGAGATCACTGGTGTCATTTGTCAGGTTGCTGCGCGACAATGCTGAACTCGACGAAGAACGCGTCAGCAGGGGAAACCAATTGTCAGGATCCACAAAAGCCATGCAACAAGACGATTTAACAGGGTATAAGATGCTTTCGTGCATTTCCTGTCAACGGGATCCCAGTTGATCTAGATATTAACCACTGTAGTTGTGTTGCACTGTAATGCATTTCGAAGACGCAACATGAAATAAAGCCTTCTACGACTCTCGCAAAATGAATATTAAAACCAGCCGAACTAGAGGTTCAGGAAAACAACGATGTCTCTGTTTTCAAGACTAACTTATGTTCAATTGATCATGAGGCATGCAATTACTATACGTATAGTGAACGCCAGGAGTATGGTTATCGAACATGCGACAATGACTTTTCTTACCTTGAGCTTTGATGAGTAGGTAGAAATGGTTGACGACTACATTAAACATTATTTACTAATATTGCAACATAAATTGTTAAGATCTGAACATTAGGTCTAGCTGTGAATGCTATTTCACATAATAATGAATGCCTACACGTAAAAACAAAACAACTTGATTCACTTGCCAAGCACTAAATTCTTAAACCATTATTACATAGTCCTACCTTATTACTGTAGAATAGGCTAACGAAAAAAATTATAAAAATGAGATTCCTAATCTTTTTGTCACTCAATGTCAAAGACAGAGCAGCGCTTTTTGGCGTTAATGGCGGTCCTGTTCCCGCATTTGAATGCTTTGGCAAACTCGGGGTAATTGGCCAGTGCTGTGTTGAGCCTGATCCTTGCCGGCAGCCATGGTGCTTCTGACAAAGCTCTTGCGGTATCCTCGTGTAGTTCACATAGCGTCTGACCACACAACAAAAAGAACAGTTGATCGGCATCAACGTCCGGCAAGTTTGCAAGAGACATCTTCTTGTAGTTGATAACTTCAATTTTGTGAAGGTACAGTGACGTCTTGAAAACACTGTGCAGCACCGGAACGAGCACATTTTTGGCGGCCACCGTTCTCAAGACGTGATCTCCTTTGACTTTTGTCTTGTCGAGGGTCTGAAAGTATCCAAAGAGGCAAGATCAATTTTTATGAAAAAGTAGATTGACGTACTTACCACGGGGATGCCAGCACTTGGGCCTTGACAGTTCATCACTTGAAAAAACAACAGTATTGGCCACTTAACCTAACGAGGGCACCAGGCTGATCAACGAGACGCTGGGGATAGCTGAAAGAAGCTGCGTCACCATACCATTCACCGAACTAAGAGAACAGGAACTAGCTTACCTAAATTCATCAACATGTGTTGTTACTGAGTATATTTTCAACTTTTTGCATTAGCCTTGCTTTATCACGCTTGCCATTGATTGATATGGTTGTGACAACATGTAACAGGCCGATATTTGGGCTTTGATTCAATAAGTGATAATCGGAAGTTAACGCTTGTCCTAGTCGTTTCCTCGCCCACTGTGTGCTTTTTGCGCTTAAAGTTTTAACATTATCGAATATCAACAAGACCACTCCTATAAATTGTTGGGCCTGATAGAAGATGCGTGTCTGCGTTGCATTCCATGCACCAGTTCTCCGATATGGCTGTGTACGGCGTAATTGCTTCGGTCCCTGACGAAGCGATAGGTCTAGGTGGCGTCGTACAAAGTGGTCCACCGGAATCACTATAAGCAATATGAGGCCACACTCTGCGCGAAGAAGAGAGGCGCAGTGGAGAAGATGTGACCGCCTAGGGGTAAAAGAGCGGGGGCTTATGTGCACCGCAGCTGTTCTGAAGATGGGCCAGACTTCTCGTTCGACGGAGGAAAAAGCCGTTCACCCCGAGTAATAATAAACGGTAGGGCATAACGTCTCAAAGCAATGATACGAATTTGAGAGTCGCCATAGTGGGGAGTTCGGAAGATAGACCATCGGGGGTTCCTTAACGTCAGCCGGAATCAAAACATACGGACATTGAACGTTTTCACCTTCCTTGAAAATTAGGCAGCCACGGTGGGCATTCGATCCCCATGGGTCGGCAGTCGAACACAATAACCACAAGGCCACCCCATGGTGGGTGATCGTCGCGAATAGCAGCATTAATTTTGCCTGCGAGCACTTCGCTTTGTCGACAGCTTTCACTGCATGCAACTAGCTGAACTTTTTTCGTTGTCTTCGATCTGTGAAATTGATCATGATATAAATAAATATTACAGATATATAAAGAATAAACAATTGATGGTATAACAAACAGTGCGAAAAGATTTTGTGAATGTTTGTAGGTTTTAGTATGCTGAAACCAAGAGCTCTTCAAAAGAGACCCAAGCTATGTCACCAAGGTATTTTTAGCTGAATTTCAAATTTTAAACATCCTGTATTTTACGATTGTCCACGCCAGACATCAACACGCTCTTTATCAAACATTTCGTTCTGATGGTGCCTCCAATTACTCTTTATCACTTATCCAACCATAACACTATGCCACCCTCTCATTCATTGGGAGTGTCAAACTCTCTTTGCGCCTTTTTTGCCATTGAAACCCATTCCGAATCTTCTAAAACAATTTGGTGAGCCCTACTTGCGGAAATATACATCACAGCATGCATCTATCTTAATTGCAGATCAGTTGAGTGGCACCTCTTGTATTTTCCAAAAGAATTGAGAAAGTTAGATAAATGATTTTTGCACAGTTTCAAAAAGTGTCGGAAGTCTCAAGACACACAAGGTGTGGCTACACGTTAAAAATAGACATCACATAGAAGCTTAGGCGTAGATTAAACAAGCAGCACTGCAGGCGAGTCTTGAAAGAGGTGTTCTATTCGCAAATGGCGTTCGGCCGGACGTAATATTGGTACAGTACCAACCTGTTCACCGCTCTTCTATATGTGTGGACACACCTAAATATCTTCAGCTTTGCTCTGTATTTCTGTCTGACAAAAGAGACATTTGAATATTGAGCTAGTAGCCCATAAAACATTTATAGGTGTGCCCCGGTGTGTACAGGGTGCGTAAATATTGGGATAATTTTGCTGCACAAGCGTGGTTTAAATTTAAGTAAGCAAAAAGTTTCAACCATTCCTTTACTCAGAGTTGAATGTTATATTTTCTTTCGTTGTGCTTGCGTGCCTTTGAACTGTACTGTTCTTGAAGGCAAGGGGTCACAGTTTCGTTTTTCTCGTCATCGTCGCTCCAGCTGCCAGATAAAGAGAACAGATTTCTCTCGTGGAATTCTTTGTAGAGGAATTGCACCATGACGCCGCCCAGATTCGTGGACTCCAGAAAGAACTCTCTGTCACCCTTCAGCTTCATCTGGCCTATCGAGACCGGAACAATGAGACTGTTCGTGTCCGGATCAAAGTCCCAGCACGCATTAAGCTGGTTGTCCTGGTGGCCTCCCGAAGTGACCACGACACGCAGCCAAGAAAGCATCACGGATGTGAGGCCCTGTACATAGGGGAGGACAATTTTTTGGTGGGTGTTGTCACGTCGGCAGCGTAGTAGCCATTGACGTCCTTCATGATCTGGAAGTATTTCGTCTCTGCCTTCTTCAAGGCCTCATCTACCTCGTTCTTACCCTTGGAAGATGGTAGGGCCTCCAAGATGACATTCCTGCAGGTTAAAGATGAAAATTCTCATGGTCCGGATTGTATTTACCTGAAAAAAAAATTGCCCGCAGCTTCCCTCGGGGGAACACTGAGGAGGATGCGGAGCATATAATTGGTTACAGGGTGTTAAAGTGCGACTTACTTGGGTCGATGGCTAAATTGGTTAACGTGGTTGTGAAATGGGGTGTTAAATTGCGACTTACTTGGGTCGATGGCTAAATTGGTTAACGTGGTTGTAGGAGGGGGTGTTAAATGAGTGAACACGTACACACGTATGCGAAAGGGCGGCGCTGGTCGAAGGGACGTCGATCATTGTGTTTGTGGATTCGTTGGCATTCATTTCACCGCGACCTTGGACGTCGACGCGCCGTACAAACCAACCGACGAGCGGCAACTGAGCGAGCGAGCGCCGACCTTGAGTATATATACAGCGCGACGGCGCATGCGCTGTCAGCTGTCGAATGTTCTCGAAGGAGAAGCGCGCGCGGCACAGATGGTGGGCGACGGCGCGACGGCGCATGCGCGCGCGTCAGCTGTCGAATGTTCGAGAAGCGGTGCGGACGGCGTGGACGGCGCGCTACAAGGCGCGAGTATAAGATGCTTCCGCATCTAAAATCGAAAGCATAAGCCACCATCTTCTAATTCGAGTGTATTGAATCCAGCCACAAAAGCTTCCTGCACCAAACGTAGTTTCACTCTGCCTCTGAGATCGAAGGCATTGGAAGCTTTTTGCCCCTTTGATCGCTCCGCAAGGCCTGTGGGATCGCCCCACTGTTGACCAATCGACGTAGTCATGTGGTGACATCATGCGATCCATACCTGTGTCGCCCTGAGAATGTGACAATATTTGGCCATATTCGACATCTTGCAACGTCATGGGGCATCGATATGATGTCATGGCCTACAGAATCACTCGCGTTTACTCATGTGTTCACAGTCTGCGTTTGACGAGGCGTAACAGGCTTTCCCCTTAAAATTATCAACAGTGGCAACTTGTGGATGTGTGGTGACTTTAGGTGACTCCTAGTCTACAGCAGCAAATGAACAAAGATGGTTGCGATCACCTAAGGTGATGCTTTATAACGGTTTGTTTATATTCAGATTGACTTTTCTACATTCGTCTCAATTCGTGAACTCATCCGCACAATTGCCGCACCATGATACGAGTGTTTGCGTACACGTATATAAAAATGGTTGTCTAAAGTAGAGTACCGATCGGACAGTTGTGTGCTTACGTTGAAAACGCAAGCGCCGGTTCGAAGTATTTTGAACTATTGCTTACGGTATGAGTGAAGGAAACGCAGAGGTATACAGAGGAGATGTGTACTGACCAGAATACTCAAACATGAGTAGATCACGTTTTACACATAAGCGATAATGATGCAGTAGGTCTCTTAAAGTAAATATGCTATGCTGAGCAGAATAGTCATGTAGGCGTTGAAAGCTCGGCGAGGTGGTGCGGTTTCATTTTGCAGCAAACACCACAGGACACAGGACACACAGAAAAAACGAGAAGAGACACGCGAGCGCAGACTCGACTGATTTATAACAAAGGCTAATCGTTCATAAATAATGTTGAGCAATTAATTCGTGCCATTTTTTATGTATATGACCATATCTATAAAATTACGGGCTTGCCTAATTTTATGCATAAATATTCTAAGAAGCATGATAAACATGAGCAGTAACACGTCCTTTTTGTTGGCCGGTATGGTAGGTTCATTGGGCTTTTCAAAAAATAAATTGTGAGGTTGCACCCGTTTGTACATTTCCAGTGTTGTTTTGTGTACACTCCGCTGTGCAGTTTACAAGATGGACCACCGGTTTGGTTCTCGTTGGCTCGGATGGACGCTGGGAATCTGGACTCTGGTAGCATCCTAGAGTGGTCGAAAGAACCAGAGCTTACGAGGTTCTTTTTATTTCACAGTACTTTGAGTACACGAAGGCAGGTTTTATTTCTAATGAGCTTCAGAAAATAATACTGATGAATCAACCTAATCTTTGAATGCAGTGCAAAAACATTACGACATCTTTTGTAATAGATGCATGGATTACCTGAAGAGTTATCAGTACGACAAATGTACCAAGCTCGCTTTGGCCGATTTTTTTTCTGTGTTCTCCAAGCCCCTCACCATTTGTACCAGTACCATCCGGCTATAAAAGCTTGCTTACCTGTACGACATCTTGACAATGGCCACCTTCTCCCCAGCACTCACCAACACCGGCAGAATCTGCTTGTTGTTGAACTCCTTTAAGAAAGCGTATCGGTAAATTTTGTACGTCACCATCGTGCAAAGCTGCTTGACGTCTTCTTTTGAAGGGTTATCCGCCAACTTACGGAACAGCATGAGTGCCATGGCAGCCCTCAATTTGAGGAACTAGCGCACATAGATTTTTGTAACTTTGAATACTTTCGCTAGGTGTCACACGTATACCGGTGACTTAATAACGACGCAGGATTCTGGCTTTACGGTAACAGCCCCAATCAGAAGTTTTCGTAGATATGACGTCCAGTCGAAGGCTGTGCTACCGTTCCCAATATCTCAGACGGGAATGTCTTCGTATTCACGGAGGTGCAGGTACTGCTCACTGAGTGGACCCGCGTACTTTTGTAATTCCAGCTCCACTCAGTCTGCAGAGCTGATGCGGTTGCTCGTATCGTTGTCTATATGTCCTATGTAACCTAGAAGGTACGCCGCAAAATTTCGGAAGGACTTCAAAGACGAAATTTCCGAAGGACGCACGGTACGCTGAACATACGGTCAGCTCCATCGCCCTCGGAACTGGATAGGACAATGCAAGTATTGCACGACGCCCGAAGTACGTCAACGTGAACAACGGGGAAGATCTCTAGAACTCTCGAGAACGTTGCCAACAAGCTCTAAATGGTCCCCAGGTTCCCGGAATGTTCCAAGTACTTCCACACGTCCTCTAGCTGCGATCTGCAAGACGGCAGGTCGATGCGATTGGATTGGCAAGTCACAAAAAAGCGCGTCACCTTCTCGACACGTCATTTCTCGAGAAAAAGCTGAGGGTCTGATACTTTCGAATCACTTCGTGCACTTCACGCAGATACCGCGCCACGGCGTGGTCGTAGCCGTTAGTCTTAGCGCGATCACCAGAACACACGTACTCGTAGAAATTGGTGCATGGGTCCAAAGACCAGGCGATGCTCTTTCTGAGGCTTTCGGCAATGGCGCGGCACGCACTCGACTGGCACTCGAAGTACAGTGGCAGGTGTCTCACCTGCCAGGGGTTCTCACGTGGTGGTCTCATGTGTAGCAAGGACGGCAATGGCTCGGGTCATTGTGGGTTGCGGACGAGCATAGCAGTGGTGGCGTGAACCACTGACGTGCTCGAGACTAGGAGAGCTGTGAAGATGAGGTTCTGCTGGGACATTCGGAAAGAGGCTTGTGAACACCTGGAGAGTCGGGAGGCCTGAATTGTGTGGAAATTGTCGGGCTGGGACGACGTCTGTCGATGCATCCTGCCATCGGCCTTTACGACTTGCCTGCTCGTTTGCTCCTTAAAACATAGCATGTGTCCACTACGAGGCACTGGCCCAAAATGGTTAAAGCCTGATCTTAGGCGTATAGCACAACAGGGTGCCGTAGGTACATATAAAATTTGCCTTACCTGCAATGTCTTGCTGGCTCGTTTGCTACTTCTAACATAGCATGTTTTGACTATGAGGTACTGGGCCAAAATGGTTGAATACTGATCTTAGACGTATAGTACGACGCGGTACCGTAGATACGCATCAAGTTTGCCTTACCTGCAATGTCATTGAGTGAACCATGAAAGTATCCGGGAACCCAGTCAATCGACCGAAAGTCGATAAAACATAATGGCAAGAGACCATGGAAATTCTGCAAATAATGTATACTCGACTTGGCTCACTCTTAGCTTTGACGAAGTTGAATGCTATATTTAGGGACAGCAGAAAGAGCACTTTGAATTCATTGCAAAGCACTGCAATTTTCAATCGCTTACCGGTAGAGCCTTCCAGTGCAACAAAAGTAAAACACCCACTATTAATGTTGCGTTACATAGGTAACGCAACAATATTGGGACTACTGGACAAGAAAGCAAGCGAGAGTACTGGTTATGTTACTAGTAATAATGATGTATGTACGAAAAATAAATGTGGATGAAAAGATAACTCGCCTTTCGCAGCGCCTAATCTGGAGACCTTCAAAAACTGAGTCCAACGCTCTTCTAAAAGAGATAACGCGGCGGTCATCTCCCTTTTCACTTTATGTGTATATATGTGCATTGAAACCTGCCGGCATTAAGTAAGCGCTCCTAGTTGCCGTAATGGCGTGTGTGGGACATACTTTCAGTTTGCTGGTGTCACGAAGAAAGTGATCTCTTATGGAGGTAGCAGCTGACCATTAATCACATGTCTACAACACTGAGGCGTCCAGTCGACCGATACTGGATCTTTGGTATGAATGAACGAAGGAAGGAGAGCGAAAGAAGGGATCGTTTTTTTTTTTTTTGTTCGACGCATCATTATGAAGGCTAACAGATGAGAAAGGCAGGTTTTCTTTGTTACGTTTCTTACCACTGCGTTTTCTCGATTGTCGCACCACTGTCCACCGTCCCATTCAAACCTTCCATGAAATTGAGTGTACTTTGAGTACCGCTTTTACGTTGCAGCGTCAGGACCCTTCACGAATGGCACATCGCGAAGTGCACTTCGCGACTGCTCAATGACAATGGAGGAGAGTAACCATGTTGAGTTTTCACGCAGCTTGACCTGGCTTGGCCGCGAGATTAGCCGTATGAATGTCACAAGGGACACGCATGAAGAATTTTCGGTGGCCGCGAACGAAATATTTGCCTTTAAGATTCGTATTGCAAAGATCGAGTTGCGACGTAGTTACCATAGTTGCTGTTAAACTTGCTCTTTCAACTTGGGAAAGGAACACTTTCGACGGTTGTGTTTGTTGCCAACATTGCATCGGCGTAGACTCAGCATTATTTTAAGGAGAAGTTCTCGTGGTTCGCAATCTGTTTCAGCACGGTGGTCGTATTGCGTGTGCCTAGTTCTTTTACGCCTCCAACTGTCCCTGCTTAAAGGATGACCACGACACGAATACATTGGTTACAATAGCACGGATGACAATACCATGGGGCCTGTGCACTGCGGTTCCATTCGTCCGCTAGATGGTGAGTGAGTGCGCCACTTTGGACACCACTGACGAAGTTCTAGTGTCGGTGGAGCCGAGGTAATTTTCTTCAACGATCACGTTCAGGAGTACTTCCACCCTGGCCAGGTGCTCGAATGTCCACGACGAGCCATGGTGGCCTAACACTATGTTAAGTGTGATAAACATTATTAGTTGGACACGTTGATGCATACTGAGACGGTTATGGGAAGCTATCATAAGACGCGATCGGATGCCAGGTATCCGCCATATTTGTACCAGATTTATTAAAATGATATGGAACTGCAGGTTCTCAAAAAAAACCCATTTCGGGCTGCTACTGCACGCATAAAACCATCAGCAACGTTGCGCAGTTCCTTCAAGCGCGAGCAGTGAAAGGAAATTTTGTGTGCCAAGATATCTTTGTTGTTTTTACTATTTTTTCTGCTCATGGGCTTCCAAGCTTGTACGTTTACTTCTTACAGTGTCTCCAAATGCGTATCGTTGGGGTTCCAATTACTTGTAATTTCAAAAAATATGATGGCTTTCCCTAAAACGAGTGCCCTTAAGTTGGTAATCAGAAGATACCAATACTGCACTAATTAGTGTACTCCAACTACCTTCAGCAGCAAAAACGTATTGACACTTCATTCACCATAATTGTATAGAAGGTAAAGTGCTTCACTCTTTTTGGAAAGACGGTTTCGATCAATAACGTTATTAATAATAATTGTTCGATTTTGACGTTCCAAACTCACCATACGATTATGAGAGACACCGCAGTGGAGTGCTCCGGAAATATCGACCACCTGGGGTTCTTTAACGAGCACACAAAGCTTAGCACACGGGCCTACATCATTTTCGCCCCCATCGAAAATGCAGCCGCCACAGCCGGGCTTCGATCCCATGACCTTCGGGTTAGCAGTCGAACGCCTAAATGGCCACTGACCAGGTTTGACAATTTTTAGCTGACAAGCGCAATGCGGGGGGGGGGGGGGTTAGAAAAAGGGGGTAACGATTTAGAGCACAGGGTACTCTACTAGGGGAGAGCTTAAAGCCGTCCCACATGCCTGAATACACAGGCATGGTTCAGTGTGCACCGACACACGCCTGAATACACAGGCATGGTTCAGTGTGCGTTCATGATCACGTTTGCCAAACTTTGCAAAGCTACGCGCCGCGGAAATGGGTCAAATTTCAAGATGAAATCTGCTCCCCCTCCCCTCTCCGCCGCACGCGTAGAGAATGAGGGCATGACGTGGGCGTATGAATGGCCCTACGTACACGGCAATGCAGTGACGTTGGTCATCTACGCAGACGAGTCTGCTCTGGCGTTGTCAACAGTATACCACGCGACATGCAAAAATTATTTAACACAACATCCGTAGTTTGTGTACTAGTTGCTTTAAGATGTTAATAGACCTTTAGATAAATAATGAGACGGAATAAAAAATTCTGCGCGTTTTTTTTTTTTCATTTTTCCCGTGAAGTGCTACGAGATGCACGGCTAATGTGCCAGCGTTTCGCATGCGTTCGGGTCCCCGCGGTCAGCGCATTGAGCAGACGACCGCCGTGGAACGCTCCTACGCGTTCGCGTACTCATTGTGCTCATCTACTCTACCGCGTCTAAGCCAGCGTTTCTAAACCATCCCGCAGAAACAGGCAGAAGACCTCAAAATAACGCTGGTCAACAAAGCAACGCCGCTCGTCTGCTCGGGGGTTGGACTTGTTTGGGCACGTCATGCGCACGTCACCTCATGGTCGGAAGCTGGAGAGGGTGGGGAAGAGAATCGGCTTGTGAAGGCTACGCGGAGGAGCAGCAAGGGTTTAGAGCTCACCTCCTCTCACCCTCGTTTCGCGCCGCTTCAAAAAACCCGTTTTCTCCTCTCGTAATGAACCGATTCAAAAAAATTTTGTAGCAAAACGTTCCTCACCGGACACCCAACAACTTCCACTGTCTAACTAAAATTCGGTATGGGGCCTGGTGAGTGGCCCTTTAAGCACTAGACCATACCCCGCCATGGTGATCTATTGGCTAACGTACTCGGCTGCTGACCCGCAGGCTACGGGATCGAGTCCTGGCTGCAGCGGCTGCATTCTTGGTGGAGGCGAAAATGCTGTAGGCCCCTGTGCTCAGATTTGGGTTTACTTTGAAGAACCCCAGGTGATCGAAATTTCTAGAGCCCTCCACTACGGCATTTCTCATAATCATATGGTGGTTTCGGGGCAGTAACCCCCACATATCAATCAAAACTAATCAACCACAAGACCACAGCGGCGGCGCCGATCAAGAATATTACGGTCACATTTCGATGAAGCGAAATACAACCCCACTGGTAATGTTCGATGCCAGCATGCAAAATATCCCGAGGTGGCTTAGATTTTCGGCGCCCTTGGCTACGCTGTGCCTCATAGAGATATCGTGGTTTCACTTAATTTATTACCCCCTTCACTTAAGTACGCTAGCCAAAACAAATTTCTTACACGATGAGTATGCTGAGTTAAGGTGTTCGTTGGTGAAGAGAAATGGTGGTAGCTTCGTATTAGCGGTGCTAAGCTTAAATGAAAAGCAAATCTGACTGGCTTTTCTTTTTTTCTTTTTTTCTTTGAACTTTTCTTTCTATCTGTTTCTGATTCCTTTGTCTTTTTGTTTTGTTTTTGTTGTACCCACTGCTTTCGATTTCTTTGTTTCCATAAATTTCTTCCACGAATAGCTATTTCGTTCTCTTTTTCGCTTTCTGGATATTTATTTCTCTTTCTTGATATCTTTTCTCTCTTCCTTTCTCTTTGTACTTTTTTGTTGTTTATTTTCATTTCTTTCGCTTTCGGTCTCACGCACTAGGTCTTGCTTTGGCTTCCTCTTTTTGATGTCTTCATGTTCGTCGGTTTTTTTTTCTCTTCCTCTCTGCCTGCTGTTCTCGATTGTGGGGCCTGCCCAGTTGGCTGGCAGTGAGCCTGTCTGAGGTATATTTTATTTTCGAACCGTAAAAGCCGGGT
This sequence comes from Rhipicephalus annulatus, assembly GCA_013436015.1. NCBI lineage: Eukaryota > Metazoa > Arthropoda > Arachnida > Ixodida > Ixodidae > Rhipicephalus > Rhipicephalus annulatus. The sequence goes on from WOVY01013355.1 coordinate 179,327, forward strand.
TAAACACCTTCGCTGTTTAAGCAAAAGATGTTACCCGCACATTAAAATCAAACATGAGACTGGCCCAAGCGATCCGGTATATTTACCATTTTTTCCAAAATACTGATTATTTTGTACTAGAATACAGGGTTCACTTCGGCGGTCCGATTTTATTTGATGGCATTTCGTAACGCCTTCTCGACGGAGATTAATATATATTTGCCAGAGAAGTTGGCGATACGTGTGCTCCACTGTGTGCTTACACTCGTTGTCCCACGGGACGGCCTAATGCTCTCCCATAGTAGAGTACCAAGTATTCTAAATCGTTCACCAGTTTTTGTAAACACGAGGCAGACGCAGAACTCCGACTTCGAGATCCGCGGGACGGCTTTAAGCTCTCCTATAGTGGAGTACCCTGTGCTCTAAATTGTTACCCACTTTTTCTGAACACACAGCAGAGCCTTGTACAGGCTGGTTTGAGGCCTAAGGGACGGCTTCATGCTCTCCCATAGTAGAGTACTTCGTGCTCTAAACTGTTGACAACTTTTTCTAAACACACAAACACACATACCTGGACGTGTATTTTCTAGACGGTCGTCATGTCGTACTCACTGGAGATTTTAATTGTGTATTAGACATGCCAGCTGACGTGCAAGGTCCAGGATGGGGTCACTCTGATTGCAACGCGCGGGAGCTGCGTCACCTGGTCCAACATTTCTGTTTGATAGATACGTACAGACTGGTGCATGGACCACAATATGCCTGGACTTGGCGGCGCAGCACGTCATCTAGTCGGTTGAATCATTTTCATGTGCTGAGCGCGCTAGCTTCTTACGTATCGCACTCCGATGCAGTAACATTACCATCATCCACTGTTTATATATCGGACAAGTGGCGCTCGAGGCTTACTTTCCCTTTTCATCATCAGTGAGACCTTGGTGTCTTGCATCTGCATTCTGTACGACGCGCGTTTACGCTCCAGTTTATCTAGAATCTTGCGTGCCTTTCTTTTGGAATCCTGTCCGGAGGTGTGATGGAACGCGTCGAGCGTCTATACGAGCGCTACGTGGCTTATGTCGCGCTCCATAATATTTATGCGTTTCCGCTAGAAAAGTGTGCCTACCCATCGGACAAGTGACACCAAACGATTCGTGAAGTTTAGTGGAACATTTGGACACCAAAAAAGTGGACCTCCGACGAACGCACGTACCACAGACTTGAGAAAATATACTCGGCGATAGCTTTTCTTGACAGCACTGTGGAAGCTATAGAGCCGAACCGCCTGCATGCGCGCGCGCCAGGAAATAGTACCTATTTTATTTTCTGATTCTAATAGCTACTTGTTGTTGTCCCTACGGGGACTAGTGCCGAGACCGTCGTTGATGCGACGGCCTCAATAGTCGGCCTCTCAGAGGTATACTGCGTGCAGCATCAGGGAGCTCGAAACTTCCAAGTCACCGTTAAGAGCATGGCCTCCATGTCTCTAATCGTCAATGCTGGCTGCCTGGTCATTGGCGGCGAGCGTGTTCAAGTCGTTCCCGTAGGCCCACAAGTGACCAACGTCGCCTGCCTGTTCCTGCCATCGTTCGTCTCAAACGAAGCTCTCGTCCAAACGTTATCCCCATATGGCAAGGTGCTCACTGTCACCAGTGGTTTGATGAGCGGGCGACGCGGCGTACTCACTGGAACGCGGTATGTTCGAATGGAGATGAACGCCGCTAATCCTGTGCCGAACTACCTGCGCATCTCCGGTCACCGTGCTACGTTTGACTACCGTGGTCTCCAGCGTGTATGTCGAAGATGCGGCTCAGGGGACCATCTACGAGACCAGTGCACAGCACCGTATTGTGGTCGCTGCGGTGTGCACGGTCACGTTAGTGAAGGATGTGACCGCCCATGTCGACGCTGCGGGGACGGCCACCCAACTGTGGTTTGCCCTGTCCGCCGCTCTTACTCAGACGCTGCCGCTGGTGCCTTTCCACCACTGACACCGGCAAAGGAACCAACTACCGACTCGGGGGACGCAGAGGAGGTCACCGACGCTGTGCTGGCCTCACCCCTACAAGTTCCTTCAAACGAAGCGCACAACGAAAGCGCGATTGTCGATGCGACGCTTGGCGCGTCCGCCTCCCCGCTGGTGCAGGAACCGTGCGCTTCGAAAGACGCAACGCACTGCCCTGAAAACGGCGTCGGCGTCTCTTCTTTGACGCCACTTGATGTTCAGTGCACAAATGACCCCAGTTATCAGACTGCTGCTGTTGGAGTTGGCCCTACGACCCCTGTTATTTTGGAAAACAGTGGCGAAAACACCACAGCCTCTTCTGTTGAGGCCGCTCCGACCATTTCGACATCGCGTCGTACACGTAAAAAATCGCCCACACAAAGGGTGCCTACACCGGACTGCCGAGACGCGGACAGTGCTGCCAGCATCAAGAATGTGGATCCAAGCTTGCCGGCGGCTCAGTCCCTACCTCCTCAGGACACGTCTTCGGAAGACGGCTTCAGCCTGGGACTGGATAGTAGCATCGGACTGTCTAGCCTTGCCGATTTTGACATTGAAATGGGAGCTACACGTGAAACAAAGCGAGGGCACACTTCCAGCTCTTGCTCCGATGAACGCAGTGATGGCCGTGGTAAATCCCAACGGTCCACAAAACCTCGACCCTCTTCTGGAGGGTCGAACAGTGCGTTGTAATTTGGTCGAGCAAGTGTCCCCTGGACACTTTCCAGGACACCGTCTAAAACTATGCGTCCAGGTTAGTCTTTACTTTTTATTATGGCTACTACACTGCATATTATTTCATTGAACGTTCAGGGTTTTCGCAGTCCGGCAAAGCAGGCTGAAGTGATCAGTGTCGCCCGCGCTGAAAATTGTGATGTTTTGTGCCTCCAGGAAACAAATTTTTTCTCGCTATCCGACGTGCTTGCTTTTAAACGAAGGTTCAACCTAGATTGTTATTTCTCTTTTGCTACATCTCGTGTTACGGGAGTAGGTATTATTATTTTTAACCGAGCTCTATTAAGGGATCATCATGCTTTTTACGATGGCATGGGCAGGGTTTTGGCTTTAGACTGTAGCTACTTTTCTTTCAGATTAAGGATACTGTGTGTGTATGGGCCAGCGCAAGCTGGACAGTCTAATGACTTTTTTAGAGACCTGGATGTGTTTTTTCTTGACGGTCGTGATGTCATTTTGATTGGCGACTTCAACTGCGTTCTAAATACGCGAACCGATGTACAAGGTCCTGGCTGGGGCCGGTCTGCTTGGAATTCACGCGAGCTTCGCCGCCTTGTCCACCACTTTTCATTACTAGACGCGCACAATGTAGTGCACGGAAATACCTTTGTTTGGACATGGCGACGTGGACGATCCTCCAGCAGGCTCGACCGGGCTTATATCCCACGAGCGTTAGAGGCGTTTGTCTCTGATCTATGCGTTCCGTCCTTCCCACCTTCTCCTGTGTACGTATCTGATCATCGGCCTATTGTCTTGAAGCTCGAAGTTCCATTTTCTTTCTCAGAAAAGCCATGGCGTCTTGATGTTCGCGTCCTGCAGGACGCGCGCTCAAGATCAGATTTGTCACGCGCAATACGTGTGTCGCTCACGGCGTCTGGTCCTGAAGATTGGGATGCGCTTAAAACACAGTGGCACCTGCGCTGCGCAGTGGAGGGGCGTTCGCTTCGTCGACGCGTTTCTGAAGAGCTTGCTGATACCGCGATGAAGTTACGCATTGCTTTGCGCGCCGAGACGCCTTCTCCTCTGATGCGAGCGTGGCAGCGTGAACTGCGTGAACGCTTTCAGCGCTTGACTGCTGCTTCGTCCCTGGCGGCAGCAGCATGGCGCTGTAGACACAACCCATGTGCACATCCCGAGGTGCTGCGCTACGCGAGACATTCCTTTTTTGGGCAATCAGAGCCACCTGTCTCTATGACAGCACAAATACCACCTGCGCAGCGGCTTCCTACGCGTGATCGATCGGTTTTCTTGGCGCATTTTGAAGCAATGTCGTGTTCGGCCATGCGGACTAACTGTGATGAAACACCGCCAATGCTTAGAAGTTTGCCCCGTATTCCTCAAGAAGCTGCAGATTGCCTGCACATCCCTCCGTCGGCTGATGAGGTAAAGGCGGCACTGAAATCTATGAAACGTGGAACGGCCCCAGGGCCAGACGGTTTACCTGTTGAGTTTTACTTGACATTTTGGGATGAGATTGGTGCTACATTTACCGCGGTAATCCGGCGATGCTACGAGGATGGTGTCTTTCCATCAAGTTTTCGAGATGGACGCATTGTGCTTATTCCAAAGGGTGATGCTTCCTCTGTTAATCCTGAAGATTGGAGACCTATCACGCTCCTCAATGTTGACTATAAGATATTCGCGGCGGTAGCCGTTCAACGTTTGAGGGGTCTGTTGAACACCCTAATAGGTCATCACCAGACTTCATCAGTACTTGGACGAGAAATACACAGCTTGTCATATACCACACGGGATATCATAGCTTATACTTTGTCGCGATCTGCGCGTGGTATCCTTGTGTCTTTGGACCAGGAAAAAGCGTTTGACCGACTAGAGCACGCGTATATCTTTAATGTGCTCACAGCCTTCGGCTTTTCTCATTCGTTTGTGGAAATGATTAAAAATACGTACACTGGTCTGAAAAGCACACTAGTTCTGGATGGTTGGGAAAGTGCTGCCTTTTCCATAACACGTGGGGTCCGTCAGGGATGTCCATTGTCTCCTGTGCTATTTGTCCTCAGCCTTGAGCCATACTTGCGTGCTCTTGATGCGGATTCACGTGTCCGGGGTCTTCCGCTTCCTGGTAGCGGTGTCGTGAAAGTCACAGCTTTCGCTGATGATATAACCTTGTACCTTTCAGATGAAGATAGCCTTTCACGCAGCCTGCATGTATTTTCCCAATATGGCGACATTTCAGGTGCAGCGTTGAACATCTCCAAATCCCGGTATTTCTTCATTGGCTCTCCAAACTCCAGGCTTAGCGCCAGTGTTCCCATTCAGCCGGCCGCGTCCCTTCGTATTTTAGGTATTTCATACAACCACTACGGCATTTGCGAATCTGTTTGGTTAAACGCTCTCGAGGAAGTAAGACAGAAAATTCAGGATGCACGGGATTTCGACTTCCCGCTTCTTGAGCGGAGGTACCTTGCGCAGACTGTATTTTGCGGTCGCATTTGGTACCTTTCTCACGTCGTGCAACCATCTTTACGTATCGTGCGATCACTGCAGTCTGCTTTGTGTTCCTTTTTTTGGTCAGGCGGCACTGAGTTGGTCTCTCGCGCGGCACTGGGACAGCAGCGTGCTCAAGGAGGCTTTGCTTTCCCTTCAGTGTCCATACGCTGTCGGCTGCTGGCACTGCGTTTCCTTTTGCGCCTAGTGCAAGGGGAGGAATCTCCCCCACGAACGCTTGCATATTACTTTCTGGGTACTCAACTTCGCCATTTGATGCCTAATGTGCAACTTAACAGGGGGCCACAGTCAATAACACTTCCTGCGTTTTATGCAACAACTGTTGCATTTTTTCGCCATGTCAAGTCGAGCTGTCCTGGCATAGATGTTTTGAACAACCACATAGTTGAGACAACTGCTGCTTTGTTGCTTCCGTTGGTCCCGCCAGCCCGCCGTGCTCGCTCTAGACGGGTGTCTTGGAGCTCCTTAACGGCTTCTTTTCTGCCTGGACACCTTCGGGACTTCATGTGGCGCCTGGGATGGGGTGTACTTCCCACTCTCGACCGCCTCGAAAGGTGGAGAATAGTCCAGTCAGCAACATGTCCGAACTGCTCCCTTCGGGAAACAAATCAGCATTTTCTGAGGCATTGTATCATTACTCGCGTTTTTTGGAGAGCCGTACATGCTGGATTTCACTGCCTCAGAGTAAATCGCTTCGTTTCTTCTGGGTGTTGTTCGCGAGGCCGCTTCGCTTGTCTTCTCATTGTTGCCGGCGCTTTCTGCCTCTGGCGCAACCGCTGCGAGGCGGTTGCAGCGGGCCGCCGCCGCCGCGCGCTCTACCCGATCCTAGAACGATTGTACTCGGAGCTGCTGTCTGTTTTGTCGGAGGAGCTCTTCTTCCTCGGTGAAGAGGAATTTCTTCGGCACTGGTCTTGCCCTTTTGTGTCGGTCTATGACGGACGAGTGAAACTTGTCTTTCGGCCGGCCTGGTATTGGTAGGCTGATCTGTCGATGTGCCGGCAGAAATGGCATGCCAACATGTAAATATGCAAAATGTACATATTTATGTTTTATTTGTCTCTTGTTTACTTTGAAGTATTTTGTGGTTGTGTTTGTGTGAACCATCAAATGTACATGTTTTTTCAACGTCATCTCATATCCATGTTCATGTAAATGACGTCTGTCTTGTCATCATCGTTAGAGTATGTCTAAGACGGAAATGTTCTGTTGAGTGTTAATGACGTTTGTGGCAATAAATTTTTTCTAAAACGTGTGCTCCACTGTGTGCTTACACTCGTTGTCCCACGGGACGGCCTAATGCTCTCCCATAGTAGAGTACCAAGTATTCTAAATCGTTCACCAGTTTTTGTAAACACGAGGCAGACGCAGAACTCCGACTTCGAGATCCGCGGGACGGCTTTAAGCTCTCCTATAGTGGAGTACCCTGTGCTCTAAATTGTTACCCACTTTTTCTGAACACACAGCAGAGCCTTGTACAGGCTGGTTTGAGGCCTAAGGGACGGCTTCATGCTCTCCCATAGTAGAGTACTTCGTGCTCTAAACTGTTGACAACTTTTTCTAAACACACAAACACACATACCTGGGCGTGTATTTTCTAGACGGTCGTCATGTAGTACTCACTGGAGATTTTAATTGTGTATTAGACATGCCAGCTGACGTGCAAGGTCCAGGATGGGGTCACTCTGATTGCAACGCGCGGGAGCTGCGTCACCTGGTCCAACATTTCTGTTTGATAGATACGTACAGACTGGTGCATGGACCACAATATGCCTGGACTTGGCGGCGCAGCACGTCATCTAGTCGGTTGAATCATTTTCATGTGCTGAGCGCGCTAGCTTCTTACGTATCGCACTCCGATGCAGTAACATTACCATCATCCACTGTTTATATATCGGACAAGTGGCGCTCGAGGCTTACTTTCCCTTTTCATCATCAGTGAGACCTTGGTGTCTTGCATCTGCATTCTGTACGACGCGCGTTCACGCTCCAGTTTATCTAGAATCTTGCGTGCCTTTCTTTTGGAATCCTGTCCGGAGGTGTGATGGAACGCGTCGAGGGTCTATACGAGCGCTACGTGGCTTATGTCGCGCTCCATAATATTTATGCGTTTCCGCTAGAAAAGTGTGCCTACCCATCGGACAAGTGACACCAAACGATTCGTGAAGTTTAGTGGAACATTTGGACACCAAAAAAGTGGACCTCCGACGAACGCACGTACCACAGACTTGAGAAAATATACTCGGCGATAGCTTTTCTTGACAGCACTGTGGAAGCTATAGAGCCGAACCGCCTGCATGCGCACGCGCCAGGAAATAGTACCTATTTTATTTTCTGATTCTAATAGCTACTTGGCCCGAATAAATAAAACTTTCTTCATTATAAGGATAGAACAAGTATGGGACGCTGTTCATGGAAAAGAATTTATCGTGCGCCCTAGTTTTTTTTTTTCTTTTTTATTTCTTGGACGGCACCACGTTTTCCGCATGCCGGCTGCGTCTGCTGCTTGCTCTTGCAGCGGCGAGCACAGCATCGGCCGTGGAAAAGCTGCTCATCGTTGGAACGTGCCGTCTTTTATACATCACGCATCGAACTTTCCAGCCTTATCACTGGGGGCCGCGCAAGCTCTGAAATAAGCTTCACTGTTCGCGTCTTGCGCACAATCTTAACAACGATCTACAACAATTGTGAGGCTTCTCGAACACTGAGGCGCAGTCTGCGCCGATCATTGCTGACAGCCTTTGATGGCGTAAACCGAATACAGCAAAACTGAAACAAGACAGGCCCGTGGCCGGATCGTGCCGCAACCGGCCTTCCATTTCGCCTGTACCAGGGCTCAATACCGTAAACGTTAACATTCGATCACGTGGGGCGCGTACCCGTATATACTGGGCTGAACACGGAACCTAAACTTCACTGTTATAAAAGCTGAATAATGCTGTGAAAACGTTCTGAACAACGGAAAATTTTATATGTACCAGCATATAAACAGCACAGTAACTCGCTGCATGTATGCACTCTCATCAATGTTTAACTGTGACGTTCCCATTTTGCATGCATACATTTTGCTAAACACACTAGCGCAGCGAGCAAGCGAAAACCAAAACTGGAACCGAAATCGGCTGCAAGCTGCCGGACGACTTGCGTAGTAACACATATGTGCGGAGGCCCCGCCTCCGTAGCCTTCGCTCCAATGTCAAGAAAAGCTGTCGCCGAGTATAGTGAGCTCAAGTGGTAGACGAGCTGCGCCAAACGCCATCTCGGCGTGGCAGCTCCGACGCCGCCTGCGTCTAGGGAGCCAAATCGACAACTGCGCAGCTTCCTGCACGAGAAATGGAGCCGCAGGCCATTTCTTCAACACCACCATCAGCCGCAGGCACTTCAAATATCACGACGGTTGAGGACATGGACCTCGCCACACCTTCGACAAGCCTAAGCCAGGGCCACAACCTAACGACAAGGCACCCCGGAACATTCAAGCGAACGATGACAGAGGACGACTGGCACACCATTCTCACCTTAAGGCATAAAAAAGAGCAAGTGAGAGAAAGGAAACAGGGGCACAATATACCCGAAGAAGAGACACAGGAAACTCGACCGAGAACCCGGCGAAGAAGGGGGGTCAAGCTTCCGCCACTTGCAAGGGATGATTTCAAGATTGTAATTAGGCCTCACCAGGGCTCACCACTACGCTCAATGACCACTCGGGAGATGGCAGCGGCAGTCACCGCAGCTTGCCAACACACCGTAACAGGTGAGAACTTTTTGCTGCGGTTAAAACCGGGTTCGAACATAGTAATTATATTAACATCGGAGCAAGAAGATGCGGAGCGGTTTCGTCGCATAACCGCGCTCGCAATAAACGGTCGCACAGATGCCGTAAACGTGTACGCGGTGACTGGGGAAGAAGCCCTCAGGGGCATACACGGCATACCATCCCGCACCCCTTCTGAAACGCCGATGGCAAACTTGCCAGTGCGAACGCAAGGAGTAGAAATCATACAAACCCGTACGATGGGCAAAACGTAGGGTCGTGACGATCACCTTCTGTGGCTCGACTCTTATGCGTTTCGTGTCTTACTGCGGAGGAAAATTGGCGTGCCACCCATACCAAGCCACGGTGCAAGTGTGCAAGACCTGCTGCTGCAAGGGTCATCGTACGGATGTGTGCCCCCAACCAGACGCTCGCGTCTGCCGCATATGTGGAACTAGAGACCCAACTGACGGGGACATGTGTACGTGCCAACGTGTGCTTCGTGTGGAGGGGAACATGTCACAAGTGACCGCAGCTGTACACATAGACGCAAGCAGCCGAGAGTGACTGCCAGAAAACCAAAGCGTGCACCTAGTGCTAAGCGTAAGGGGTTACACTGGTTTTCATAAGAAGAAGAGGAATCGGAGCTTCGCGACGACAGAAAGCCGTGGTCGACGAGCCGACACAGCACCCCAGCACGCCGCGAGGGAAACGCAGCGCGCGCCGTCTCCAAGTCTCCACCTCCATGCAAACCAAGATCGAGGTCAAGGTCGCGGTTACGAGCAGCAAACCAGCCGAGGCGGAAAGCAGCGGAATCACAGACTCCCGGCCGAGCCAGCACTGGACCTCTGAGGCAGCAACTACCACTATGACGGTAAGCTGGGCTGATGTCGCATCTCACGCGACCACACCGATCACACAACTCGAAGAACATAGAAGAATAATCGCAGAAACTAAGCAACTTAAATCTAGCGTTGTGGCACTACAGACAGAGGTGGCAGCACTCAAACAATTTTTGGCTAATAAAACAATCAACCAGAGCACACAAAATCAACAGACGCAAATGGAAGCCAACGCAACACAACCAGCTACTTCCCAGCCGCAAAATGTAGAGGGTCAGCTGCAAAACATAGTAACCCAACTGCAACTTCTGTTTGCAGAGCTGGGAAATATTAAGAAATATGTCAACGACTCCACCAAAGGAGTGAAAAAACGCCAAAGAAACAATGAATTCGCTGGTGGTTTTCAAAATAAAAGCAAACGCTTAAAATTTCGTAGTGCATGCACTGTAAAGTCGGCTGAAGAAGCAATCGAAAATACTCATTTGATATGTTCACAGATATTACAGGTGTCACACGGTCACACTTGAAGGTCCTAGGCCTGTCGATGGCCATAAAAACAGCGCAAATTTTTCGCTTCGAAGGAGTTACGCTGTTACTCAGTAATACAAAAATTGGCAGATCCCACGTACAGTGGGAATCGATGATATGTGAAGCACGAATCAGAAATGTTGATATGTATTTTTAAAATCAGCACAACGTTACAAGGTGAAGAAAAATGATGCCGTACACTACTTACGCGTCATAATATGTTTCGATGTGTTATTTACCTTCGTCATCTATTTACGTCACGTAATACCAAATTTAGTATATGTGTAGCTGGCGAAACGGCCATGAGCACGCAATGAACGTGGTAGGTTGTCATGTTGTTACATTGCACGCGTGTCATGATTATCATGTTCGCACGAGTGATATATCTTCGCCATCCATTGACGTCACGTATCACCAAATTTGGTATATTTGGAGCTAGCAAAACGGCCACGAGTGCATCATTAAGGGCCAAATATACTCCAATGTAGCGTTGACGCGCGCGCACGCTGGGAACAGCGACGCCACGTTAGCAAAACGCGAACACTCTATACACCCCTTCAAAGGAAGGAAAAAATGGCAGCATATCCAAGGAGTGAATGATGGAGAGTGGGGTGAAGCATTCGTCCGTCCATGCGTCCATCTGTGTGACCGTCCACGCGTCTGTTTGTGCGCCCGTCCCTGCGTTCGCTCATTCATCCGCCCCTGCGTCCGTTCATGCGTCCATCCATGCATCTGTCTGTGTGTCCGTTCGTCCATCTATTCAACACTCCAAGTCCCACCATCTCGCATCTTTTTATCATATATTCTTCATATAGAAGCACCGCCATTCAGTGGACATTCCAAGGACTAAACGAGAGGTGGCACACGCACACTTTCTTACGGCTTGCGCTTCGGGTCTACTTCCCACCTTCAACCACCTTGAGTTCATGGTATATACTAGTTCACTGTATGCATGGCACTGCGGCCCAATGCTCGCTAAACCTTTCTAAAACCAAGGAGGTTACGCCCAGCGAGTATATTGTAGCAACCTTTTCCTGTCAGATAGTGTTAATGTACATGCCAGTGGCTGCTAATGTGAAATGAGAGACAGGAGGATTCAGCTTTTAATTTCTTACGGCTTGCGCTTCGTATCTGCTTCCCCCCTTTAAGCACCTCGAATTCATTCATGGTATATACTAGTTCATTGTATTCATGGCCCTGCGGCTCAACGCTCGCTAAACCTTTCTAAAGCTAAGGAGGTTAGACCCAGCGAGTATAATGTAGCAACCCTTTCTTGTCTGATAGTGTTCAATGTACATGCCAATGGCTGCTAATGGGGATCGCAGCGTGCGCGTTGGCTAAAAGCCGAATGCTCCTGTCTGTCATTCCCCATTAGCAGCCATTCGCATGTACATTGAGCACTATTTTTTTATTGTTAAACAACACACAGAAGAAATCTCTCATCGGCACCACCTTGGAGGTCAAATGTTATACCCATTTCGGGTATGTGCCACTGGTGGTTACGTACTACGAGGAACGCACAAGCCACGCCATAAGGAGCTTCGCCCCTAAAAAACCAAGAAAACGGGTAAGCTCTAGCCCTAGAGGCCGCTGTCCTAAGATGTCGGCGAGGACTGACGCGGATACATTTGAGAGCCCCTATGATGGCTATACCCATTACACGCCACCAAGAGAATCTCGAGTTATGGCAGTGGAACTGCCGCTCCCTGCGTAACAAAGAATCTGCGCTAACACAGTTTGTGTAATCCACCGCAATTGCACCCGATTTCATGTTTGCAAGAAGTAGGGACACCAAAACGCTCAGTATGGGGATACACTCTTCACACAAACACAAAGAACACATGGACGGCTATTTTGGTTTTGAAGGATCTCTTTGTTAGCGTAGAAACTGTAACAGGGGTTGGCATACCACAGCAAATAGCAGCAGTAAGGCCTGTTAAGAGAGGTCGCCCGAAAAACATTGTCATGAATGTCTATAGTTCGTCTCGAGATCGGATGGCAGACTTCATACCAATTATCTGTCATGCTATAAACAGCGCAAAACGAGGTGACTGAGTCATTCTGCTTGGGGATTTCAACGCCAGGTATACAGAGTGGGGCTACAAAAGAGATACAATCAAAGGAATCAACTTGCTGAAGGCAACGCAGGCTCGTGATTTAGTCCTCGTCATGCAAACAGACTTTCCCATAAGACTGGGAAACAGCGTGGCGAGAGACACCGCCCCTGACCTAAGTTTTGTAAGCAATGATCGGGGAGTAATCCGGACGAACCTAGACCTAACACTGGGAAGCGACCATTACATCCTCAGCATCTCTATACAAACGGCAAGCATAAGACAACCGACCGGTACTGCATGTCTCACAGATTGGAGGAAATTTATGGAGTGTCAGACTGATACTCAGCACCTCAACATGATAAAAGACTGGAAGTCATATACCGGAGGCAGTACATCAAGAAACTAAACGACTTAAAACAACACCGCGAAACTCAGCCATCGACTCAGTCCTCCACCTATGGTAGGCAAGAAGCAGCCTCATAAAAAGATGGAAGAGGCAGCGGCAGAACCGAAAGCTCAGAGAGCGCATAGCACAAATCACGGAGGCAGCGACTGCGTACTCACAAGATCTGTGTACTTCTAACTGGATGAGCTTGTGCGACTCTTTTCGGGGAAATCTAAGCACGAAATGAACTTGGACAATCCTTCGTAATATGCTTACTCCTGGTACAACATGAAGGAAAAGTGTTCTAGCCCCGAGGCCTATACCTAATGGCTACGCAGGCACAGACGCGGACCTTCTTCGCGAACTCCAAGACACGTACATGGGCGAAAGGCCCACACGCACAACTATAACACCCTATATGGGTCGGGCAAACCCTGCCCTTAATGAACCAATATCACTCGCAAAAGTGTACACTGTAGCGCAATCTTTCAAAAAGAACACTGTGCCGGTACCGGATTGCATCACAAATGCCATGACTAGAAACTTAGCCAGCGAAGCACCAAAGCACTTAACAAATTTCTTCAAGGACACTATTTGGAAGACAGGAGGATACACACCACCTGAATGGAAGGAGTCAGATATAATTTTAATACCAAAGCCTGGAAAACCAAAATCGCTCCAGAACCTTCGACCAATATCGCTAACCTCTTGCTTGGGTAAACTTTTCGAGAAGGTCATCCATACACGACTTGGGAGGTACATTGATGACAACAATCTCCTACCCAATTGCATGTTTGGTTTCCTTCAGGGAATTTCCTCGAAAGACATCTTCCTTCTCCTTCGCGACGAAGTTCTAAGCCCACCGCCTGGAAGTATGAACAGAGTCCTGCTTGCGTTGGACCTGCGCAAAGCTTTCGACAACATATCTCATGGCACTATGTTGGATGCCCTACAAGAGATAGGCTGTGGGGAGGTAACCTACAACCACGTTCAAAGTTTTCTCAACAACATAACGGCATCCATAGGATTGGGCACTCTAAAAGGTAATAAAATTGACATAGCAAATAAAGACACTCCACAGGACTCTGTACTGTCCCCCCTATCATTCAATATAGGGATGCGGAAATTGGCTCTAATGTTGTAGAAAGACAAAGAACTTAGAGTAGCTATCTACGCCAACGACATCACCCTTTGAGCGACAAAAGGATCTTATGGAGACCGCCGAGACACTGTTCAACAAGCAATTGATACAATTGAGGAATATGCCAAGAAGGCAGGTATGACATGCGCACCGAAAAATCTGAATTCATGCAAATCCGGCCCAAGAACACCCACCGCACACGCTCTCCAACCTTCAATTCGGAGCTAAATGGGAACCAGATAAAGCAAGTATCGGAGATCAGGGTGCTGTGAATGTTGACAGAGGAGACAGGGAGCACATCGTTTACGCTAAAAACACTGAAACGCACAACGAGGAGCGTAGCGAGACTCGTAAAGCGAGTCACTTGCAGTAATGAGAGCATGAAGGAAGGAGACACCAGGAGGTTGGTACAAGCCTTTATCATTAGCCGCATTAAATATGCTCTCCCGTACCAACTCACACGCAGATGGGAAGTAGAGCAGGTCAACACACTCATACCCATTGTCTACAAGGCTACATTGGGCCTTCCGAACTGCACTGTCACAGAGTGTTTGGAATGCTTGGGTGTATATAATACATATGACGAACACGCCGCAGCCGTATTGATCGCACAGAGAGAGACTCAACTAGACCATGTAAGGCAGACCATTGCTAAAGAAGCTTCACTACACTTTGTCACCACAGTTCTGCGGTGGGGAGATGCATCAAATACACAGAGAAGACAGGGAACACATATATGTCGCCCCTGTCCCGAGAAACATGCACCCCAATGTTAATGCCGGCCGCAGACGAGCAAGGGCGGCGGTACTAGAAAGACTACGAAATGACCCCGACACTTAGTATACAGACTCACTCCCATACCCTAACGAGGCAAAACGCATTTGCTGCAGTCGTTACCAACCGAAGCCAAGCGATCACTTTGGTGACAATACGGACGAAAAGCATGGCCGTAGCAGAAGTGGCAGCCATAGCACTAGCCATCCGTGCAGAAGGGTGCAAGAGACAGTCTGCGCACGTTCTCACAGATTTCCAAGAGAATTGCCGACTGCTTCTCAAAGGTGTCCTTCCCAGGAGCGTCCTCGCATGCTAGGATCCAACCTCCAAGAAGACCACGGCATCACATGGTGCTCCGCCCACGAAGGTGTAGGAAGAAACGAACAGGCAGACCGCATAGCTCGAGCATTAACTTTCCGAGCTGCGGACGTGCCAATCCGAACGGATTACTTCACACCTACGCTCCCGCGAGATATCCTTGAGAGCCAAAAACTGGCCCGGCAGAAGATGGCGCCACCCCAGCGTAAACTTACCCGCCGGCAATCCAGGGATTGGAGACGAATACAGACGAACACATACCGCAACATACACACACTTAGCAAAATCCGGCCATCCCAATTTGCTGACCGCTGCTCTTGGTGCGGTGACGCACCGATACTCCAGCACACCACTTGGACTTGCCAACAAATACCAGCAGAGGGTAACTCACCCCTCACCACACGAAACGAATTTAAAAGGTCGTGGGAGGTGCGACTCACCCAGCAGGACCTGGGAAGCCAGAGGGCTATCTTGGACCAGGCCGAGCGAGCCGCTCGGGCCAGTGGGGCCCTAGAATAAGGGCTCCACACACGGAAACCTTAGTATGTCGTTTCAATAAATGTTTATTCCTCCTCCTCTTCCTGTCCGGAGGTGTGGGGCGCGCTCAAGACACAGTGGCGTTTACGCTGCTCAGTAGCAGGGTGTGCCCTTACACGCCGTACGTCCGAAGAAATAGCGGACACTCCCACAAAGCTGGGTATTGCTCTTCGGGTTGATCGGCCGACTCCCTTTATGCGCGCATGGTAGCGAGAGTTACGGGGTCGTTTTTCAACGCCTTAATGCAGCGTCGTCGTTGACGACGGCTGCTTGGCGTTGCAGACGTAATCTATGTGCTCATCCTAAGGTTCTCCGTTTTGCGATAAGCTCGCTTCTCAACCCGTCGAGTCCACTAGGAAGTCTGGCCACCAGATCCTTACCAACTGTGTTGCTGCCAGCACGTGATCATTCAGTTTTCCTAGCTCACTTTGCCAACATGGCTTGTACGGCAATGTCATCACATCGCGGTACCACCGAGACAGCCACAATGTTAAGTAGGCTCCCCCAAGTTTGATCACAAGTAGTTAAACAACTTTGCGCAAGTCGGTCAGCTGATGAAGTGAAAGAGGCACTGTCTTCCATGATGCGTGGCTCGGCCCCCGGGCCAGACGGGTTCTGTTGAGTTTTATTTAACGTTTTGGGACAACATTGATGCTCTTTTCACCTCTGTTATTTGCTGCTATTTTGATAACTTTGATTTCCCTGATAGCTTTCACCATGATTGAATTGTTTTAATACCTAAACATGACCCATCGTCGGTTCGCCCAGAGGAGTGGAGACCAATAACGCTTCTCATCGTTGATTACAAAACTTTCGCGGCAGTTATAACTCGACGTTTGAGAAGCCTGATGCTCTTCTTAATGGGTCATCATCAGGCGTGCTCTATTCCTGGAAGAGAAATCCACAGTCTCTCCTTTGTTACACGTGATATAGTTGCGTGCACGTTAACAAGATCGGCTCGGGGACTCTTGGTTTCACTTGACCAAGAAAACGCATTCGATCCCCTCCAACATAGCTTTATATTTAGCGCAACGGCAGCATTTGGCTTCTCCCAAAACTTCATTGAGCTTCTCAAAAACGCATACCAATATATATACGCAGCACGTTGTTTCTTGATGGTTTAGAGAGTGCGCCATTTCCTGTTAACCATGTTGTTCGCCAGGGGTGTCCTTTATTCCCTGCACTTTTTGTACTCAGCCTCGAACCATTCCTTTGCTCGCTAATCACTGATCCATACGTTCGAGGCCTTCCTTTAGTGGTACCATGACAATGACAGCATTTGCTGATGACATCACGTGGTATTTTAAGAATGAGGACAGTTTATCCCGTCGCCTACGGCTTTTTGCTGCGTTTGGCACCATTTCAGGTGCGGGGTGAAATTTTTCGAAATGTCGATATTTATTCATTGGTTCCACAGACGCCTGCCTAAGTACCTTTTTTGGTCTTCAAAAAAGTTACTCCAGTCACATTCTGGGGCTTGATTATAATTGCTACGGCATATCAGCCTCCTTGTGGGTTTCAGTAGTCGCAAATGTAAAATGACACGTCCGGGAAGCACAAGAGTGATTATTTACCGATGCTCGAAAGAAGGTATTTGGCACAGACTGTGTTTTTCGGCCGTGCATGGTACATATCTCATGTCGTACAGCCCCCATTACGAATCACCAGGTCGTTGCAATCCTTCATTGGCTCATTTTTTTGGTCAGGTGGAAAAGAGCTGGTTTGCCGAGCAGCACTTGGGCAACCGAGAAACCGCGGTGGATTCGCATTCCCATCCGTCTCTCTTCGCTGCCGGCTACTTGCCCTACGATTCTTACTTCGGTTGTTGCATGGTGATCAGTGTCCCGCGCGTGATCTTGTCTGCTATTTCTTAGGCACCAAAATACTCTATTTACTATCCGATGCACGGCTTCATTCTCGACCGCAAACACTTAACGTGCCGGCAAACACAATAGTTATGAGATGTGTGTCACGTTAGAACATCACTACATGCCACGCTCATGATGCCCTCCAGTTCGTTTCACTATAGCTTCACATAAACTGATTTTGGTATTACGTGACGTGAATGAGTGATGAAGGTAGGTGAGGGTTGCAAACATGATAATCACGAGATGCGTATTATATAACAACATGACTACATGCCGCGCTCAAGATGCGCTCGCATCCCTTCCCTCGCTTTACATACACCGAATTTGGGATTACGTGACTTGAATGGATGACGAAGGTATATGACTGGTGGAAACATGATAATCATTACACGCGTGTCACCTAAGAACGTGACTACATGCCAGGCTCATAAAGCGCTCGCGGCCATTTCACTAGCTTCACATATACAAATTTGTTATTACGTGACATGGATGAACGAAGAACACAAATGCCAAAGGCAGACATAATAATCAATACAAGGAAGTCATGTACGGCATAATTTTCGTCTGCCTCGTAACGTTGTGCTGACTTTAGTGTGACATATCAACATTACTAATTCGTGCTTCGCATATAATTAATTACCACTTGACGTAGGATTAGCCAATTTTAAATGCAAAATAAACAAAGAGTTATCACGTTACTTGGCGCCGGCTGCCTCTTTACACTTGGTTGCTACAAATAAAGAAATAAAAAATGAAACAGCATATACACCTATATACAGACCCGTATAGGTGAATGCAAAAGTTCTCATTGGCGTAAAACAAACACGTAGCCACCACGCTCACTTCTTACATTGTCTGTTCAGTAGTGTTCGAAAATATTTGTGCCTTTGAAAAAATGTTGCAGCCCCTTCATCACTTGGTTATTTATTTGTTCATGCTGTCGTTTGTGACGAATTGTGCTTGCTAGATTTCATTGTATCGTCCGACCATTGTATTCATTGTATCAGGATATCCCATCATGTTCTTTTTTTACATGGATACCATGTCTGCCGTGCGCATCGGAGTAAGGATGTCTTCATTACAACATAGCGCGGCACATAGATGTGCCAATGTCTTTGCGCCCCTATTAGTAGGATATTATGAAATGTTTGTTTTTGAACATATTGTGAAATAAACTTTTTCTTTTGTAGATCGTGTACGTAGGGTAAAATTTGTACATAGTGTAAATGGACCATGCACTGTGGTTTTAGGGAAGGTGAATAGAAAGATGGGGAAAAAAGAAGAAAGGAGAAAAGAGAGTATCCACGTGCCTTCAGGGGGAAGCGAAATCTCTAGCCTGCTTGCATATGAGTTTGATGTCTTTAGGAGGTAGGTCCTGAGTCCATGAATCACACACTCATCGCAAGTTATACATAGTTGCTGGACTACAACCATTTATTAACGCGATGGTACGTAAAACTAAAACCACAAGCTCTCATTGGTTCCACTCAAGACTTAATTGCTTGTAGCTGGCTTGACATCAGGCAGCGTTTATTTTGGAATGAGTATTTTATTACCTGGCACCACTTCGCATCTTCCACTACCAGGTGATCGAGCCTAAGGGAAGCGCTGTTGTGTTATGGGTTGGGCGCTGTTTTATATGGTCGTATACAAGCATATACTACATATACATTCAGAAGCATTTTGGCCTAAAAGTATTCTTAATCACTGTATAGTGCGCGGTAGAAAACGTGGACAAGAAGCAGACAAAAACAAGCGCAAACTATCATATATATATATATATATATATATATATATATATATATATATATATATATATATATATATATATATATATATATATATATATATATAGCCTAATCTCACACTTTGATAACAATACCCGTCAACCATCAAATTACTTGGCACTATATATGAGATACCTCACTGAAGATTTCCTATGTGTTACAGCATTCTTAAACACGTATACCAGAAAAATCTAAAGCATGGTGAAGCTTTATTTGTTATGCACATGTATATTTCTCAGCCTCTGAGCGTACTGCTGAAAATTCGCAGGTCATTCTCGTACAGTGCGTCTATAACTGTGATTTATATATATAGTAGACAGAAAATATTGGCTTCTTGTATTCAATGCGCCATAAAAATATGGGACGGTATCTTTGCCAGCTTTTTGTCTGTGAGCAGGTGCTAGTGATCTCGCACTAGGCTTATGCATGGTCTAAAGGTTGAATAGGCCATGTTCAGTTGCATTGAAGCTTCCTCTTCACTCTGTAATTCTGGACGTTGCTGACGTAACTGTTTCACGCGTAGAAAGAATTCGTTGTATGATCCTCTTCTTAGTGCTACCATTAGCTTCGCAAAGGACTAGTATTTACCTAAACTGATTTTACTGCCACCGATATTTTAAAGCATTCAGGCTGATTGAAGTTTTGATTTCAATCTTCAAGTTAGGCTATAAACATGGCACTGTTTGCATATGACGTAATCAAGGATCCTGAAGTGATGGCACACATCTCAGAGGCGCGAAATGGGAATGGTGTTCACATATACATTGACGTGAGTAACATTTAAACACATATTGTCCCACAAGGCAGACATATAACCAAATTACTCGGTGCGTTTTAGCTTAAAGAAACTTCAATGGAACGCTTAAGGCAGGTGCACAATACTATAAACAGTTTCGTTGAGGCCTACGAACATTTTACGATGTTTGGGCAATTCGCCATGGTGATGCAGCGGTTCAGATGCTTGGCTGCTGACCTGAAGGTCACAGGTTCAATTCAAGCCGCAGCAGTCGCATTTCAATGAAGGTCAAATGGTAGAGGCCCGTGTACTGTATGTGTCAGCGTATATTAAAAGAACACCAGATGGTCGACATTTCCGGTGTCCTCCACTAAGGTGTCCCTCATAATCATAAAGTGGTTTTCGCACACTTTAACATGAATTCTATATCTTTGAATGTGTGTCTCGCCGTTGAAGAAATAATAAATATCGACTTGAAGATGGTATGTGTGATTCTGTACAGCGGAGCGTAAGAACATTTTGATTACTTTGTATTACCAATGGAAAATTTTCTTCCTTACTTTATTATGATTATCAGGTGTTTAATGTTCCAAAGCCAAGCTATGATCACGAGAGGTGCAACAGTGGAGCACATGGAAGTTTCCGGCAACTGGTGTTGTTTGGAGTGGAGTGATATTGCACAATGTGCGGGTCTCCGGCGTTTCGCATTCATCACAATGTGGCAGCTGCTGCCGGAATCAAACGAACGACTTTAAGTCAGCTTCTTGATCCGACTCGATTCCAATGATGTAATAGGGCAAGGACCATGGCGAAAGTTTTGTATATATTATGGGTTATGCCGGTGGGCACTGCCCTAATTAGCTGCGATTAAGAGGAACCAGCCGTGGCAATCATACGATAGTACTGTCTCATTTTTTTTTTCACTTGTGGTTATGAGACCAAAACAATAAATATATACGAATCAAACATACTTTATTTTATCGGAACACCACCAGCATCACGATGAGCAGTGTCACACGGAAGTCTTTTGTTACGAGATTGCATTAAATAACCGTAAGAATCCATATTACTTTGGTTGTACATTACTTCGCTTAACAGTACTTCAATTCTCATATAGGCACAGTCATTGGATACCTTTTCTTTCTTGCAAACCACACAGGAGCCGGACATATCCGCCGGATTAGTAATGGCGACTCCAGTCGACGACGTGTTTGCAACGAAAACCAAGCAGTTTACCTGGACCTGCGTCTTTAGAGCTACTGCAGATGCACCTATGTACGTATTTTCTCTGTCTTATATGTGATTGATGTCTTTATAAGAGGCGGAATCCACCGATTAGATGGCTTTAGCAGTGAATAAATACTGTTTGGTCTTCGTCCCACAAGCTACATCATTAAAATCTATCTCAGTTGTGTGATTCTGACAGATAATTTATAACTATTTAGTTCTTTAGATTTAGAGCAACATTTCGAATGACTGATGTGTAATTGGTTGCAAGACGTGGTATAAACGCATTATATCGTGAGCTCAAATATGCAGCACCTTGTTTGTTCCTGAAGCTCATAGCACATGGAATGTCACTGAAGCTGATGTTCGTCACTTGTCTTGATCAGAGGAGCAGCTGCTTTCATTAGCAAATCATAGGTTCCTTCGGCATGTTTAGAAGGCTTAAAGTGCCGAAAAATTGGTCAGTAGTCTCAGGACATCATCTTATTCGATCTAATGGAGCATCCCAGCCATCGCGGCTCGTGTGTTCTCGCGCACGTCAATGAGCAACGTCATTGGCGCTTCGATGGGCCGGCAGCACGTGATCGCCTACGTGAGCGGTGAACCAATTTGTGTAATGCGTGCAGAAAGAGTTAGTCGATTATTTTTGTTTTGCAGAAACGTTGCCGTCTTATAGCAACCTTTCGCAATGCGAATCCTGTGAAGGCTGCTCGGGTTGAGATGTAGATATATTGTCGTTTATAATCCTGCATCGCCAGCGTAACCGCCACCTGCTGTGACACTTCGGCCATTTACAGCGGCTACCGAAGCCCCACGAAGAGACGCGCCCTTTTCGCCTTTTGCCGAGCCCGTGAATGAACTGGAGCACCCGTATTCAGCTGCGTACACAAAGGCTTCCAGTGCAACTGTTTCTTTAGAATATAGCCTTGGCACGAGCTGCTCGCCTCCCAGCATCGTATTCTCATAAAACACTTCTGGAGAAGAGAACAATCACACAGGTCCCTCTTGATTTCTAGTCCAGCTAAACCACCTCCCTTTCACTGCAACGCGGCCTCAAGCCCGCCGCTTCCGACAGGTGCCTACCCATGCTAGTAAACCTCGTTATCTGCGCAGAACGCTGTGCCCCTTTGATGGTGGTGTTGTGAGCACCGAGGTTAATTAACCTCTCCACGCTCACCGTGACCGCGATTCCCAGCACATTGGACACCGTCCCTCTGTAGAGTGTGACGCTCATTGCTTTCGATCTTAGTCTGACACAAGGCCGATACAACTTGACTGATGAGGTTCATCAGAGAACCATGGTGCACCCTATACTTAGGTTGTCCGCACCTAGCTCCCCATTTTATTGGATACTTTCATGATTGGACAGAAAATATTTTCTATCTTAGAGGCGAGATGCGCAATGGTTTTGGTATTAGAGTCCCTGGCATCAAGCAGCACTCTTTAATGTTTGAAAGAATTAACACTGAGGATTTTCTAACCGTCCGGCAGGTAAACATATACGGTGATCTACTCGAGCAGCGGTTGCCCTCGAACTCCATGCAAGAATTTTTTATTTGAGTGGGGGGGAGAAAAAGGGGGAGCCGAATGTGTTTCAATCATGCTTTCTGAACATTTGACCATGCATTTATATGTGTGAATAGATACACAAATTTGAAGGTTTCGGGTAGGGGGGTAAGGCTTTGTCTCCCCCTCACTTGCACTTTAGGTACGCTGTCGTAAATATTTTATAGCGAATACTGTGTCAGTCAATATACAGACAATTGTTACTGGCTACTCCGAGCAAATAGAAAGACATCCTCTGAAAAATCCTGGTACTTCTGTGGCAGAAACAACATATCTGTTTAATGGATGTCTCAGAATGAAATCTCGTAGAGCAGAGATTGGCAAATTTTTGTGTCAAAGGGCCCAGTTTTTTTTTTTTTTTTGAAGCGGCGGTTTAAGTGCTTTGTGGCAAATAGTGGGGGCAGGGGGTGGAGTATTTTTGATAACGAGAGGGATGATTTTGACGCTCTGTCGTAGTCCGCAAAATATACTGCCTGAAACGCTGGGCACAGGTTGCTGACTTCTGTTGTAGAGGACAAGAAACCAAAAACTCCGTTGTTTTTAAAATACACAATATCATCAATTCGCTTGCTATGCAAGTGGTCGCCTATTTGACATGTCAGCCTCATCAAAACATTTTAGCACACTTCTTGGACGTGTACTTTTTTCGATACGAGAACACTGAATCGGGCAAGTTAATTTGTTTACAGGAAAGTGCTGTTCTCTTCATCTTCTTTTTTTCGCTGATGTGATAAGCCAGACCACATGTCTTGTGCAGGCCCACTGTAATTTTTCCTTCCTTCTGCAGTGTCGCCGCCGAGATGTCGAATCCTAAGGACAGCTACACCTTGCAACTGGGCATTAATGGAGACACTAAGAAGCCGTCACTGTACAAGAGGCCGTATGCTGCCATTAGAGACAAGTACAAGTGGTCTAAACCCGGCGACCACACCTTGGTCACGTACGATGGGAAGAAGGGAGACTACATTTGCCTGCAGACGCGATTCTCCGTGCCACAATTCGACGCGAGAAACAACGTCACCAGCAAGAATCTGCTTCAGGTATGAAGGACGAAGGATGTTCGCGAACAAACTGCTACGGGCGTTTCCTCTATGTATTTATTCAACGGACTTTTAAGTCAAGTGCATTCTATCGTGTACCAGGGTGTGATCGATGCGATTAGTGTCATTTGCGCCAGTTGGCGATGTCGTATTTCGAAAATTTTAAATGTGAACTTGAACAAAGGCAGTGTCAGTGAAATAGTGTTAAAGGGTCGGCGTCACATTTGTGTATATATACACAGGGTTCATTCTAAGCATTAAAACCTTTCCTTAAAAGCTTTATTAGTTGCGCACTTGCCGTCTTCGCAGATGATTTCTAGGCTAAAGCGGAAAAAATTCCCAACTGATTCACAACAGTGTACGCTTTTCGGGAATAATAGCGGGTTCTTTTTATGCAATTACTGAAGCTGATTGGTGAAAGAATGCTTATATATTTAGTTACACGCATATTACCTTTAATTACTAAAACTCACATGAAGCGAAGTTTTCCTTTATGATAGTATGTGGCGTTTAAAGTCCCGGAACCACCATACGATTATGAGAGACGCCGTAGTGGAGGGCTCCGGATATCTCGACCACCTAGGTTTTTTTTTATGTGCACCCGAATCTGAGCCTAGGGGCTTCCATCGATAGTGCAGCCGCCGAAGCCAAGATTCGATCCCGCGACCTGTGGGTCAGCAGCCGAGTGCGTTGGCAACTAGACCTCCGCGGCAGGGGCAACTTTCGCTCATATTCTTACTTAGAATGTAATACTGAGCACCTTGAAGTTGTGCCTTGCAAACGTGGCGGGTTTCTCGCAGCGCGTGAAAATTCTTGACCGAAAAGGATAGTACAATGTAGCAATGAGTGGGAAAGAGAAGTGAGTACGAGGTGGAAAGGAAGTAAGGACGGTAGAGCAGAACATAGCGGCATGTAGTGTAATATAGCAAGGTTGTGTAAAAGGAAAGTGACGACAAGGAATACTCATCTGAAAGTGGGGAGGAGGGGAAGCAGGAGGGGAGACGTTCACTCTGCAAGGTTTCTTTTGTGGCCATGGACGCTGAGCAGGCTGCATGTTTGCAAAAGCTACTGCTTCCTTGCCCGTGTACGCGAGCATTGATTCAGGACAAGTGAACCACTCCTCCATACTTCCTGCAGCTTTCACGTAGGGTATGACAACGTAAATCTTTAGTTTTTGTGCTGCGGACGCAGCTCTGTAGAAGTAAGCCTTCATATGACGCAACGTATAACGAAATTCAGTACAACAAAATTGTCGCTATGAAAAATTATCTAATTCTGCCTAACACGGCATCCGGCAATGCAACGTATTTCGAACCTGAGTATAACGAAATCTGTTATTGGTGATCTATAGGAGGTCTTGAGCCTATCCCGGAGGATGACCGGGGCAGTAAATTGACATGACGATAGTTATAGCACGAGAACAAAACGACGACACAGAGACAAGAAGGACACGAAAGACACGAGCGCTTCGTGTCCTTCTTGTCTCTGTGTCGTCGTTTTGTTCTCGCGCTATAACTATCGTCATGCCATACCAACTAGCCCAAGCTGCCACACTTCTAAGTTACAGTAAATTGACGTTTCTTCTGTGACGTGATCAGTGAGCTTAGTACATTTCTAGCGAACACGAAATTTGTGTGAGTTCAGGGGTGATATTCAGCCGCCGTGATAAGAACTTCAGAGGTGGTCAGATCCGAGTTTGAAGAAAATTTATTTTTTTACGCATTATTAGGACAATGTCGTGCTGCTTTTAATATTACAAAACTCTTCAGCGTTTGCTTTCCATTGAAAAATCATTCGATGGCTATTTATACCTAACCTAAAATAGGTGTATTTTCAATTGAAAAAAAAGGTCATCATGAAGTGTACTGCCGATTTTGCTCACTCGGTTATCGAGGTATATACATAGGTACTGCTTCACCGTAGCACAATGCCACTCTGTGAACAGGTGAATACCATCAACGGTTGTGCACTTGGATGGCTGTTACGTACGGCCCATTTGCTAGATGGCACTGCTGCTTGCCATGGTCTCCTTTCTTTTAGTGGTGAACGCAACACGTTCAGGTAGTCTACTAAGGTAAAAATTTTATTACACCTCAATTTTAATCAAATTGCGCCGGTTGTTCCATAGTTTTATCATTCTTTCATTCTTTTTTTCAATTTCACTCAAATTGACGTTATGCGCATTTTGAATATCCATAGCCCACTTCATGGCAGAGGTTTTATACCAAAAGACTACTAGCCCTTGCTATCAACGCTGTCTGACCCCTTGTGTTGTCCGGTCAGCTTGCGTCCATGTTTGCGCGCTTTACTTCATTCATGGTGAATTCCTTCCACTAAGCTTCACCTTCTCTCACTTTAGGCTGCCTTGATTTGACTCAAAATACACGAGAAAGTGCTACCTTTGTGTTTCAGTTCTTCTTTAACGGAAAGCAGATATCGGTGAACCAGTCCTTCAAGACAGATGCCGATCTGAAGGATGTACTGAGCCGAATGTCCTACCACGGCACATACTTCACAAACGTACAGTGCACCGAACACCACTTGGAATACTCTGGCATCGTGGATGGCCTGCCGCAGGACACATCTAAAGAATATGTGAGTGCTTGACCGGTTATTTATCTGTTTCTAATGTTGGGTACATCTTTAAAAGGCAGTGGCAAGCATCAATGAGATCACACAGTTGATAGCGTCATAGCATGTGCAGTCAATCAGTCCTTCGTTTAACAACACCACCAACTTTATTTTCCCTTCACATCGGAGGCAATGGGCGACCACGCATAGGTAATATGAGAGATGCATATTTTGTCTTCAATAGTTACTCACAGCAACAAGCTGCTTGAAAACAGAGACAGCTCTGAGAAGGCGTGAGGCTGAACGAATGCTAAAAATATCTTCTATTTCAAAGGTGAATTCTATTTCTTTTATGTTGCACCAGCTAGCACTGACATTAAGATTCAGTATAAGCATAGGCGTATCAGCCGGGGGTGCAAGCGGGGCTCGAGTCCCACTGAGAAACGTTGGAGGGGAGGGAGGGCTGAACCTCACCCCCCCGCACTTTCGACAGTGGTCAATCTTGCCTGCACGCTGGAAAAACCAACAAGCAAGGGGTAGTTTTCCATCACAACAGTAATCACTCAATTATATTTTTACGAGAGAACGAAATTGTTACGAGGCTATGTTACAACACAGGGAAAATTTGCGAACATTGCCGCTTTGATGAATTTCATTGTATATATATATATATATATATATATATATATATATATATATATATATATATATATATATATATATATATATATATATATATATATATATATATATATATATATATATATATATATATATATATATCCCGGCTAACCAGTGAGTAGGTTTGCCCCCCCCCCACTCGCGAAAGAGTTGGTACACCACCGAGTATAAGTTTAACTTTGGTGACTACAGGAACCAATATATTCCCATTTGCGGTAGGTTCTGGCGGGAAAGCATTCAAAGTGCAAAGTGGTCACTAGTGCATGAGCGATGGAGCCGCCACGCAGAGTTTCCAATGAAACTTCGCATTTCATACGTAAGCACGAGAGAAGCTGCTCATAGCGTGTCGTGTTTTCAGGGTTCATAAAGAACATAGGTCACCTTTATTGCGATAGCAATTATCTGGACACTCTCGGCTGGATTTTTCCGCTGGCGTCGCTCTCGTTCACTGGACACTCTTAGTCAAATCTTGGCTAGAATACACGCCAGTAGGCAGAAAATCAATGCTTGATTGATATGTGGGGTTTAACGTCCCAAAACCACTATATGGTTATGAGAGACGCCATAGTGGAGGGCTCCGGAAATTTAGACCACCTGGGGTTCTTTAACGTGCACCCAAATCTGAGCACACGTGCCTACAACATTTCCGCCTCCATCGGAAATGCAGCCGCCGCAGCCGGGATTCGAACCCGCGCCCTGCGGGTCAGCAGCCGAGTACCTTAGCCACTAGACCACCGCGGCGGGCTAGGCAGAAATCAAATCAAATTATAACCGCTTATAATCAGTTATTTACGCGGCTCCGTAGCCATGTACCAGAGTAACCGGCCCGATTCGAAGTAGCCTTCAAAATGGTGGGACAAGCATTAGCCGGGATTTTAGGTCATTTTTTTTCCTGGGTGCGGCCTGTGATTACGCGTGACATTTCCGTAGGAGGCCTAGCCCTGACTTTGTTGCGTAAAGGAAAATATGGTTTTACGCATTCGATAGCGGTTTTTCGCCGAACACCTAAGTTCACCGAACATGCACGAGCTGCGCTCTCTGTGCCGGCGACCACGCGTTCAGAGTGTCCTATTTCAATCCGTGAGTACTGTACTAACAATCCTCATAGCAGGTCGGTTGGTCTGTTATTAAAACATTCATGCAAATCATTCATCTGATATGACTTACGTGTGATGTGTAGAATTTCAGCTGTCCCCATGCAGCCGGTTTGCGCAGGTAGGGTAAACTAGCCATTGTCTAAAAGCGCACAGTCACAATATTGATGCACGATTGGAAACACGGAAAGACTACGGAACAAAATATAGAAACATGAATCATGACCAACAGACGCTTGCGAATGAAAAGCACAAGCAGCTAAGTTTGATTTCACAAATATGAACAAAAAGACATCACGCCATAGGTGCAAAACCTGCTCAACCAGTGTGAAGGAAAGCGCTCGAAAGTAAAAAAAAATGGGACATATGCATGGGAATATAAGTCAGGCAACTAGCACGGTCTAATTGTTTTCGCAGATGTAGTGCACAGTTTGCCACATCACGTTCCATCACACGTTTGTTTGCAGGTGAGCTGGAAGGGCATTGTGCTGTGTTATATGAGTGTAGGTGGGTCAGCTGTCATAACTGGCAAATACGAAGCCGTAAAGCCAGCGTTCAATGGGTGAGTCGATATTGTGACCCATTTATAGCGTTACCCTGCAAAGTTTGAAAGCATGCTCATCTCAGTGACTGGGATAGAGGGTAGACCATTGTCACCATGTTGCTCCGGGCAACACCACCTAGAAGTACCGCATCGTCGACAAGTGAGGCTGCTACAACATGCTCATCCTCCCCAATGAGCAGAACCTGGTTATCCATGCTGTCAAAAAGCGTATAGTAACTAGCACGGTACTTCAAAGTAATATTGCGAGGGCACTAGCAGTTGAGCCAGCGGATCGTTACTGTGCTAGCAAGCTACCTCCGCACCGCCATTACCACAGAAGAATTAGTTGCTAGCTCCATCCTATCGTCCACAAAACATGTTATCACACAACTACGTCTTTTCACAAACGTCGTATGCTGACACATTATGCAAAAACTTCCGTAAATGCTCAGATCATCTTGCCTTTATTTCTCTGGTGTTTGTAAGGTATAAAACATTGTGAATATTCGCGGGGAATTTCGATCCCCAGCAGTGCAAAGCACTGTTTGATGGCGCCAGCCCATCTCTCATAAGAACTACTTGGAAAGCTTCGGAAGCACACATTGATTTCCGTCGAGTCACGACATTAAATCTTAATCATGTCACCAATAACCATATTACAACAAGTTATAACTATTATTAGTTAGCTGTATAATTTTAGCTGTATGTATACATACAGTTAGCAGTTTGTAGCGCTGACCTATCGCACTATTCGATGTGTCTAATAATGTGATGTCAAAACATGTGATTCCGTCAGGAAGTGCACAAATTTACATACCAGATATCACTTTCACTAAATAAAGAAGGTGGAAACGAAATCGTAAAATTACGTCTTTAAATAATGCCAAGGAGGATCATACCAATCGCCTTATCTGATACTACAGCTTTAGACTGAACGGAATGTCAAGCGATAAAAGAAAATTAAAAAAAAATGACTGGGTCCCCCACTTTTTCACCTTGTTTGGTTCAAATTGCGCAAACGGGAAATATGAGACGAATGATGAGGAAAATGTCAATATGTTTCACCACCATTTATTGCATTATTATCACTTTCTTTTTTTTTCGTTTTGCTGTTGGCGCACAAACGCTACGAATTAATCGCAGCCTAGTCTTTCTTCCGGTTCAGTGTACAGAATAAATTGCAAGGAAAAACATATTGGTGTCTGCCCTGCCTGCAAGATGGCATATTTCAATGAGCACGCACGCTTAAAAGCAGGGTGCCTAATGCCTGCATCATTTTTAATGGTATCCCTCATTCCTTCGAATTTACGGCTTATGTAGCCCCGCCGCGGTGGTCTAGTGGCTAAGGTACTCGGCTGCTGACCCGCAGGGCGCGGGTTCGAATCGCGGCTGCGGCGGCTGCATTTCCGATGGAGGCGGAAATGTTGTAGGCCCGTGTGCTCAGATTTGGGTGCACGTTAAAGAACCCCAGGTGGTCTAAATTTCCGGAGCCCTCCACTACGGCGTCTCTCATAATCATATAGTGGTTTTGGGACGTTAAACCCCACATATCTATCTTACGGCTTATGTACAACAATAATAACTTCAAATAGGCGTTACACTGCCCCTCGGTGCCCTTGGCTTTCAAATTCTCTTCTTCTTGCCTTGCGTAAAAAAGATAATTTTTACAAAAAGATGAAGCGCAAACCTTTAAATTCTAATCTCCGAGCACGTTATAAACGCTACTCTCAAGTTCTGTGCTCGCTCCTTAAAGCCGCCAAGCGCCGCTACTACGACAATGAATTCAATAGGTGCGGTAACAACATAAAGAAAAAATTGAAGTTAGTTAAGGAATTCCTGAATAACGCTACTCAGCACAAGCCCATCAAATCCATTGTTCAGGGCGACTCATCATTTACTGAACCTGCAGCTATTGCTAATGCATTTAGCAATCATTTTCGGGTGTATGCTCACAACTTCCCTCGTACCCTTATTCTTGCGACCTTTTGCGTTGCCCCCAATCGTTTTTTTCTATTTCCTACTTGTTCCGACGAAATCGAAGCTACCATTGCAGGATTAAAGACTACCGGGCCTGGCTTAGATGGTATTCATGGGTTTTATTTGAAACTTGTACGTTGACTTGTTGCGCCACTACTTTGCTATATATTTAACTTAATTTTTAAAACCGGATTATTTCCACAGTCCTTGAAAATAGCAAAAATTGTTCCTGTACTCAAAAAAGGAGACGCGCGCTTTATGGATAATTATCCACCCATTTCTATTCTTTCCTTCTTAGATAAGGTTCTAGAAAAACTTATTGAGACCCGTCTTTCCCGCTACCTTAAAAAATTCAACTCACTCACCCCTTCTCAGTTTGGTTTTCGTGCTGCCCTATCAACTAATATTGCGACTGCTTGTCTAACAGATAAAATTAAGTCTTTCATTGATCACGGCGACGTTGCTGCTGCTGTTTTCATAGATTTTTCAAAAGCGTTTGACACCATTGACCATGACATTCTCTTCACTAAACTGGAGCGTTATGGCATTACGGGTCCTGCTCTAACTTTGTTACGCAGCTTTCTTTTAAACAGGCAACAAATAGTTTCTGTCTCGACAGCAACATCACCCCCGGTCAAAGTTAACAGAGGCGTTCCACAAGGCTCAATCTTGGGCCCACTTCTTTTTTTAATTTACATTAATGACGTTCCTCGCTGTTTAACCTCTTCACAATGCGTACTATATGCTGACGACACTACCATCTTTAATTCCCACCGAAACATGTGTACCTTAACGCAAATGCTCCAAGCTGACCTATTTTCCCTCGAGCGATGGTGCCTCTTCAACAAGTTATCTATTAACGTTCTTAAAACTTGCTTTCTGCTTTTTAGTTCCCCGCAAAGAAAAATTTCCGAGTTCCCTTCCCTGTATATTTCCGGTATTAAAATTGAACTTCGTCGTAGCACTAATTTTCTTGGTGTAATAGTCGATTCTCACCTTAAATTTCATGAGCACGTAATCTTCATTTCAAAGAAAGTTATGTTCGGCATAAGAGTGCTGATTAGAGCTAGACCATACTTCAACTTGCAAACTTTCCTAACTTTGTATTACGCTTTTGTCCACAGTCACCTAAATTACTGCATTTCTTCCTGGGGTGGTACGTATCATACCCACATCACCCCATTATTAACACTGCAGAAACAAGCGTTACGCATCATTACATTTTCCCATCAACAAGCAGAATCTTCCCCGCTGTTCTATCAGCTCCGTGTTTTGCCCCTTCATCATCTGTTTAGGTACAGCATTGGTATTTTATTTTTTAACGTCTTGCACGATCACCTTGTCTTAGATATTCTCCCTCATTGCATCACTAATAATCTCAATTCAACGCGCTTTGCCTCACGCCAGAATCTCTTACTTCCGTGTATACACACTAACTACGGCAAACAAATGATTCTATTCTCGGCCATTTCACTCTGGAATTCACTTACCTCTGATATTAAATCTTCTAAATCACTTTGCGTTTTTAAAACCAAACTAAAGACTTTCTTGTTAGGCCCTTCTGTTTGATTGAATTCTAACTGTATTATCATGTCTTTTTTTTACGATGTATTCCTTGTTTTTTAGTGTTCCTGCTTATTATTCTAATGGTTTTTTTGTTTTCTTTTGTTTTTTTCATCTTTCTCTTTTTTATGCTGTGTTTATGCTGTGTTTAATTGCTCACAATGTATTTCAGTGTTGCTTGATGATTACCTTTTTTTTCCGTGGGAGGTCCCGCCTGCGGTTCTTACCTTGGGACCTCCCAGCGAATCTGTACCCACAAACTTTTTCACGTTCGCACTTGATGAATAAAGAAAGATGAATAAAAAAACACCAACATGTTTGTGGGACCTGTCGCAGAGGAGGGCTCCATAAATTTCGTTCTTGTGGACCTTTTATAGTAGACGGATGTCGCAGAATGCACGGGCATCTATAAGCGCTTCATCTTCAACGACGTGCAGCAACCACCAAAAAGTCGCGACAACCCCGCCGCGGTGGTGTAGTAGCTAAGGTACTCGGCTGCTGACCCGCGGGTCGCGGGATTGAATCCTGGCTACGGCGGCTGCATTTTCGATGGAGTTGGAAATGCTTTAGGCCCGTGTGCTCAGATTTGGATGCAAGTTAGAGACGACAGAGAAGCCCAGGTGATCGAAATTTCCCCAGTACTTCACTAAGAGAGAGAGAGAGAATAAAATGAGGGAAAGGCAGGGAGGTTAACCAGATAATGGAGCATCCGGTTTGCTACCCTGCACTAGGGGAAGGGGGAATGGGGAAGAAAGATTGGAAAGAAAGCGAAGAGGGAAATAGACGCGCGCGAAAAAAAGGGGGGGGGAGCTGGGGTGCTACAGTCTATACAATAGGCCGCTGCCACGCAAAAAGTTCAGTAGGGCCTTCACTGATTTTCTGTGAGCACACAAATCATGTCTTCTTTCCAGCACTGATTGTTCAGACAAAGGTCTGTCGTCAAGGCGAGCTAACGTAGCAGCTAGTTGCCGTCTTTGAACGCTGTAATGAGGGCAGTGACAGAGAACGTGCTCTATAGTTTCATCGCTGCCGCAATGACCGCAAGCAGCACTGTCTTCCATGCCGATTCGGTAGGCGAAAGCTTTGGTGAAGGCGACACCAAGCCATAGTCGGCAAAGCACCGTTGTCTCGAGTCGGGAGAGTCCAGACGGAGGCCGGAGTCGACGAGACGCGTCCAGTCTACGCAGTCGCGTGTGCCGTAAGCACTCGGTGTTCCACAGGGATTTTAATTCTGCATTAGCGATTTTACTAAAGCGCCTCTCATAAACATGAGGTGGTTTTGGGACGCTAAACCGAACATCACCGCAGGGGCGCCTGCGCAAGTAGGCGTTTGGTGTGTAGCGACACCACGAACCCGAGCTAACGGGGGAGTTTCGACTCCCTCTCACGCCTAGCCGTGCGTGGCTTTGCCGTGTCCGAGGAAAAGGGGATCCTGGGGGTTGAGCCGACGCTGGATGATTGGACCGTTAAGGCCCCCCGGCAGAGGCAACACACCCCTTTGGCCCCGGCTTCACGTAGACGGCACCCCTGAGCTGACACACCCAGGGGAATCGGCAGTCGCCTTTTCCTATCTCTCTCTCCCTACATCTTCGTCTTTATCTCTTACTATTTATCTGTCCTGTCTTCTACTCTCTTCCGTTTACTTCCAAACTTCCTGGCGGCTAGAGTTAACCCTGTGCGAATAGCCTACCTTGGTCTAGGCGCATTGGGTTATAGTGGCGTTGTACGGCTGGCGTCTGCAGGTTTCAGCATTTGTAACCTTGTAGCGTCCCCTCGTTGGGCTCCGTGGTGGGTGGCCGCCAACGCTGCTGATCAACAATAAGGAAGACATGCATGGAGCATTCCCACTACTGTCTGATCGTACCGGCTTAAAGCCGGTACGCACCGATGATCTCACCAGAGAAGGATTGGCCACCCTGGTGCAGTATTTGGCCACCCCCTCCCGTAGGCATTCGTCAATTAACTCACGGCCCTCAGTCCCCACTAGCTGCGGAGCAACTGACCACGGTGGCGGTCAGATCTGCAAAGCAGCAGAGGGTGCTAGGAATCTCTGGATACGGACAGGCCACCATTGGAACTTGAACTTAGCAACGTTTAACGTTAGAACGTTATCTAGTGAGGGAAGTCTAGCTGTATTATTCGAGGAGCTAGAAGGCATTAAATGGGATATAATAGGGCTGAGTGAGGTTAGGAGGACAGATGAGGCCTATACTGTGCTACAGAATGGGCACGTCATTTGCTATCGGGGCTTGGCAGACAGAAGAGAACTGGGAGTAGGGTTCCTAATTCACAGAAACATAGCTGGCAACATAGAGGATTACTATAGCATTAATGAAAGGGTGGTAGGCATTGTAATTAAACTGAATAAAAGATACAAAATGAAGGCAGTACAGGCTTACGCGCCTACATCCAGCCATGATGACGCTTCAGTTGAAAGCTTCTATGAAGACGTGGAATCGGCAATGAGTAAGGTGAAAACACAGTATACAATAGTAATGGGCGACTTTAATGCAAAGGTAGGGAAGAAGCAGGCTGGAGACCAGGCAGTAGGAGATTATGGCATCGGCACTAGAAACACCAGAGGAGAGCTACTAGTAGAATTCGCAGAACGCAATAATCTGCGTATTTTGAATACCTTCTACCGAAAACGAGAAAACCGCAAGTGGACATGGAGGAGCCCTAATGGCGTAAATAAGAACGAAATAGACTTTATAATGACTGCACACCCAGGAGTCGTGCAGGATGTGGAAGTGGTTGGCAAGGTAAGATGCAGTGACCATAGAATGGTACGGGCTCGAATCCGCCTAGACTTTAAGAAGGAACGACAGAAACTGATACGCAAGAAGCCAATCAATGAGCTAGCACTGAGAGGGAAAGTACAGGAATTCAGAGTGTCACTGCAGAACAGGTACTCTGCTCTTAGCGAGGAAACTAACCTTAGCGTAGATACAATGAATGATAATCTGACGAGTATCATCACGGAGTGTGCAGTGGAAGTTGGAGGCAGGGTAGCTAGACAGGACACCGGCAAGCTTTCCCAGGAAACGAAGAACCTAATTAAGAAGCGTCAAATCATGAAAGTGTCAAGTACAACAGACAAAATAGAACTGGCAGAGCTTTCGAAGCTCATTAATAGACTTAAAGTATGCGATGTAAGAAGGTATAACATGGAGAGAATAGAGCACGCTCTGAAAAACGGAGGAAGCGTCAAAGCAGTGAAGAGGAAACTTGGGATAGGCAAAAGGCGGATGTATGCCTTAAGGGACAAAAAAGGCAAATTAACTACCAATATGGATAGGATAGTTAAAATAGCGGAGGAGTTTTACAGAGATCTGCACAGTAGCCGAGACAACCACGACCTTAATACTATAAGAACTAGCAGTAACCCAGACGACACCCCACCGGTAATGATAGTAGAAGTCAGAAAAGCTTTGGAGAGCATGCACAGAGGCAAAGCTGCTGGTGAGGATCAAGTAACATCAGATCTGCTGAAAGATGGAGGACAGATTGTGTTAGAAAAACTAGTCACTCTATTTACGAGGTGTCTCCTGACGGGAAAAGTACCAGAGTCTTGGAAGAACGCTAACATCATCTTAATACATAAGAAAGGAGATGACAAGGACTTGAAGAATTACAGGCCGATCAGCTTGCTCTCTGTAGTATACAAGCTATTTACAAAGGTAATTGCTAGCAGAGTAAAGAAAACGTTAGAATTCAATCAACCAAAGGAACAAGCAGGATTTAGAACAGGCTACTCAACAATTGACCACATTCATACTATCAATCAGGTAATAGAGAAATGCTCAGAGTATAACCAACCACTATACATAGCCTTCATAGATTACGAGAAGGCGTTTGATTCAGTAGAAATATCAGCCGTCATGCAGACACTGCGGAATCAGGGCGTAGATGAAATATATATAAACATTCTGGAATAAATCTACAGGGAATCAACTGCTACCATAGTGCTTCATAAAAAAAGCAACAGAATACCAATAAAGAAGGGTGTAAGGCAGGGGGACACAATCTCCCCAATGCTATTCACTGCGTGCTTACAGGACGTTTTCAGAAGCCTAGAATGAGAACAGTTAGGGATAAGAGTTAATGGAGAGTACCTCAGTAACCTGCGCTTCGCCGATGACATTGCATTGCTGAGTAACTCAGGGGACGAATTGCAACTCATGATTACGGAGTTAGACAAGGAGAGCAGAAAGGTTGGTCTTAAAATTAATCTGCAGAAAACGAAAGTAATGTACAACAATCTCGGAAAGGAGCAGCGCTTTGCGATAGGTAATAGTGCACTTGAAGTTGTAAAAGACTATGTCTACTTAGGGCAGGTAATAACCGCAGAGCCTAACCACGAGACTGAAGTAACCAGAAGAATAAGAATGGGGTGGAGCACATTCGGCAGGCACTCTCAAATTATGACAAGTAGATTGCCACTGTCCCTCAAGAGGAAGGTATATAACAGCTGTATCTTGCCGGTACTTAGCTGCGGAGCAGAAACCTGGAGACTCACAAAGAGGGTTCAACTTAAATTGAGGACGACGCAGTGAGCAATGGAAAGAAAAATGGTAGGTGTAACCTTAAGAGACAAGAAGAGAGCAGAGTGGATTAGGGGACAAACGGGAGTTAAGGATATCATAGCTGCAATAAAGAAGAGGAAATGGACATGGGCCGGGCATGTAGCACGTAGACAGGATAACCGCTGGTCATTAAGGGTCACCAACTGGATTCCCAGAGAAGGGAAGCGGGGTAGGGGGAGACAGAAGGTTAGGTGGGCAGATGAGATTAAGAAGTTTGCGGGTATAAATTGGCAACAGCAAGCACAGGACCGGGTTAACTGGCGGAACATGGGAGAGGTCTTTGTCCTGCAGTGGACGTAGACAGGCTGATGATGATGATGATGAAACCGAACATATCAATCAATATCATCGAAGGCACGACTTTCACGTCAGCAGCTGGGGAATGCAGCCACTGCACTATTCAGGTGAACGACTATCTTTCAGAGACGGTGACGTGAAACCGAGAATCTCCAGGCCTGCGTGGAACGCGACGCGCAGTCACAAAGAAAGCTGGAACAGCGGTCTTTAAGAGCCGTTTTTGAACAACTTTTTGTGTATTTACTGCAAGCACACTCGCAGGGCACCTGCTATTCCATTATTCATTGCGTAACAGAGAAGCATTCAATATTCTACCCTTCGTCAATCTTCGAAGAAGCGTGGTAGCAACTGTGTAATTGCAAGGAACTTTCTGTATTTGTTCTATTCTGTGGCCGATGACGATGAGTAGTTGTGCCAGAAGCTCCTGTTATCCCCACAATCTCCTAAAGAGAGAGAGAGAATCATTTTATACGGAAGCTGGAGAGGTTCTGCCTGGTTTTTCACCTGACAGGCTACTCCAGTTGGCGGGTGATGACAGTGATATATACAATGATAAACACACAACTCACACAGTTACGAACACGCGTAACAGTCACATAACACATAAAGTCACTCACACGCATTGCACTATTCAGAGGTAATGCACCACAGTTAATGTGTTAACAAGATCAAGCTTTTGTAAAGTGTTATAGCATCCGACGATCCACTCGTTTCGCAATTCGCATTATGCGAGGCCTGGTTCGTACCTTTGCCGTTCTAAAATGCTTCATTTCTCATACTAATGAGATTCTTTTTCTCGGCATCAAGCCTGCCTAAGGCCAGTTTCGAAAAGAGTTGCAAGCACCGACATGGTTCAGTGGGAGAATACTGGCCTGGCACGCAGGTGACTCGGGTTTGAGTCCCTGTGTGTCCTCGGCGTTTTGAAGACGATAGTCTTTGTCGGGGACCATCGACGCAAAAGTTTGGTCTGTCTGTTTGCCTGTCTGCCTGCCTGTCAGTGGACTTGTCTGTTTGTCTGCTGATACCATACCCGAAATTGCCCAAAGTCCAGCCCGATCCACAGCGCCCTCAAATATTGCTCAAGTATCATGGTTCATACTTGTGCGATTGTCGATTATTGTGCATATCTGAGGCACAATAACAACACGTCAATATTCTGTGTGTATCTCTTTATACTAGAAAAGGCATAAATAATTAATTCCAAGGACCGTAGCATTTATCACGCTGCGCTGACAATGCAATGCTTGCACGAATAGGCAAGTGTTTCCAATGCTTCGCTAAGGCGACACGGTGGTGGCACCTACTCATCGCCTTGTGTTCTACACCTTATCGCCTCCAAGACGGACGCGCAGGCTACGCCCTTCATTTTCCAAGATAACTGCCCGATAGCGCTCATGGCTCACGTGTGATAAGGTCCCTAGATGAAACAAGCTTCCAAGGTCGCATCACTCAATGTTCTCGAGCCGTCCTCCTCACTCTCTCAATTACCCCTCTTTCAGGGGTGAAGCTCCTTATAGCGACACCCGTTCGTCCCTCGTAGCCGTTGTAGTATGTAACAAGTATAACATTTTGACATCCAAGGTAGGGCCGGTGGGAGATTTCTTCTGTGCGTTGTTGAACAATAAAAAATTGTGCTCAATGTACATGCCAGTGGCTGCTAATGGGGAATGAGAGGCAGGAGCATTCATTCAGTAACATATCAACATTTCTCATTCGTGCTTCGCATATCATCGATTCCCACTGTACATGGGATCTGCACATTTTGACTCTGTTTTTACTACATTAATCTAAAGATGATTACTTGTCGCTCGTGTTTCTATAGGTGCAAGTGGTTTGACATTTTAGAAAATGAGTCGCTCTGAAAAACATGCTGATATCGTCTGCATAAATTACGCACTTAGCCGATGGGACAACACTTACTATGTTATTGGTGTACAATATGGAGAGGTACGGACCTAAAATGCTCCACTGTTGGACGCCTGCTGTTACAGACTTAAGCTCCAAATGATTCTTGACTATGGCTACGATCTGGCATCTGTGTTGAAGGTAGAATGTAAATATAAAATGAGCTCTACCCTGAATACCATAGTGATCAGTTTTTTAGCAATACATTAAGACCTATAGACAAATACAATTTGACCAATACATTATGATGGCGCACCCTGTCGATTATGTGCTTCTTTTTCTCTAAAAAGTACAGAAGCAAGTTTAGTGAGAGCACTGAGTGCGTTTATTTTGTGTTTAAAAATCTGTACCATCGTCAATTCTAAAAAGTGTGACGCGCTAACAATGAGAAATGCTAGTGCAGATTACAGTGAAAATTGAGATCATTGCTCCGAACCACGGGTTGTTGTCAACACGGTACGATATAACATGTAAACAATACAGCAATGCACATCACACATTACAGGAGCACTCCAAAAACACGAAATGACAAATCACGTTTAAAACAGCAGAAAGCATAGCGGGCTTCTTTGTCGAACAACACACTGAACTTGCTAAAGAAATGTGACTGAATTAAAAATTTCATCTAACTGTAGACGCCTCGGACAACCGAGATACGACCAATTTTTTCGCGTCATCCTCGTCAATCTGCAAGAGTTCTTTAACCTTGTCAATGAGTGCTGGGCTCTTCGAGACGCATAGCAGCGCCTTCATGCACCGTTTCTGGTCCGTATTCCAAGCCACATAGTGCGCGGCGCACGTGACGTAGCCCACGTTACGACTCATAATGGCTTCGACGTTGGCTCTTCTCAAGACTTCACTATAGTCACCGCCACAGTTAGGAAGGCGAATACTCAACAGGGTTTGATTGGTCTCGAAATCGGCGGCAAAGAGTCGCAACAATTCCTCATTCTCCGAACTGTCCGACGAAGATACGTCGAGCTGGTCAATCGTCTCGTTGGAGAACACCGCCTGGACCAGGAAGCAAAGGTTGACCTCGCCAAAGTGTACACGATTAATGCTCACAGCTCGTAGGCCCTGGTTGGAGAAGGCAACGTCCAGAAGTAGGCTGTGGGGTTCGTTTTCTGCCCTAAGAGAGTCGTGAAGGTGCGGATCATGGCAGCCTCCCAGTTCGAGCTCCCTCAGCCGAGTGGCAGCTTTTATGTAGCTACACAACGACCTCATGGTGGGAACGTCGTCAAGAACTTCTTGGGAAAGGAAGAGGCCTAGCGTACTTAGATTGTGGAAGCAAGACATGAACTGTACACTCTTGCAAAACAAGTCCATGCTCCGATCAATGTATGAACTCACGACAATGTGCTTAATTTGCTCCCGGCGGTCTTCGGGCAAAGTGAGCGTCACCGGACTGATCACGTATTCGTTCTTCATGTGGACCTTTTTGCCCACTCCTGCATCATGAATCGTGCGACATACTCGCGGTAGTGCGCTTAGATACACACCGCTAACCACAATGGTCTTGAGGGACTCGATGACAGCAGCGGCGAAAAAAAGCACCGTGTAGTCGTCTGGCTTCCAGCCCTCGAGGTTGATTGAGAGCGACACAAGCGTGACCCGCGTCATATCGTCGAATGGCGCCAGCCAGTCGTGGACTGGTACAGTAGAGGAGGTCCCTGGTTGGTCCCAGTCCGTCTCATTGTCATCACTCTTTGCTGAACCATCCGATGTCCACCTGCAGTCACCGATGTCAAGTTCTCGCAGCGGTCCGCCATGTCGGGCCACGAGTCGGGACAGCGCGCATGCGCAGTTGCCATCCAGGAGAAAGCCAGAAAGCTTCAGCGTCTGCAAGTTACCGCTTTTTGCCAGCACCACCAACACATGCTCAATCTCTTTACACATCTCCACAAGCTCCCAGTGGGTCACGCCTAAGGTCAGATGCCGCAGCGAAGCCTTAGAGGCGAGATAACTGCACAACTTTGGGACGTCAGCCAAGTTTTTACACCACAAAACGCTACTGTGCAAAGATAGCTCAACGAGTGTGGTATTCGCCCGCAGTGCGTCCAGCAGGAGCTCGGTGGTTTGTTCGTTGAAATGAAGCCCCTTAATGGACAAAGTCGACAGACGCGCCTCGTACAGCAGAGAGCAAAGCAAATCCGTCAGGCCAGGCCCCACTTCTCCGGTAGCAGTGATATCCAGCCGTTGCAGTTGCGTCGCCGCACTGATTGCCGAGAACAAGTCCTCCTGGATGAATCTGAAGGAGAGCAGTAGGGGTACAGTGTTAAGAGGAAGCATTTGTTCTGCATGCAACACACTTGAAATTCAAATCACACACGCAGCGTAAAAAAGGGTAAGGTGTTTAGAAACAAGAGCATGCCAAGCTACTATTTCAGAAACACCACCCACAACTTCACGGCTGGCAGAAATCAAACCAGACCAGGTCATGCTGCAGGACGTTCTTGTTAAGCTTGCCGACCCGAAGGCTCTGAATACGCAGTGCTTGAGCCCTGCGTACGCAGGACTTAAGCGCCGACAGTTTCTGCAGCAATATGTAATGAATCTTACGTTGCTAACTGCGACTAGGCTAAGCTTCAAAAAAGAGTGGCCCGCACATGGACCTGCACTCAGAATTATCATTCGAGCCATATCGTAATCTTCGGAGGTCTTTTCTTTAAAGCTGCGTGCCTTCCACTTACTGTTCTCATTTAGTTTAGACAACTGAATCACCTAATGCGTGCTCACAGCCAATCCTTAACGATACGACAACACAGTCCCGTTCAGACAGCCAAAACTGCGCTTGCATGGAAAGGTATCAAACTATGTCGCTGGGCTAGGTGCTTCATAGCGGTCAACTGCAAACGCAAGTTAGATACGACATGTACAACAGCACACACAGCACAGCTCAAGTGATGCAAGGTCTTTAGGGAGTTTTAGAATACCGTTTGCAAGCGCTGCGGGCGTTGCGGGTGCCATATGAGCATTAGAATAGCGTTTGCCTTGCTGCGAACCACAACGCACGACCGCAGCGACACCGTAGACTCGAAACCAGCGCTTGCGGGCCAGATGCGGGCCGCCATTACCGCACGCAATTTCGGATTTGGTGCATGCGGTCCGCGAACGCCGACTCGCGTTACGACGCATGCGCAGTGGCAGTGACCGCACCGCAACGGCTCGCGGTGCGCTATTCTAAAACTCCCCATTATCTCAGACTTGTTGTTGCGTGTCAGTCTCGGGTCAGACACGTAATCGCGCTGTCTTCAAAAACACATCATTTCAATTTGAACACATCATACTCAATAATAACCGCCTTGTTTCTTGTATCACCAGTTTCCTTCATTATCGCTCACAATTTGTTTCTTTTATTTCAGTAAAGTCATCCCTTGTTGAAGACACGTCCAGTGTTCCGCGGGGATCAGTGCTTGCCCGCTATTGTTCTTCATATAGAATTGAGTTCATCTAAAATAAGACTATGCTGACGATTGCGTATTGTACGAATCGATCAATTCAGTGGAAGATCATCTTTTGCAATCGCTCATTTCTGTCAGCGCTTAGTGCAAAACATGGCAGATGAACGTCAACTGTATTAAAACATTCATCAGGTCGTTTACCAATGGGCAGAGTTTGTTTTCATTTGATTATCATCTGGATGGTACACAACTTGAAAGAGTTACAATATAAATATCTATAGGTGTGATTCTCACAAAGAAATCTGTCCTGTACTAACCGCCTTGAATACATCGGTGGGAAAGCTCTAAAACAATTTGGTTAATTGCACCGTGCTTGGCTAAATTACCCCCCGCGATAGCAAACTACTTCTGTAAAAGAAGTTTATTCGGCCTACCTTAGAATACGCACCTGTAGTTTGGTACCCTCACAAACAAGGTGACCTAAATATCCTTGAGAGCGTCCAACATTAAGTCATCGATTTCATAGGCCGCGATTATAGCCACAACTTCTCACCCTTTTTAGGCCCTGCAATCACTAAACGTCGTATCGTTCCATTCTCGTTACAGTATACCTAATCTTTAAAACTATTATATACGGTTATCAACTCCTCCATTGGCGTCCTTGGCAGTAACAACAGATTTTATAAATGTAGCTTGCACCCACAGCTTCCACAACTTGAACATAAAGCCTTTATTTGCTCGTACAAGCACAATCAAACTTAGCTATTCATGTACTATACAACTCTGGAATTCACTACCGGGGAGAATTGGCTCACTGCCATTGAAATATTTCATTGATGCCGCAACTAACCACTTCGAATATATGCAAGTTCTTGTTTGTAATATGCAAAGTGTTGCTTTTCTGCATATTGCTCTCATGTCTTCCAGTTTTATAATATTGTTTTGGCTCTGTTGTTTTCGTCCTGTATTAATCATCCTCTCCTGCTATAGCCCTGTACTTGGGCTGCAGTATAGTCAAATAAATAAAATAAATAAATTTCATTTACTACGCACTGCAGGCCTTTCCTGCGTGCCAATGCTTACCAGCGTTCCAATATAGAGCAATAGTGGTAATTTGAAAGCGACTGAACATACGTAAT
The DNA here is from genome assembly GCA_013436015.1 of Rhipicephalus annulatus. Taxonomy (NCBI): domain Eukaryota; kingdom Metazoa; phylum Arthropoda; class Arachnida; order Ixodida; family Ixodidae; genus Rhipicephalus; species Rhipicephalus annulatus. The sequence continues at coordinate 222,827 of WOVY01013355.1, forward strand.
CGCATCATGTCAGTAAGAAAATAAACTGCTGTGTCGGTTGCATTTCAATGATGCAGAGCTACAGAAAAAAGAAAATAGATTTGACGCTCTAATATAAAAGCGGGACATAATATTTGTTTTTCTGGTATGTGGTGCTCTTGTGCAATCTGGCTATCCGATACATATTACTGGAGCGTATCATTGGTCTAATAGATAATCTGCGACATCGAAAATTTAACCTAACTTGCTAATACCTCGTCTAAACACACACATGCCATCACGATGCACGTTTATGGATCGCGGTCTTCAGACACGCATGTTTATCTGTCGTGAGTATGTGCGCGTTTTGTTGACCGAGTGGCCAGCTGAGCCTCGTTTTCACAATGTGCTGTCGACGTGAAATGGAACGAGAACAGCGGAGCGCTATTATCAAGCGTAAGCAAAGCTACGTTCAAAGCAGTCGATTCAACCCCAATGACAGGAGCCCAAATCAGGCTAGGCTTCACATGCGCCCACCTTTTACAGTCCGATATTCTAGCCTGTCTTTTAGTTTTGCTATTTGAAATAAAGCAAAATGACATGTATAAAAGAATACAAAAATTGAACAACCAAATTCACTCGGTGTGGTCCGGTGGGCAGCCATTATCCTCACAACGTAACAATAAAAAGCAAAAAAGAAAAATGCCTGCCAGGGGTTCGCGCAACGCTGTAGAACTAGATGTGCATTAAAAGTGCAATAGGTAAAAGTGGTGTCTATTTGCCACCATCAATGCACCCATCACAGTGTGGTGAAACACTCAGGTGCGGCTACGGGTAACTGATCGCCGGCGTAGAAAATGACACATTCAGAGTCAACATGCAGAGCCGTCCTTGAAATACTGTACAAGAACGTAAGTTATCCTGTGGTATACTGTAACCTTTCGCTATAAACTGTGTTTGTAGGCAAAAAATGCAACAGGCATAAGACGCCCCAATGATTTCGTCAATACCCACGCTTACCTGTAGTCGTTGAATATACTGGCGAGGCTTAGCGAGCGCAAGCTGTTGTTTTGTTGGAGCGTCCAGATGACTCGGTCTCGGCACTCTCCGAGCCCACTTCCTTCGACCAGGGCGTCGTCGAGATCGAGGCCTACGACACACCGGTGCTGGGATAACAGGGAGTAGAACAAGAGTCTGGCGTCCCGGCTGCGAAGTTCCTGTTGGTCTCCTTCGTGGGCCACGCGTACCAGCGAGAGTTCTCCGGGAACCGTAATCTCTCGAAGCTGAAAACCAGAATAGCCGAGGACCTGGTTCCAGACGGCCAGCTGTTCGACTAGTTGACAGCATTCGTTCGGTGTTTCGTGATCCATGCCACTTATTGCAGCGCACGGGAAAAATACTTCCAATCCTGGAAAACGAGATCGGATGTCACGGCAATCGCTATCCAGGGAATCGTGGTCATCGGTTTTCCGGTCGGCCATTCTTCTCGCTTTCGTCGTGGGTGTTCCACCCTTCAACGGCGATCGAGCAATAAAACCACTTTGTGTCTTGTCAAGACCTTATATACCGAAAAGAAAGAAAACCTGCTCTTCCTCCATATGCTTGAAAGCAAGAAATGTAGTCTCTCTAGATAAGATGTTCGCGATTGAAACGTATAACACACATGTTATCACAGCATAACGTGAGAGCCGAGCGCCTTTGTTTTCTTTTTTCTTGTCCGCATCAGTAGAATAGATGGCTTTCACTGACGTCACTGAAACGCCACGTCAGAGCATGAACTTGGTGTCACGCAAAACTTTAGTGATGCAAGTTAGTGTTATCAATACACGACATCTTGCTTTATTCGCTATTCGTGCACGGAGGCCCATAAAGTTCGAGCGACGTCTCTATCGGGCTGAAGCGAGTTAATCACTGCGTGATTATGCGGCCTCGACGTCACGTGAGCCGCCATGTTACAGGCATCTTGTGCATTGACGACCTCACACTTAAGCTGCCAATGGTGGGCTCGCCTGCGGAGCTCAGGTTTCAGTGATAGTGGCCAGATTCCCGTGCGATGTGAGTGCACGTAAACGTTTTACTGCGGAATGCAATAATGATAATAGTTAGGATTTACCGTCCCGAAACCGTGACATAATTATGAGAGACACCGTTGTGAAGGGCACCCCGCCGTGGGGTCTAGTGGCTAAGGTACTCGGCTGCTGACCCGCAGGTCACGGGATCGAATCCCGGCAGCGGTGGCTGCATTCCCGATGGAGGCGGGAATAGTGTAGACCCGTGTGCTCAGATTTGGGCGCGTGTTAAAGAACCTCAGGTGGGCAAAATTTTCGGAGCCCTCCATTACGGCGTCTCTCATAATCATATCGTGGTTTCGGGATGTAAAAACCCACGTAACCATCGTAGTGGAGGGCTCTCAAAATTTCGACCGCGAGCGTTCCACGACGTGCCACTAAGTAAACGGGCCTCAAGACATGGCTGCCGTGCTTCCTCCTTCAGAGTTAGGACAGCGGTGTCTGGCTGTGCCTCGTCATTTTATTCTGGTTTGACCACGTACGAACCCCAGATATTACGATAGTTATAGCGCGAGAACAACACGACGACACAGAGACAGGAAGGACACGAAAGACACGAAGACCTTCTTGTCTCTGTGTCGTCCTTCTTGTCTCTGTGTCGTCGTGTTGTTCTCGCGCTATAACTATCATCATACCACACCAACTAGTCCAAGCTGCCACACTCCCAGATATTAGTCAGTCGGTGGCTGCTTTTTTCTTGATCGAATTTTGAAACGCGTCTTTTTTTTTTACCGGCACCTCTGTAACTATGTAGTAGGGCACTTGCATTGCGGTTTTTGCACAGCAGTGCATCTGGTGCACAGCAAATTATATTGCAGGCTTTTACTGAAGCTGAGTAACATTTATCAGGCGCATATCTCTGACGTTTTCATGAACACCGTCAACGGTAGGCAGTTCATAACCACTACCTGCTAACTCTTATTTTGCACTGAAGCATTCATTTGCAGCCCAATTTCGCAATATGTAAATGCGCGGTAAGATTTTCGCAGATTTTTTTTTCTTTTGTTAAAACCGCAAGTTCATGCCTGACTGTATCATGACCATATTAATGGGGTCAAAATAAGAATATTGTTTTTGCAGGATTCATTGCAGACTGACTCTTCTAATAAAGGTGCGTGGAACAAAAAGTCAAAGCTACTTCCGCCCCCTTTCATAACTGTATGAACTGCAGGGCATTCTTTTGATTGTGTTTTCCCTGCGTCTGTATTCTCTTTATCAGTTGTTTTTATTTCTTTTTTTCTTCAGATTATCTGCAGTTTCGTGCTTCTTTCTTTTATGTATTCTGCGGATTCTATTTGGTTGATATATTCTATCACTTTTGTTCTTTCCTGGCATTAGTGATTATCAATTTCCCGTTCAATGCTGTGCATTCTAGAGTTGTTCTTCCCTTTGTTATTCCAGGAGCGTGCGTTTAACTCCCGACGCCGGCATTCCGCATCGAATTTTTTCTTCCGAAGATGTGTGCCTAATTACCATGGTGTCATTCCTTATATCATACACCGTGCTAATCACTTACGGCTGGTGTTTCGCTGTCACTTCGCTTGCTCAGATACACCAATTAAAATAGCACTGACAAAACTTTTCCATCTTAATTTTTTTTGGCTACATTTAGCTGACGATTTTTTCACCCCCACTGGAAAACTCGTTCTATTGAAAGCGTGATAGTTGATTATTCATATGTGCTTTTATACCACTCAGTCGAAAGTCTCGGTTTTATAGCGCGCGCAGTGAGATGCAATCAAAAGTAGTTTCCGTGTAAACATAGGTGGCTTCGTGAACAGAAAACAAATCACAGCATATCCACGGAGTGAATGATGATGAGTGGGGCGAAGCGTCCATCAGCCCGTCCGTTCTTCGGTTCGACCGTTCGTTCTTGCTTCCATACGTCGGCGCGACCATCCGTGCGTCAATTCATTCGTCTGTCCGTCCATCCATGCGTCCATCCGTGAGTCCGTCCATCCGTCTGTCTATCCGTGTGCTAGTCTGTCTGTCCGTCCGCCCATTCATCCATCTAGTTAACACTCAAAGTACCGCCATCTCTCATCTCGCAACCCCTGTGGAACATACCCGCTCTAAAGCTGGTATGTGCCATCGGTATCTGCATACATACATACATACATACATACATACATACATACATACATACATGCATGCACATACATACATACATACAGACATACATACATACATACATACATACATACATACATACATACATACATACATACATACATACATACATACATACATACATACGTACGTACATACATACATACATACATACGTACGTACATACATACATACATACATACATACATACGTACATACATACATACATACATACATACATACATACATACATACATACATACATACATACATACATACATACATACATACATACATACATACATACATACATACATACATACATACATACATACATACATACATACATACATACATACATACATACATACATACATACATACATGAGGAGGAGGAGGAGCGACAGACCCACGTCATTAGGAACTTAGCCCCTGAAAAATAGCATGCACATGAGTAGCACCTTTTGAAACAACCCTTTTGAAAGAAGACTCCTTACGATGGGTGTTATATATGCGCGACGCCACAAACACGCGTAGCTGAGAATACAGAAAATTTGTGATGAGTGTGCAAATTGGATCAGTAAATTCTCTCTAGCGCGATATTTGCATCGATTTCCTCATAAACTAACAAATGTTTTCAGAAAAGCCGAGATGACGTAAATCTTGTCAGCCCCACAAAAACGAGGATCAATTTACCTTCTTGAACAAACAACGTTTATCTGTAAAATCCGGATGCAAGACTAATCATGTTCTTAAGTATGTACTTTGTAAACTAGGCTGTGTTTATGTGATCGCGTGGTCAAGTCTGCATCGACGCATTCTTGCAGGAACACTGGCGCTGACTCTCCTCATCTGATCTTATCTTCCACCTGGCCGCTTGTTGTCTTTAACGTGGAAGTGATTCCCATTTTATTGACACCACCATCCCGCCATGGCATCATGATAACAAAAAGAGCAGAAATATTTGAAGCATTTCACATAACTAGATAAGACAAACGCGTCAGCCAGCAACCTGTCATCCTCTCACCTAAATAGTTTGCCTAACTCATCCGCTATGTAGTAACATATGACATGCAGTTCTCCCTTATCTATATCTCTTTCATAAACACTATGTCTCTGCTGTTATCGCAATTTCGCTTGTTTTGAACAATTTGTGTCAACTTTTACGACAATACTGGTCATAGAACGAACTTTTTGAATGCTTGATATGTGGGGTTTAACGTCCAAAACCAACATATTTGATTATGAGAGATGCCGCAGTGGAGGGCTCCAAAAATTTCGACCACGTGGGGTTCTTTAACGTGCACCGAAATCTGAGCACACGGGCCTAGTTTTGCCTCCATAGGAAATGCAGCCGCCGCAGCAGTAATCTCATCCCGTGACCTTTGGGACAGCAGCCGAGTACCTTAGTAACTAGAACACCACGACGGGGCCAGGAACTTTTTTCAATAAAAACTTCAGCTGTAAGTACACGCATGTCCAGTCTTGATATCATCACTTGCACTCGTTCTAGAGTACTGCACCCATTTTCCTGCCCCGCCGCGGTGGTCTAGTTCCTAAGGTACTCGGCTGCTGACCCGCAGTGCGTGGGTTCGAATCCCGTCTGCGGCGGCTGCATTTCCGATGGAGGCAGAAATGTTGTAGGCCCGTGTGCTCAGATTTGGGTGCACGTTAAAGAACCCCAGGTGGTCGAAATTTCCGGAGCCCTCCACTACGGCGTCTCTCATAATCATATAGTGGTTTTGGGACGTTAAAACCTACATATCAATCAAGCAATGCACCCATTTTTCTTTCATTATGAACACAAATCAACTCACCCAACTTTGTGCAATTCTGCCATGAAAGATTAGCTAAAGCAACGAAACTGCGTTCATTATATAATTTGTCACTTTATTCATGCCCCTCTTGCCTAAAACACCGGGCGCAGAGTTCTACTGGGCGTCGAAAAGGACGTCAAGGGTGAACCTACCCAGGCGGACTACCACGTTTTCGAAGAGCACCAAGATCCAGATGAGACGCTCACTTTTCTGCTGACCATCGGCGTCAGCGTAGTCCAGATAAATTCTGACCGAGGACCCACGTGGGAGTCTCAAAGCGTGAAACCCGGCAACGACTTCGTATGGCTGCTGGTGCAGAATTTCGACATACACAACGTGGAGATAGTAAGTACTGCCATGCCGAGCTGTCCACCACGGCGGATCATTGATTACGGTGCTCTGCTGCTGACTCGAAGGTTGCGGGTTTCATCTCGGTCATGACGGTCACATTTCGATAGAGGCGAGAGGGTTGAGGCCCCTGTGCTGTGCGAAGTCGGGTGCACGTTACAGAACACCAAATGGTCAGAATTTTCGGAAGCCATCCTCTATAATGGGTCTTATAATGATATCATGGTTTTTGAACGTAAAACCCTGGATCATATTATAAATGAGTATATGGAGATTCGCAACAGCGCAATGACGCTGAAAGGGAAAGGAAGGTTACGTACCAGGAGGAAACTTCACAGCAGCAACAGCGTGCTGTAAAATATTTTCACCGCGAAGGTCGAGGGTTCGAATTCTAGCTGCCGAGGCTGCATTTTTCGTAGAAGCGTTCACGTTTGCTTATATATGGTGCACTTTAAAAAATAAAAACAGTTGGTCGAACTATCCGGAGCCCTGCACTAGGGCGTCTCGCATAATCATATTGTGGCCTTAGGACGTTAAACCAAAGGTGTTATCGCTATTAAACTGCTTTTACGAATGAGTTACGGAGCCGCCATATCAGGCTGTTAATTTTTCGTTAAAATTCAGAAATAAAGAAACAGTGCTCGGAAACGAGATTCAGGTTGGTCGATTCCACAGTTCATGATTCCAATGACTCACATTGCGATAAATGTGTAGAAAAATTACGGTGGCTTTGCTCAAGGTGGACCAAGCTTGAATAAGAGATTGGAGCTGACATCCTTGTTTGCTCTTCTTCCGTTTTATATTTTTCTCCTCTCTCGAGTTCTTTGTCTCTTTGACAGTTTCTTTTCCTTAGTACTTCCATTTAGTTGTTCCTCTTTTTCTATGTCTCTCTCTCTTTTTGCTTGTTTTACTTTCATTCCTATTTTCCCCTATCATTCTACTTCGTACTTACCATCTTCTTCTTTAAAATTATTTGTATACGTTGCGTTGCATGCGTTACGCAAAGCGCAGTTTTTTTTTCCTGATGATGACTCGACGACAAAAAGGAAGATGGCTTTTTGAAGCCAGTGCGCACTGAATATGCCGCACATGGAGTGTGACACCAAGCGACGACGACAGCATAATACATCGCATGACAGCATACAACAGCTGAGCCCCCTGAAGGGCTCCTAACTTTAAAATAAGTCTTCTTCGCCATAGTGACGCCAAGCCTGAAGCAAAAGCGAATAGGGCACCCTTCTTTCCGTTCGATTTTCTCTCTTTCTTTCCGCCTATCTCTTCCTGTCTTTCTCTGTTCTTTTTCCACTTTAAGTCTATTTCTATGTTTCTTTATAATTCGCCTCTATTAACGTCATCATCAAACGCTCGAGGAGCAAGAGAAAGCAGACATTTTTTGCGCAAAATCACCACAACGGCTATATGTAATTTTGCGTGCCTTACGCCAGCTCCGACAAAAGCATACGACAGCATACAAGAGCACGACCCAATGAATTGCTCCGCACATAAAACTTTCGTTTGACAGCCCCAGGTGACCGCGCTTATATGTCAAACGCAATATCATCTATAGTTTGAGTGAACGCACTGTGAATGCTTTTTCACTGTCTGTCTGTCTGTCTGTCTGTCTGTCTGTCTGTCTGTCTGTCTGTCTGTCTGTCTGTCTGTCTGTCTGTGTCTGTGTCTGTGTCTGTCTGTCTGTCTGTCTGTCTCTGCCTGCCTGTCTGTCTGTCTGTCTGTCTGTCTGTCTGTCTGTCTATTTGTCTGTCTGTCTGTCTGTCTGTCTCTCTGTCTGTCTGTTTCTCTGTCTGTCTGTCTGTCTCTGCCTGCCTGCCTGCCTGCCTGCCTGTCTGTCTGTCTGTCTGTCTGTCTGTCTGTCTGTCTGTCTGTCTGTCTGTCTGTCTGTCTGTCTGTCTGTATGTATGTGTCTGTGTCTGTCTGTCTGTCTGTCTGTCTCTGCCTGCCTGCCTGCCTGCCTGCCTGTCTGTCTGTCTGTCCGTCCGTCCGTCTGTCTGTCTGTCTGTCTGTCTGTCTGTCTGTCTGTCTGTCTGTCTGTCTGTCTGTCTGTCTGTCTGTCTGTCTGTCTGTCTGTCTGTCTGTCTGTCTGTCTGTGACTGATTGAATTATTCAACGACATGCTTAAGTTGTGAAACAACAAACGCGTTAGTTTAAGGTTGCCCACATCGTCGACATTCTGACCTTCACCAATGTCTTATATGTCACGTACACCAACCTATAAATAGTATGTGAGATGTACACGCTAAACGTTGCTTAAACATGCGCCTCCTTTTTTTTTCTCCTGGGCTTATCTTGCTCAAATGTAGTGTAATATAATACTAGGCTCTACTTTTTCTTCCAGCACACGGGAATGAATCCACGCAAGTGAAGACAACTGAAGTGTTTCCAAAGAAAACCTAATTGCAAACTACTTCGTCGCACGAATGTCTAGCCAGGCATTCTTTTCTACAAAACAGATAATCACACAGTAAGCCGGAAAAAAAACATCAGGAATAAAAGAAAAACGAGACAAGCACATCAACGTGCAGATGATCACGATTCCTCGAACAGTTAGCCTTTGGATATAGCTAGTCCTTAATTTTTCAATGCATAATTACTGTCCAAGGCAGCCTTACCACGCATGCGCACATAAAGTTTTGCACTTGTGATACAGTGCTGAAAAGAGTGAATGAGATACGTGAGGACAAGAAATGGTGTTCAGGTGAATTCAGTGTCAAGGAGCTATCGCTGATACATAGACGATCTTTTTTGGTAATGTAAAAGGCTTCCAAGGCTAGCCGCGCACGCTCATTTTGGCTCCTGCCTAAGATCGATGTCTGTTCTAATCGGGCTTCATCATCATCATCATCATCAGCCTGACTACGTCTACTGCAGGACAAAGGCCTCTCTCATGTTCCGCCAGTTAACCCGGTCCTGTGCTTGCTGCTGCCAATTTATACCCGCAAACTTCTTAATCTCGTCTGCCCACCTAACCTTCTGTCTCCCCCTAACCCGCTTCACTTCTCTGGGAATCCAGTTAGTTACCCTTAATTACTTAATTGGGCTTCATAACTGATTGATTCATATATGGACTTTAACGTCCCAAAACCACCACATGATTATGAGAGACATCGTAGTGGAGGGCTCTGGAGATTTCGACCACCTGGGGTTCTTTAACGTGCGCCCAAATCTGAGAATACGAGCCTACAGCATTTCCGCCTCCATCGAATATGCAGCCGCCACATAATAAGCAAGAGGTGCAAGAGCTAATATGAGCCCCAAGATTAACCTATTTATCGGCATTCTGTTTTTTTTTTCGTGCGTGTTCCCTGAGTCTTTGGTTCTTCAAGTCGCTGTGTCTTTTTCATCACTGTTTCACTTGTCTAAAATTTTTGTTGTGTACGCATGCCTGGTAAAGCTTTCCTGGAAATAAATATTCATTGACAAATAAGAATATAAAGCCGATGATAGTCAGTGCTTTTGTGTGTCTCTTTTTTTTCTTTGTGGACTGAGTGCTGTGGTTCTGCTATTAATCCTTTAGTTTGGGAATATCTATGAACTAGGTCCAAACAAAGTTTGTTTGATATTGTTCAGAGCCTTCAGCTCCCATGTTTGATGACTTGTAAGTATTACTGAGTGTACTCATCAACCATTTTCCTTTACTCATAAAAAATCATAATGAAAAAAGAAACATTGAAGCCGCTTCAGCTTCGCCTTCTATGGTGCAACGTGGAAGAGAGGACCCCGTGCCCATCGCTTTTGCAGCTGTTCGACTGGCTGCGGTACTAATTGAACACCCACATGGTGCAGCATGCAAACAAACGCTTGCACGTGTAAGAATGGCGTTTCAACTTATCCTAGAATGTCTGCTGTCATCACAGTTAACAAGTTTTCACTATGCTGTATGTCTTCCTCTTTGGAATCAGCCGAGGGCCCACTATGGGCCCTTAAGGTGCAAATAACAAGCATCACATTTTGTTCACAAATTCAGTGCTGCAAAATATCAACATATTGCGTGCGCTTTGTATGAAGCGGATTTTTAAAACCCTTCTTCGTTGGTGATTCAAGCATTATGACGTGTTGCGCGAATCCAACCTTCTACCTACGAATATTGCATACTTTAGCAAGACTTTTCTCACTGCTTTTTATTTATACTGAATTTGTTCCTGACGCAGTTTCAAAGAATATATAGCTTGCACTGACTTCGCTGATTCCGCCACGTTGGTGCACCGCATGGGACACGCAAGGTTTACGACACCGCTAGTTAATGTTATCTTTTTATTGATTGCGAGTTCTGTTATTTACACACTGTGGTCAATAAATATCTGGCCGCATCCTTATCACAATGAAGCTGGATAAGCGCGATCTGAGTGAACTCCATGTCAACGCCTCCACGTTGGTAAACCAATCAACGCCTCCAATCAACGCCTCCATGTTGGTAAACCAGTACGTCATGCAGCTACGACCGTGACGTCACGCTCAAGCTATTTATATCTTAGTTCTCAAGTATAGAAAATCTGCTCGCCACGCAACACACCTGCAATCGATTGTCATTCGAACCGAACATTTGTTTTGCTTGTTTGATTTACATGTTTTTCGGTCTTTCGCACACAGGCAAGACTGATTTTTCGCTCGATACAAATAGCGCCGACGCCAACAACAATTTTTTTGCAAAAAAAAGCTCTTTGGCACTGTCGCGTTAAGCGCCTTCTAATGCTGTGGATAACCACGTTCTTGCCACTCACTTTCAAGAGCCTCTTGGCTGGTCTTTTAGACGTTGACGCTCTTCGTAGGGAAATATCTGCTGTCCCGACCATTTTGATCGGCAGGTAAAGTTATGACAATAACCAGGTTATCAGCCCGTTAGAGGCTCTTCTAACGTCTACAATATGCAAGTGGGGAGATGCCACGTAGCGGTTGTGAGCAGGAGATCAGCCGAGATTCAGCTGGCCTCTTAGGGGGCTTGCACACAGTTGGAGTGCACGAAATCTCTGAAAAACTGTGTTGGCTTCCATGCCATTTGTGTCTGCTAGTAAGCGGCCCCACCTGGTGCTTTCTTCGCGCTGAGACCGGCGTAGTTGTGCAATAACCTAATAAATGACAACAGTAATCCCGTGGTCTCGATACGTGATGGTGCAGAGACACAAAGAAAGAAAAGGGGAAAGCGTAATATAATTGGAGGCTAACCCAAGCCTTGGCATTGCAGCACAACCATTCTATTTTCCAAGGGTGAAGCTCCTCATTGTGAAGACTAGTCCATTGGCGTTGGAGTAGAGCGCTTTATAGCTGCCACTAGTAACGTCGCCGCTAGTGATGATGTAAACAAGTGCGTTCCAGACCAAACATTCAAGTCAAGTCAAGTCAAGTCATGATGATGTAAACAAGTGCGTTCCAGACCAAACATTCAAGTCAAGTCAAGTCAAGTCAAGATCCTTGATAATGTGGCGCATACCCACGCTGGGAGATTGGCCAATAACCAGATAGTTTTCATGAATTCCTTCTTTAGTAACAGGTTAAAATTAATCTGATTACGAGAAATAATATAAAGATGCAACAAGACGAATTTGATGGTTGAATTGTAAATTATCTATAGTGTGTTGCAATAAAGCGTCATATTTGATTTAGTGTAAATTTGGGAGTGTCAAAATCTAACGAAGAATGATTTCAACACTTAATTCTTTTTGAACTTTTGATGAACTCCTGCAATGCGTACACAATCTTCCTGTCGCTGTAGCCAAGAGACAAAGCCCCGAAAGAGAGCACATTATGAGCATTTAAATCTATTCCGAGAAAGTGGCAAACGGCGCCTAAAGTGTTTTTGCGTAAGGCCGAGAATCTATTACAATAAATAAGGTAATGTTCAGTTGACCCATTTACTCCACAAACAGAACAATGAGGGGAGTTTGCCAGACCAGCCCTGTGTAAATATGAATTTATCTGTGGAATTTACCTGCGCAGTCTAGTGATTGCGACTTCCATTCTTCACGTTCAACATATTTTACAATTCTGTGTTTGCCATCACAGCTCAGCACATGCAAGGTACCCACTTTACTCCATGGCGATGACGAGGACGCTGATGACGATGAAGATGACGACAGTTATGATCACGGACAACGACTGGCTTGCGCGGTATGTGACGTCTCGATATGCTCAACTATGAATCTTGTATGACAGAAAACAGCCAACAACCACCAGGGTGACGTGCACTAACCTAGTCTTTGCCCAACCTCAAGGTCGAAACCACGCAGCAGTAATAATTTAGGCAAAACGAAATACACTCTCGACACAACATGCAATTTATGACTACTTAACATTGTATACAGCTGTAGCCCGCCTTGCCACTCATTTACACGCGTGAGCTCTCACACGCGTGAGTGGTCAAGCTAGTATGCTTTGCCTGAATAAATCGAAACGGCGTCATTGTAATAAAAAATGACTGATCGTTTTCTCTAGTGTAGTCCTTCGTTAATTCATGGCTTGACATAGCGCGTAGAAATCTAATAATACATGGGACACCTGGTGCCCGTGTTGGCTAATTGATGGCTAAGCCTCGCCATGAATCCGTACCAGCTTGTCCGATAGACCACTTTACTCCAGTTCATCTCTCGTAAACATTGTAACCATACGGTAGTTTTGGCTCGTTCAACCCCACATATCAATCATCAATCGTAAACATCGTCTTTAGTCGAACTGCCAACAGGGGTCTCTGAGACCCGCAAGTGGATGCTTGTGGTTGAGATGTGCACCGCCAGGTGCCGCACGATTGTAGTTGCTCGATAGAAAACTGACCTCACTTTTAATGAACTCTTTCCATTGTTTCTCGTGAATTATCATGATATTCATTTGGTGCTTATCTTAGATTATGCTCCGATGACATATTTATCCAAAATAACGCTTGACTTGAGTCTAAGGCGTGCATTTCATACCCCGTCTATAGACTTTTTCAAGAACACCTTGCTGGGTGCCGTCATAGTCCCCTTTTGGCGGCGCAAATGGGCGTGACCCTTATAAATGCACTCACAAGGCTGCGCCCTTACCTTTGTACTCTCGCGCGCAGCCCATCATGGCGCTATATTTTTCCCTTCTGTAAAAAGGTGTATATTCACAATAATATTTTTTTACACCCAACTGCTCTATCAATAGCTCATAGTTATTAACCTATGGTCTTTTTCAGCAGCATTTTTTTTGTTTTCTCGCTGCTTGTTTTTGCACTTGTTTTTTGTCTCTAAACAATTGATTTACTTAATATCCCAATATTAGATTTCAGCAAGCACAAGTATTACCTTAAAAGATGCCATAATCTTGCGCTTAAATTCAGATTTTCAGGATCATAGGTATGAACAGTATTCAACATAGAAGAAGAATACGATATGCGTAGTCCGCTAGTGCGTTTACAGAATGATTTTAGCAGCGTATTCCTGTGCGCGAAAAACTGCACACCTGTGCCGTTCCCTAAAGTAACAGGTTCTTAATCGTCGCGAAGAGCTGCCGGCGGCACCCACTTGCAGTTAGCATCTGATCCGGGAAGCATGGGTATGGACTCAGCTTTTGTATTCAAGCTCTCTGTTTTGAACGGCCTGCGTCCAACCATGATTCGGCGTACTCGCACACTTATAAAGGTACTCGAAGGGGAAGCTTGCGCCTTTTCAAAAAATGGTAAGAAAAAGGTCTTTATTCATGGCCATCCATCTGGTTATGTTCAGCAAAGTCTCTCAAAAACAAGAAGTTCTGTGCGCTCAACTACTCGACGAAGTGTAGCTTTGTCGCACCACATAATACGGACCTGCAAGATTGTGTTACAAGCACTACCTCCTTGTTTAGTGGTTGTCGAAATAGTACACAATTTCGCCTAAATGCTTTATGGCAATAGAAGATAAACGCAGATGGAAGTTCTAATTAACATTAATGAATGCGTTCATTATAAGGTCCATATTATTTTAGACAAAACATGTGTTATAAGTATCCAACGAGAGAAAGCTTCTTACCACTTTCACACGAACTCGCACGTCAAGGTGGAAATACTTCACCCTAAAAAAATTTCTCTGACGCAACAAAAACGCCTTACTTAACTCTCTTACTCATCGAATTGAGGCCAATTGTGTGTGCTAGAAAGTAGTAGTTTGCGACAATTTAGGGCATTACAACCTTTTCAAAATTGACAAAGTGCGAGTAAATTTGATATTTGCATATTTGAATTTTTATAGTTATATCGTAAGTGACAGAGCCCTGCGCGCAACAAAGGCGATCCCTCTGTCGCGTCTTACCAGACTACCAGTGACAAGGGACCGATGAAATCGGAATAAATGTCATGTCTTTCAGGTCGAATCTTTCCGCGAAACGCAGCAAGTTGGTCGAATGTCTCCTGATAATCACATTACGTTCTCCTCGTGGTATTTGGTGCTAGCCATTTTCTTTCGAGTCGTGATCTAACTACACGCGCATGCAGTTTGCCTTGTTTGCGTCGTTGTAAACTGCACTAGCGACGAGCAATGAGAGCAGAAGACAAGGCTGCGTCAGATGGGACTGTGTTTGTCCTGTCTACTACTCGGTTGTCTCTTTCGCAGCAAAGTTGGTGTTCTAACAAGAGGTCTTGCCACCTTGAACACCCTCATTTCCTACACACAATACTTGCAGTATTGCACAAGTTTGCACGTGCTTTTATAGACTCCACATTCTGTAAACCTTTTTTCTTTCAGGAAGTAAAGCACCAGCCATCGCGGTAAGCAGCAGCTAAGGCTTCACACAATTTGTTTTGACGACGAGATATATACATAAGGATGACAGTGCGGAGTTTGCGTGAAAGCTTGGTGGTCGATGTCATGTGTCATGTCATGTCATGTCATTTTTGTGTGCCTTCATTACGTCGATGTTTAGAGGACTGCTTCCTCCCCTTGCGAAAACAGTTATTTGAACACCGCAGGTTCCTTCTCGTAATTTTCGTGCTGTTCCCTATATTCCACGCTGTTCTTTTCAGTTGGTGACGTCAGCGTTTTTCTGAACTACACCAAGGTCGGATTGTAGTGCAGTTACCTACTAGCCTTTCTTAACGCATTATTGCAATGTTTTGCTATCACAATTGTCATTTATTCACGCCAATGGACCAATGTCAAGCTTGAAACACAATTAAAACTTCTGAAACTAACCGCTAAGCACACATTATATTGATGGGTTAAACAACATTTATGTCGGGTCCGGTAGCTGTTCTTTCTTCTTATTAGTGTACTTGGTAAACTAAACAAGTTGCTTCAATTATGCTTGACTAAACTTACAGGCAGATTGGGCGTTATACCCTAGGAAAGCCGAAAATTCGGTGGTAGAGAAATTAAATCATTCCGTTGACATTAGTATATTACCAACAAAGCAGATATTTTAGGAAAGAGTCTTCGTGTAGGCAAATTTAAAAACTAACAAGACAAAACTTTTATTGCAAGTAAGGTACTCGTTTTGCCCTCCCTCTTTTGTAAATAGACATTGGGAAAGAAAGGTATAGTTTGAGAATGATATATTGTACTCTCAATAACTACCTGCGTTTTTCTGTTTGGACGATGCAGTGCTCTTTAAACTTAGCCTCATTTTCGTAAAACTCCACTGTTTGTACAATGTGGTAGTAGTTTACAATATACGAGGCACGTAGCAGCACACGCCGCAACCGATTCCCGCAGGCACCCTATCCTGCTCCACCCAGAGCTCGTGGTGTTCAAGCTGACTATCCTCGACAAGCTGCTCCACAGAGTTCCACAGCCGCCGCACAGCCAACCACTGCAATGCACCACGGTGCACAATCACTTGGTACACAGCAACACGCAGCACTAAATTCACGTGCACCGCCACCCGGCGCACAACCACGCGGTCTACTGCAACAAGGCGTCCCACCGTTCGGAGCACTACATTCGATATCCCGTGGACAACTAGCCGGAGTACAACCTTCAAGTGCGCCTCCACCCGGCGTGCCGCAACCAGGCGCTCAACTACCCAGTGCACTGCAACCTGGTATACTATCCTTTCGCAAGAGACTAACACTCCTGATGTCGTAAGCGATGAACTCTTGGAGTGAAGCCAACGGGATGGCTTTACGCTCTCCCATAGTAAGAGTACCTGGTACTCTAAATCATTACCCCCCCTTTTCTAAACATACTATCCTTCGGTGCGCAACTACCTGGAGCACACCAACTCGGTGCACCAGCGCCGGGTTTTCTACCATTCGGTGCACTACCACCCGGTGCACAACCACCCCCTCCAGATGTGCGTGACCAAGGGTGAGACATCGCGAACGATCGAGAAAGAATACTTGCTTCAGGCTTTACGCCTAGATGAACGTCCGCTTATACACAGTCCGTCACGTCACCTAGTCAGGATTCGTAAGGTTCCTTGTGTGTTCGCCTAAAACGGGGGCGAATGCACAGCGTGTGTCTCGCGGACCTCTAGGAAGCGGCCTGTTCTTCATGGGTTGATTGTCGGAGCCACGGGATCTCTACAAGCTCACTGCCTTCGTCCTAGAATTGTTTCATTTTATCAAGTACGTTCATGAGACCATTTACTTGTATAAAGTACAACTTTTTTATTGTTAGGCATCCCCAACAACCACCGTGTGTTAAATCAATTCAAGGAGTAAAATGTAATTATAAGGATCACTGTGCAGACTTGACTGAGTCTGGAAATCAGCAAACCTATATTTCTCAATGCCTGGCGTCTTGTCTTCTGGGATTGATCATAAGATGAGGCCCTCCATCAATCTCCATCAGTTTCACGGCTCTTCGAGTGTATTATAAGTAACAGTGGCCCAGTAGCGGAGGGGAGACTGAGGCCCCGGTTCTCTGAAGAGCCGAAGCCGAAAGTCATATGGTGTGGCTATCCTAGCTTCTACTGGTCACGTGTTTTTTTTCTTGTCTCGTATAGGCTTCTCTTTCAAGGCCGCCTTCGCAAGAAGTTCTCGCCTTTATTCGTACGAGACTTTCTGAATAACACGTGAAGTGGCATGGTCTCGTTGCGAATGTGAAGTCACCGGGCTCTCATATACGAGGCCACTATTATCAGTGAATATATGGTCATTCCAGACCAACTATGGGCAGTCCAGAAGGTCCACGATGACGCCACAAGGCCCGGACTTACTGTACCGACGTGGACGCGGCCCGCATCAGTCTGAAAAGACCGGGCTTCAGGACACAAATAAAGTTTTGTGAATGAATTATTAAGCAGTCACACATGCTTGCTTATTTTAATGTGATCTTGCAATGCTTCGCATCCAAACACCTCCTGAACCACCTGTTGCCGGCCATGACGAAGCGCTTCCAAAATTCGCGATTGTTTAATACTTCACTTTTAGTATCTACACGTGTCCCGTGATTAACCAAATTTATTGTAGAGCTAACGCGAGCATACAGAGCTTAATCGTTGGACAAGGCATCTACAAAAGCCAATGCATTTGTCCGCCGAGCTGATAAGTCATCGCACAACGACCCCGTTAACCTTTATTGTACAGCAAGTGCTGTCTCTGCTTGCCGTTATCTTACAGTGACTAATACAGTGGCGTCGTGTAGCAAGACTTCTTTGCACTTAGACTGCTTCGATTGCTGGACATAAGTTTACTCAGTAAATTTTTCATCGTTTCCCAAATTGTGGGCTGCTTGCCCTACGTGTGTCTGTGTTTACCCACAGCGAGAGTCGCTTGAAGCTCGAGTTTCAGGAGCGAAGCTCTTTAGGCTGTGGATTGTTCTCTCCTCTGAAATATAGCAGTAGTATGTAGCCACCACGAAAGGTTATGACTTGCTCCCTAGATGGCGTTGCATGTATATGTCCTTGGAAATACCATAAGTAGATGGTGTTATAGCGGCTTTCACAGCATATCTTCGGAGTGACTTATTATGAGTGTGGGGAAGCGTCCGTAAGTCCCTAAGTGTGTACATCCATCCGTGCGTCCTCAGTACGCCCGTCCGTTCATCTGTCCATGCTTCTGTGCGTGCTTCCGTCCCCTAGACGATACTGTGTAACAGCGCGGTGCTTAATTCGAATAATTGAACAACAATGTTGGCAAGTACATTTTACAAGCCCTTCGTTTTCTGATTATTCCACAAACTGTATTACTTTGCAGATGCCCGTTGATGATGATACTGGCCTGCATCCTTGCTGTCCTCACGACAGACGTCGTCGCTTTGGCTTTCGTTTTACGCGTAATGAGTGGCGACGGTGAGTTGACAACTACTTTTTGATCAATGTGATTCATTGGTTAAAATAGTTATGTATTAGCCACCCAAGCCCGTCAAATGCGCGTGCAGTTAATACAGTGATTGGCGGTTGTGTCGATCATTACTGATTAGTGGTGATCACAATGTCAACGACGTAGTGAACGACAATAATTGGGGCTTTTACGTTTTTTTTTATGCAAGATGAATAGTTCAGTGCTTCGGTACTTATACAAGATAAGTAGTTCTCGCAGGTTGTGCTGAACACGCTGAAGCTCCTCCGGGACCGGCGTTCCTTCAGAGCTAAATGCTCGCCGTCAGTTACAAAGATATCTAAATGGCTGAGCACTTGTACCCGTTGCCACGCTTCATCGTGCGGCTTTCTGGCACCGCGCCCTCTACCCATTGAAAGAAATGAAACGCGGCTTCACGCAGCTAACCTTTCTCTATCTCTACAGGGAGAGGGTGAGGTGCCGTGTGATAAGGCCATACGCTAACACTTTACGTCGGGGTATGCGTGGCAGGCCACGGCACGAGTATTCAAGTCTGGGATCCCAGCGGGGCACTTAGAAATCTTTCTTGATTTATTTGCCTTTGTGGCTTCGATTTACATAGGCATATTTACACAAACCCAGGACATGACTGAGACGGCTGCGGCGAAATTCATCGTTAATGTTCATATAATTGCCATTGGAGGAATACTTAGACGCACCGTGTTTAGGCCATTGCTTGAAATGATAACCAGCAAGCAAATATGTAGGATAGTGTCGACCATATTTGCAAGAAGGTCACGACATGCTCCTCGGCAAATGCTTTTTATACAGTGCTGGAATATAGAAATTTGTTGACACGATATTCACTTTTAAGCGCTCTATTTCACGTACCACGTAAGATAGTTCCGACAGTTACTTCAACAAAAAATTCATTTCAACTTCATAGTATTATTCGTTAAAATTAATGGTCACTTCTCAGTCTGGTGTGCAAGATACTTCACTCATCTCTTCAAGTTTTTTTGTGTACTCAGTCTATTGTTCTGCGAATTGTTCGTTGCTCTCAATAAGAGGGGTGGCTCCTTTTTTAATCGCTGCATGTGGTACAATATAGTGGCCGCTGTTATCCATCACAGGAAAAAGTGTGATGAGGGATCGCATCAAAAGTGTGTCATAATACGACTGTAGCGTTGTTTTTTGGAATAGCTTGCAGTGAAACATGTGAGAATAAAATGTTTATTATAGTGGTGGTGAACTGTCTGACGAAGACGATGGAGCAAAAGCCTTTGGTGCATACTTTATGCAGTTCCCCTCGTCGAAGAGCTTATCGGCGCCACCACTACAACAACACATTCAACAACAAGTAAGTGGAAGGCGTTTTTTGATAGACTTCGGTGAATTGTACGTGACTTACTCGGTTAAATGCGAGGGTATATTGCAAAATTCTAACTGTTCGAAAGGCTGCCGGAACTAAAAAAAAACGCGAACTAGTCCCCAAACTTTAGCGGAAAAGCACGAAGTATGAGAAGAATATATATGAGGTCTATGCGTCTGCGATTAGAACAGTAATGTTGTGAGCCATATAGAGCACCCCTGAATATTTTTTTCTGATTTGCCAAATTCGGTAATTACCTAAAGGTTGTTTATTAAGTTAATAAATAGTTACTTTGAAGAAACATTTTCCAGTGTGCAAATTGTAGCGCCTATTCTAAAATAAAACTTGTTTTTGGTGTATATTAATGACAATTCTCCTGTAGTGGAGCCAAGTGTGTAACTCAAACTGTTCACAGATGACTGTATACTTTATTCCACTGCACGATACAAAAACAATCAAGTTACAATTAACAGATATATACAGGCGTTGAGCAAATGGTGCTAAAATGGAATATAGAAGTTAATTATTCTAAATCAACATACACACATTATACAACCAAGAAAAGCTGTCTTTTATATTCTGATACCATCTTGAACAACTGTTTATTAAGTAATAATCAATTTGAATATCTAGAATTAACGATAACATAAAATTTATCTTGGAACGCACATAATAACAATTTTTTTTCAAAGGCATAGACATACGGAGATGTTTTCGACGAAAAAAAAACTAGAAGGCGACAGCCGATGTGAAACTTGCTGCTTACAAAACCTTTATAAGGCCAGTTTTTGAGTGTGATTCGGGGGTACGGAGCCCTCATCAATTATATTTAATGAATCAAATTGAAAAAATTCAGAGGTACATGATGCGATTTATAGACTCCCCGTATCTAAGCACATATACAGTTACAGAAATGCTCCAATTTTCTGGCCTGCAACTCTTAAAAACGCGCAGCCAGAAAGATCGTCTGAAACTATTATTTCAAATTCCAAATCGCAAACTCAATATTAGCAAAGAAGTGTACGTACTGTGACCGGGTAAACTGAGCTCAAGGAGCAACCACAACAGAGTCAACCAAGCGCACAGGACTCATGCCGACAAATGCAAATACTCCTTTTTTCGTAACCAATTTAAATTTGGGATGACTTGCCGGTGTGTGCTGTTGAACATATCGATTCGTCAAAGTTTTAACAGACCTTGGATGACTATCTGTGCAAGTGCACCGTATGATCTTGATCTAACCTGTCGTTCTGTATATGCTTATCATGGTTTCTTTTCGCTTTATTTGTTTAATGTTACGCTCTCTAGGGACTTTCGCAAGAGAGTTGACATTATTATCAAATGAATATTAAAGTTTAGGTATGCGGTAAGAGTACGGCGCTGCATTTTTTTTCTAACCATTGTTTAGTGTGGGCGAATATTTTCTTAAATACGTGATTGCCGCCTTACATGCATTGTTTTTAATGTCTTCAAATGTAAGTTCAATTTATTATCAAAGACTGCTCACGCACGAAAGTTGTTTGAACAGGCTATAGGCGGCTACGGTGGACGTTAGGCGGTGGTACGTCCATCTTGGTCACCGATGGCCTGTGCACGCGTCCTTCGTGGGTGAGCAGTCTTCGATCACAAAATACATCCACACGTGCTTTATATGGCTCAGAACAATATTGCGCTAATCGGGGACGGTAAGGGCACATGAATTATTCTTTAATGCTTGGCGCTTATAATACATACATACATACATACATACATACATACATACATACATACATACATACATACATACATACATACATACATACATACATACATACATACATACATACATACATACATACATAACACATGTTACCCGAATAGATACACAGATATATTGATAGATAGATAGATAGATAGATAGATAGATAGATAGATAGATAGATAGATAGATAGATAGATAGATAGATAGATAGAGATAGATAGATAGATAGATAGATAGATAGATAGACGGACGGACGGACGGACGGACGGACGGACAGGACAGACAGACAGACAGACAGACAGACAGACAGACAGACAGACAGACAGACAGACAGACGGACATACAGACAGACAGACAGACAGACGGACAGACGGACAGACGGACGGACAGACAGACAGACGGACGGACGGACAGACAGACAGACAGACAGACAGACAGACAGACAGACAGACAGACAGACAGACAGACAGACAGACAGACAGATAGATAGATAGACAGATATACTGATAGATAGATTGATAGACAGACAGATAGACAGACAGATAGACAGATAGATAGACTGATAGATAGATAGATAGATAGATAGATAGATAGATAGATAGATAGATAGATAGATAGATAGATAGATAGATAGATAGATAGATAGATAGATAGATAGATAGATAGATAGATAGATAGATAGATAGATAGATAGATAGATAGATAGATAGATAGATAGATAGATAGATAGATAGATAGATAGCGATATCTTGGCTGACTGGCTCGCGGCGCTCTAGCACTAACAAATCCCATGAAACCTAGAATGCAACTTCAATCGGAGTACAGCGTCTTTAGAAGTGCGGCCGTTCAAGATAGCGCAAGAGCATGAGAATATTATATCGAATGGTAACTGCACTACAGTGATAGCTCCAATCAGACGTTATCGTTATGGCGTTCCTTTGCGATGAAGATACGCGGTAAATACTTGTCATCTAGTGTTGTTTATTATCTCGTGGTGGAGACAACATGCACGACTCACCACGGCACATAAACATATACCGGAAGTTGCTTCCGTGCGGTGTCTATAATTTTTGTTGGTAACTGTCAGCTTTCATAAGAGAGCCGAAACGTCAGCTTAACAACACATAAAAGGACTGAAGTGTTTTTAGCATTTTTTTTTATTTATTAAGTGCAAAGTTCCCTTCAACCAAAACTCCAAAAAGGTCATATTTTCGCGTTTGACAATAGGGCCGGGCCTGCTTCAGCAATTTCTTGCCAGTGTGCTCATGATGCGTTACAGCGTCGATGCAGTATAGCGTCTTTAGAAGTGCAGCCGTTCAAGATAGAGCAAGACCATAAAAATAATGGATTGAATGGTAAATGCACTATAGTAATAGCACTATTTGGACGTTATCGTTCTGGCGCATCTCTGATAGGAAGACACGTAAGCAGTACCTCTCATATAGCGTTGTTTATTTTTTCGTGACGGAGATGCTATAAAAATTTTTGCGACTCTAAATTTACTGCAGTTTATTTGTGCACACCTATTCCAGAGGTAGTAACGCCACCAAGTAAGTACATCCTGGAACATAGTCTGTGAAATGATTTGATGGAACTCAGAAGCTAGCCTCTATGGTGCATGGCATCCTCGTAACTGTAGCAGTTCCAAACAAGGCACGACCCATCGCGGCACAGAAACGTATAGCACAAGATGCTTCCGTGCGATGTCTGTAAATTATATTGTGTCGGTAACCATCAGCTTTTGTAAGGAAAGAAAAAAAGTCACAGCTTAATTTGCCGCCAAGGCCAAGTAATGAACGCGATAGCAACAAATTGGAACGTCACGCGCAGAATGGCAAGCAGATCAAAACGTGCCCCGCGTTTTTCACGAACAAAGTACGCACGAAACTTACTCATAGGTACGTATTAACGTGAAAAAGCGTCTCAGCTGTTACATCGCTGTGTCTGAAAAGCGCGCCCTTTTCGCAAACGGAGGCTGTGCAACTATTGCAGTGACCTTTGTGCGCCCGGTAACTACAAAAGAATCGTTTCACTGAAACTCAAAGCCTAGCCAAGACGTGCGATTTTCCCCACAGCAAGATATGGGCGCGCGATCAAGCGTACACCCCCTTATTCTCTATGTGGCCCAAAGTACGCGTGAGAGATGAGAGCCCACGATAGTCCCCCCCCCCCCCCCGAGATGCCCTCGAACTCCGGTAAGTCGTATATAAGAATAGCTTGCTGTTTGAATGTTGGAGGAGGTACCTCTCAGTGGCTCAGTGGTTAACGCCTCGCATTCTCGACGCATAGGTCCCAGATTTGAATCCACGCGCTGGGGTCTTTTTTCTTTCTTGCGTTTTCAAATATATAGTTACATATACATAAACGGTGCATGACATCGACACCGACGCCGACGCCGCTGGTGAAACTTAGCTGATAGTGGCCATGTAATAGACCTCTCCCTGTTTGTAAACATTGTGACGTCCCTGCAGGCACCCCAACCCCCGTACTCTCTCTCGGAGCAGGTGCTGGTTTGCAAGAAAAGTTCCTCCGGCGGCACCTTTCTGCATAGCAGAGCTGCATGTCTGCATTCATTCGACGAAAATTTCTACATTGCTATGTTCTAAAGTCCTAGCTTTGAAAGAAAGGGGTCGCGGAATGGTCCCTGCTCGTAGTGTTGAAATTTGCTCGTCGTAGTTGGATGGATGAAGAAACTTTGTTTAGAGCACTGAGAGACGCGACTAGCACGCAGTGGGCTTCACCCACGTAGATGGCACCCATAAAAAAAATCTTTTTTTTTTCGAAAGTGAACGTTTTGAATGTACATGGTTACTGGCACTTTGAGAAATATTTGCATGGCATGGATGTAAATTTATTCAATTTCCATCGTGGCATTTGCAATGTAGTTCTAAACGAGGTACAGCATTGGCGGCAGCATGGTTTTGAGCTGCTGTGTGTGACGACACGGATAAGATTCTCACTCATTGCCCAAAAGTCTGATCGGAGATGAATGAAAAAAAAAAAGAAACACTTCTTGCCGTGAGTCATGCTGAGGTTAAGATATCCTCGTGAAAAACAAAGCGAAATTCTGCCGCGGCGTTTTTTAATAACGCCGTGAAAATTCATGTCTTGTAAAACCCGACATCTTAATAATATACAATATTATCTGGCACAGTTACCTTGCTGCATTTGACACCTACGACATGTTTTAGTACCCATATTGCTCCTTTAGGCCTGATACACACTTCTATTGCAAATTGTCACTACGTAAGAATCGCTCCGTAAACGTACAAAGTAGATAAGAAACGAAAATCTCCACTGTTTTCATTAACACGTATCAGGTATTGGATAATACGAGTTATAGCCGTGGCGAAGCATATATGCAGATTCGGCAACGCTACAACAAGCTTATAGCTCATGCGTCGTCATATATATCACCCGGAGATCACGCACTTTTATTTTTCTGCACGCCGCGCATACGCTGTGTTAGAGTGTCTCGATCCGTGCAGCGAAGGCAAACGAGTGCATCGAGGGACTTTAGACACAAGCGCTATCTGGCAGTTATCTTCGAAAGTGAAGGAAGGCGTACGCGCCTGTCTTGGAGGCCAAAAGGTGTATAACGCAAAGCGGTGGGCAGGGCCCACCACCGTGTAGTTTTAGCAAAGCGTTGGGAACACGCCTTTCTGAGCATAGCGTTGCATTGTTAGCGCGGCTTGATAAACGCTATGGTCCTTGAAATTACCTATGTATGCCTTCTATAGCATAAAGACACACATACAGAATATTGACTATGTTGTTATGGTGCCCCAGATGTGCGCAATAATTGCTTTTTAATTCACAATAGTAAAAGTATGAACGCTGAATCTTGAACCATATTGGTGGGCGCTGCGGATAAAGTAGCGTTCGGGCCATCGTATAGTCGGACACACCGACAAATGTACAGACAGACAAAGCAAACGTTTAGCGTTGAAGTACCCCAAAAAAAACTCCCAAGCATTTTCCCGAGGATGAACATGGTTAAGTGCGAATGCACGGGGTGATGCTATGAGGGGTATTTATTAATTCGCACTATTATATTTATTAATCACATTATGGTGCCTTTATGGTGTAATGGTTCCTGGGAATCGCAATTTGACCACACGGTGGAGTTTACGTTAACTCACTGGCGAATGCCAACGGATTTTAACTTTACTCCCCCTGATAGCTCGAACGGCTTCGGGAACGTCCACTCGCCGTTGACGATTGCGAGCGGCGGGCCTACATCGCCCTTCTCCGCCTGACGCTTGCGTTGTCGTTCCGCTTCTTGGGCCGCGTTCGCGGCTCGATGCTGACGCCTCATCTCGGCCTCGCGAGCGCGCAGTTCACCATCCGCTGCACGCTTCGCCCGCTTGTCCTCGGCCTCGCGAGCGCGAAGTTCGGCATCCTCTGCACGCTTCGCCCGCTTGTCCTCGGCCTCGCGAGCGCGCAGTTCGGCATCCGCTGCACGCTTCGCCCGCTTGCACTCGGCCTCACGAGCACGCAGTTCGGCATCCGCTGCACGCTTCGCCCGCTTGCACTCGGCCTCGCGAGCACGCAGTTCGGCATCCGCTGCACGCTTCGCCCGCTTGTCCTCGGCCTCGCGAGCGCGAAGTTCGGCATCCTCTGCACGCTTCGCCCGCTTGTCCTCGGCCTCGCGAGCGCGAAGTTCGGCATCCTCTGCACGCTTCGCCCGCTTGTACTCGGCCTCGCGAGCGCGCAGTTCGGCATCCGCTGCACGCTTCGCCCGCTTGCACTCGGCCTCGCGAGCACGCAGTTCGGCATCCGCTGCATGCTTCGCCCGCTTACGTTCGGTCTCACGAGCCCTTCGCAGCGCCACCTTGTCTTCCAACGTCGGCGAAACCACCGCGGTACCGTCACCTCCAACGACGGGTGCAGACTGGCATTCGGTTGTACTGCATTCATTGTTGATGGTAGCGTTGCCTCCAGGACATTCATCGCACGACCCGCTCTCGACGGGAGACTGAGAGAGAAGGCTCTCTATGGGTCTGTCTTTCTGCTTGTTCTACTTTCATTCCTATTTTTTGTCCCTCTAGTTCTACTTCTTACTTATCGTCTCCTTTTTTTACTATTTGTATACGTTGTGTGGTATATGTTACGCCAAGCGCACTTTTTTTGATAATGAATTGAAGACAAAGAGGAAGAACGCTTCATGAAGCCAGTGCGCACTAAATATGCTGCACATGGAGTGTGACACCAAGTGACGACGACAGCATAGCACAACGCATGACAGCATACAACAGCCGAGCCCCTGAAGTGCTCCTAACTTAAAGATAAGTCTTCTTCACCATAGGGCGCCAAGCCTGAAGCAAAAGCGGATAGGGCACCCTTCTTTCCGTTTGATTATCTCTCTTTTTTTCTTCCTCTCTCTTCCTGTCTTTCTCTGTTCTTTTTCCTCTTTATGTCTATTTCTATTTTTCTTTTTTAATGCGCTTCTATTAACGTCATCATCAAATGCTGGACGAGCAAGTGAAATCAGACATTTTTTTGCGCGAAATCACCACAACGGCAATATGTAATTTTGCCTCCCATATGCCAGCATCGATAAAAGCACACGACAGCATACAAGAGCACGACCCAATGAAATGCTCCGCACATAAAACTTTCGTTTGACAGCCCCAGGTGACGGCGCTTATATGTCAAACGCAATGTCATCTAAAGTTTGAGCGAACGCACTGTGAATGCTTTTTATCTATCTATCTATCTATCTATCTCTCTATCTATCTATCTATCTATCTATCTATAAATCTATCTATCTACCTATCTATCTATCTATCTAACTATCTACCTATCTATCTGTCTGTCTGTCTGCATGTCTATCTATCTATCTATCTATCTATCTATCCGTCTATCCGTCTATCTATCTATCTACCCATCTATCTATCCATCTATCTATCTGTCTGTCTGTCTGTCTGTCTGTCTGTTTGTCTGTCTGTGACTGATTGAATTAATCAACAACATGCTTAAGTTCATTGGCACTTAGAAATCATGGTTTATACCTCTGAAACAACCAACGCGTTAGTTTAAGGTTGCCCGCATCGTCGACATTCTGACCTTCACCAATGTCTTATATGTCACGTACACCAACCTAGAAATAGTATGTGAGATGTACACGCTAAACGTTGCTTAAACATGCGCCTCCTTTTTTTTTCTCCTGGACGTATCTTGCTCAAATGTAGTGTAATATAATACTAGGTTCTACTTTTTCTTCCAGCACACGGGAATGAATCCACGCAAGTGAAGACAACTGAAATGTCCCCAAAGAAAACTTAATTGCAAACTACTTCGTCGCACGAATGTCAAGCCAGGCATTCTTTTCTACAAAACAGATAATCACACAGTAAGCCGGAAACAAAACATGAGGAATAAAAGAAAACGAGACAAGTTCATCAACATGCAGATGATCACGATTCGTTGAACAGTTAGCCTTTGGATATAGTTAGTCCTTCATTTTTCAATGCATAATTACTGTCCAAGGCAGCCTTACCACGCATGCGCACATAAAGTTTTGCACTTGTGATACAGTGCTGAAAAGAGTGAACGAGATACGTGAGGACAAGAAATGGTGTTCAGGTGAATTCAGTGTCAAGGAGCTATCGCTGATACATAGACGATCTTTTTTGGTAATGTGAAAGGCTTTCAAGGCTAACCGCAGACGCTCATTTTGGCTTCTGCCTAAGATCAATGTCTGTTCTAATTGGGCTTCATAACTGATTGATTCCTATGTGGCCTTTAACGTCCCCAAACCACCATATGATTACGAGAGACATCGTAGTGAAGGGCTCTGGAAATTTCGACCACTCGGGGTTCTTTAACGTGCGCCCAAATCTGAGCATACGAGCCTACAGCATTTCCGCCTCCAACGGATATGCAGCCGCTACAACTGGGATTCGATCCCGCGACCTGCGGGTCAGCAGCCGAGAACCTTAGCCACTACACCACTGCGGCAGGGTGGGATTCACAGCTGGTGCAAGAGCTAATATGAGCCCTAAGATTAACCTATTTATCGAAATTCTGGTTTCTTTTTTGTGCGTGTTCCCTGAGTCTTTGGTTCTTCAAGTCGCTGTGTCTTTTTCATCACTGTTTCACTTGTCTAAACTTTTGTTGTGTACGCATGCCCAGTAAAGCTTTCTTGGAAATAAATATTCGTTGACAAATAAGAATATAAATCAGATGGTGGTCAGTGCTCTTGTGTGTGTTTTTTTTTCTTTGTGGACTGAGTTCTGCGTTTCTGCTGTTAATGTTTTAGTTTGGAAATATCTATGCACTAGGTCCAAACAAAGTTTGATTGATTTTGTTCAGAGCCTGCAGCTCCCATGTTTGATGACATGTAAGTATTACTGAGTGTACTCATCAACCATTTTTCTTTACTTATAAAAAAATCATAATGGAAAAAGAAACATTGAAGCCGCTTCAGCTTCGCCTTTTGTGGTGCAACGTGGAAGAGAGGACCCTGTGCCCATCGCTTTTGCAGCTGTTCGACTGGCTCCGGTACTCATTGAACACCCACACAGTGCAGCATGCAAACAAACGTTTGCACGTGTAAGAATGGCGTTTCAAGTTATCCTAGAATGCCTGCTGTCATCACAGTTAACAAGTTTCCACTTTGTTGTATGTCTTCCTTCTTGGAATCAGCCGAGGGCCCACTATGGGCCCTTAAGGTGCAACATACCAAGCATCTCATTTGGTTCGCAATTTCACTACTGCAAAATATCAACATTGTGCGTGTGCTTGTAAGAAGCGGACGTTTAAAACCCTCCTTCATTGGGGATTCAAGCCTTATGACGTGTTGCGCGAATCCAACCTTCTACCTACGAATATTCCATACTTTAGCAAGACTTTTCTCACTGCTTTTTATTTATACTGAATTTGTTCCTGACGCAATTTCGAAGAATATATAGCTTGCACTGACTTCGCTGATTCCGCCACGTTGGTGCGCCGCATGGGACACGCATGGTTCACGACACCGCTAGTTAATGTTATCTTTTTATTGATTGCCAGTTCTTCTGTTATTTACACACTGTGGTCAATAAATATCTGGCCGCATCCTTATCACAATGAAGCTGGTTAAGCGCGATTTGAATAAACTGCATTTGCGCCATCAACGCCTCCATGTTGGTAAACCAGTACGTCATGCAGCTACGACCGTGACGTCACGCTCAAGCTATTTATATCTTAGTTCTCAAGTATAGAAAATCTGCTCGCCACGCAACACACCTGCATTCGATTGTCATTCGAACCGAAAATTTGCATTACTTGTTTGATTTACATGTTTTTCGGTCTTTCGCACACAGGCAAGACTGATTTTTCGCTCGATACATATAGCGCCGACGCCAACACCAATTTTTCTGCAGAAAAAAAGATGTTTGGCGCTGTCGCATTAAGCGCATTCTAATGCAGTGGATAACCATGTTCTTGCCACTCACTTACGGCAACCTCATGCCAGGTTTTTTAGACGTTGGCACTCTACGTAGGGAAATATCTGCTGTCCCGACCATTTTGATCGGCAGGTAAAGACATGACAATAACCAGGTTATCAGCCCGTTATAGGCTCTTCTTACGTCTACATTATGCAGAAATGCCACGTAGCGGTAGTGAAGAGAAGATCAGCCGAGATTCAGCTGGGCTCTTTTGGGGCTTGCACGCAGTTGTAGTGCACGAAATCCCTGAAAAATTGTGTTGGCTTCCATGCCCTTTGTGTCTGCAAGTAAGCGGCCCCACCTGGTGCTTTTTTCGTGCTGAGACCGTGAGACCGGCGTAGTTGTGCAATAACCTGATGAATGACAACAGTAATCCCGCGGTGGCGATACACGAGGGTGCAGAGACACAAAGAAAGGAAAGGGGAACGAGTAAAAGAATTGGAGGCTAACCCAAGCCTTGGCATTGCAGCACAACCATTCTATTTTCTAAGGGTGAAGCTCCTCATTGTGAAGACTAGTCCATTGGCGTTGGAGTTGTGCGCTTTATGGCTGCCGCTAGTGACGTCACCGCTAGTGACGATAATATCAAGCGCGTTCTAGACCAAACATTTTATTTCTGCCACCACAGCACAGCACATGCAATGTATTTACTATACGCCATGGCGATGACGGTGACGCTGATGACGATGAAGATTGATTGATTTGTGGGTTTTAACGTCCCAAAACCACTATTTGATTATGAGAGACGCCGTAGTGGAGGGCTCCGGAAATTTTGACCACCTGGGGTTTAACGTGCACCCAAATCTGAGTACACGGGCCTGCAACATTTCCGCCTCCATCGGAAATGCAGCCGCCACAGCCAGGATTTGATCCCGCATCTGCGGGTGATGACAATGAAGATGACGACAGTTATGATTACGGACAACGACTGGCTTGCGCGGTATGCGACGTCTCGATATGCTCAACTATGAATCTGGTATGACAGAAAGCAGCCAACAACCACCAGGGTCACGTGCACCAACCTAGTCATTGCCAAACCTCAAGGTCGAAACCACGCAGCAGTAATAATGAAGGCAAAACGAAATACACTCTCGACACAACATGCAATTTATGACTAATTATTATTGTATACAACTATAGACCGCCTTGCCACTCATTTACACGCCTGAGTGGTCAATGTCACGGGTGATTTACCGTAACACCGAACAATACTACTGCTTCGCCCCGCCCACTTATCGTCATTAATTTTGTGGACATTCCGCGACTTCATTTTTTTCTATTTTTTTCGTTCATAAACACTACTGCCGCATGATGCGTGGCTTATACCTCCTGGTGACTTCAGATTGGTCATTCAAAAAACCAGCCCGCCACCGCAGCGGTGTAGTGGCTAAGTTAATCGGCTGCTGACCCGCAGGTCGTGGGATCAAATCCCGGCTACGGTGGCAGCATTTCCGATGGAGGCGGAAATGTTGTAGGCTCGAGTGCTCAGATTTGTGATCACATTAATGAACCCCAGAAGGTCGAAATTTACTATACGGCGTCTCCACTATACGGCGTCTCTTATAATCATATGGTGGTTGTGGGACGTTAAACCCCACATGTCAATCAATCAAAAAACCAGCCAACTTTGACTTTGGCGTCAGTTCGCGGCACTTACACGCCCGTGTTCCAGTGTAGTCCTTCGTTAATTCATGGCTTGACATAGCACGTAGAAAACGAATAATACACGGGGCACCTGGTGGCCGTGTTTGGCTACTTGATGGCTACGCCTCGCAATGAATGCGTACCAGCTCGTCCGATAGACCACTTTATTCCAGTTCATCTCTCGTAGACATTGTAACCATACGGTGGTTTTGGCTCGTTCAACCCCGCAGATCAGTCATTAATCGTAAACATCGTCTTTGGTTGAACTGCCAACAGGGGTCTCTGAGACCCGCAAGTGGATGCGTGTGGTTGAGATGTGCGCTGCCAGGTGCCCCACGATTCTAGTTCTCGATAGAAAAATGACCACACTTTCAATGGACTCTTTCCATTGTTTCTTAATCTTAATCGTCGCGAAGAGCTGCCGGTGGCACCCACTTGCTGTTAGCATTTGATCCAGGAAGCATGTGTAAGGGCTCAGCTTTTGTCTTGAAGCTTTCTGTTTTGGACGGCCTGCGTCCAATCAAATATCGATGATTAGGCGTACTTGCACGCTTATAAAATTACGCGAAGGGGAAGCTTGTGCCTTTACAAAAAAAAACAAAAACGGTAAGAAAAAGGTATTTGATCATGGCTATCCATGTGGTTGTGTCCATCAAAGTATTTCAAAAACAAGAAGTGACGTACGCTAAACTACTCGTCGAAGTGTAGCTTTGTCGCATGACATAAAACGAACCTGCAAGATTGTGTTTCAAGCACTATTTCATTGTTTAGCGGTCGTCGAATCAGTACACAATTTCGCCTAAATGTTTTATGGAGACAGAAGTTATACGCATACTGAAGTTTTAATTAACGTTAATGAATGCGTTAATTATTATCTACAAGGTGTTTTAAGCAAAACATGTGTTATAAGTATCCGACGAGAGAAAGCTTCTTACCACTTTCACAGGAACTCTTACGTCGAGGTGGAAATACTTCACCCTAAAAAAATTTCTCTGTCGCAACAAAAACGCCCTACCTAACTCTCTTACTCATCGAATCGAGGCCTGTTGTGTGTGCTAGAAAGTAGTATGCGACAATTTAAGGCATTACAACTATTTAGAAATTGAAAAAGTGTGAGTTTATTCAAGATATGCATAAGTGAATTTTAATAACGATATCGAAACTGACAGAGTCTTGCGCGCAGCGAAGGCGATGACTCTGTCGCGTCTTACCAGATTAGCCGATCTGAATGAATGTCATGTCTTTTAAGTCAAATTTTTCCGCGAAAAGCATGAAGTCGGTTGACTCTCTCCTGATAATCTGATTACGTTCTCCACGTGGTGTTTGGTGCTAACCATTTTCTTTCGAATCGTGATCTCTCTGTACGCGCATGCAGTTTGCCTTGTTTGTTTTGCTGTAAACTGCACTAGCGACGAGCAATGAGAGCAGAAGACAAGGCTGCGTCAGATGGCACTGTGTTTGTCCTGTCTTCTACTCTGTTGCCTCTTTCGCAGCAAAGCTCAAGTTCTGACAAGAGGTCTTGCCACCTTGAACACCCTCATTTCCTAGACACAATGCTTGCAGTATTGCGCAAGTTTGCACATGCTTTTATAGACTCTACATTCTATAAACCTTTTCCTTTCAGGACCCCGACGCGGTGGTCTAGTGGTTAAGGTACTCGGCTGCTGACCCGAAGGTCGCGGGTTCGATTCCCGGCTGCGGCGGCTGCATTTCCAATGGAGGCGGAAATGTTGTAGGCCCGTGTACTCAGATTTCGGTGCACGTTAAAGAACCCCAGGAAGTCAAAATTTCCGGAGCCCTCCACTACGGCGTCTCTCATAATCAAATGGTGGTTTTGGGACGTTAAACCCCACAAATCATTCATCTTTTCTTTCAGGAAGCAAAGCACCGGTCATCATGGTAAGCAGCAGCCAAGGCGTCACACCATTTGTCTTGACGACGAGATATTTATTTATTTTCAATACTGCCAGTCTCATTCCGAGACCATAGCAGGTGGGCGTACAGATTGTACATGCAGGTGGTACATTAACAGCGCAGAAAACAGAAACAGGAATGTAGTGAAATGACAGTCATCACAAACTATAAGAGCGAAAAATATACAAAGTGTTTACATCTGCAAAGACAAAGAAACCATCACCAAAAAGAAGAGAAATTTTGCATGAAGTGCAGTGGTACACAGGCAAACAAATAGCAAACTTCCAGATATATACATAAGGATGACAGTATGGAGTTTGCAGGAAAGCTTGGTGGTCGATGTCATGTGTCATGCCATGTCAGGCCACTTTTGTGTGCCTTACTTACGTCAATGTTTAGAGGAAAGCTTCCTTCCCTTGCGAAAACAATTATTTGAACACCATATGTGCCTTCTCGCCATTGTCGTGCTGTTCCCTATATTCCACGCGGTTCTTTTCAGTTGCTGTAGCAGCCAATTTACTTGACGTCAGGGTTTCGTTGAGCTTCACCAAAGTCGGATTGTAGTGCAGTTACCTACTAGCCTTTCTGAATGCAATATTGCAATGTTTTGCTATCACAAATGTTAATTTATTTATTCACGCCAATGAATCAGTGTCAAGCTTGAAACAAAATTAAAAATTCTAAAGCTATTTGGTAAGCACGCATAATTTTGATGGGTTAAACAACGTTCATGTCGGGTCCAGTAGCTGTTCTTTCTTCTTGTTAGTGTACTTGATAAACTAAACAAGTTGCTTCGTTTGTGCTTGACTAAACTTACAGGCAGATTGGGCGTAATATCTTGGGAAAGCTGGAAATTCAGCGTTAGTGAAATGAAACCATTCCGTTGACATTGGTATATCACCAACAAAGCAGGTGTTTTGGGGAAAGAGTCTTCGTGTAGACAAATTTATAAACTAACAAGACAAAAATTTTATTGCAAGTAAGGTACTCGTTTTGTCAGCCCTCTTTCGTGAATAGACATTGGGAAAGAAAGGTATATTTTGAGAACGATGAACTGTACTCTCATTAACTACCTAAGTTTTTCTGTTTGAACAATGCAGTGCTCTTTCAACTTAGCCCTGTTTTCGTAAAACTCCACTGTTTGTACAACGTCGTTGTAGTTTACAACATACGAGGCACGTAGCGCCACACGCCGCAACCGATTCGCGCAGGCACCCTATCCTGCTCCACCCAGAGCTCGTGGTGTTCGAGCTGACTATCCTCGACAAGTCGCTCCACAGAGTTCCACAGACGCCACACAGCCAACCACTGCAATGCACCCCGGTGGACATCATCATCATCATCATCATCATCATCATCATCATCAGCCTGTCTACGTCCACTGCAGGACAAAGGCCTCTCCCATGTTCCGCCAGTTAACCCGGTCCTGTGCTTGCTGTTGCCAATTTATACCCGCAAACTTCTTAATCTCATCTGCCCACCTAACCTTCTGTCTCCCCCTACCCCGCTTCCCTTCTCTGGGAATCCAGTTGGTGACCCTTAATGACCAGCGGTTATCCTGTCTACGTGCTACATGCCCGGCCCATGTCCATTTCCTCTTCTTTATTGCAGCTATGATATCCTTAACTCCCGTTTGTCCCCTAATCCACTCTGCTCTCTTCTTGTCTCTTAAGGTTACACCTACCATTTTTCTTTCCATTGCTCGCTGCGTCGTCCTCAATTTAATTTGAACCCTCTTTGTGAGTCTCCAGGTTTCTGCTCCGTAGCTAAGTACCGGCAAGATACAGCTGTTATATACCTTCCTCTTGAGGGACAGTGGCAATCTACTTGTCATAATTTGAGAGTGCCTGCCGAATGTGCTCCACCCCATTCTTATTCTTCTAGTTACTTCAATCTCATGGTTAGGCTCTGCGGTTATTACCTGCCCTAAGTAGACATAGTCTTTCACAACTTCAAGTGCACTATTACCTATCGCAAAGCGCTGCTCCTTTCCGAGGTTGTTGTACATTACTTTCGTTTTCTGCAGATTAATTTTAAGACCCACCTTTCTGCTCTCTTTGTCTAACTCCGTAATCATGAGTTGCAATTCGTCCCCTGAGTTACTCAGCAATGCAATGTCATCGGCGAAGCGCAGGTTACTGAGGTACTCTCCATTAACTCTTATCCCTAACTGTTCCCATTCTAGGCTTCTGAAAACGTCCTGTAAGCACGCAGTGAATAGCATTGGGGAGATTGTGTCCCCCTGCCTTACACCTTTCTTTATTGGTATTCTGTTGCTTTTTTATGAAGCACTATGGTAGCAGTTGATTCCCTGTAGATTTCTTCCAGAATGTTTATATATATTTCATCTACGCCCTGATTCCGCAGTGTCTGCATGACGGCTGATATTTCTACTGAATCAAACGCCTTCTCGTAATCTATGAAGGCTATGTATAGTGGTTGGTTATACTCTGAGCATTTCTCTATTACCTGATTGATAGTATGAATGTGGTCAATTGTTGAGTAGCCTGTTCTAAATCCTGCTTGTTCCTTTGGTTGATTGAATTCTATTGTTTTCTTTACTCTGCTAGCAATTACCTTTGTAAATAGCTTGTATACTACAGAGAGCAAGCTGATCGGCCTGTAATTCTTCAAGTCCTTGTCATCTCCTTTCTTATGTATTAAGATGATGTTAGCGTTCTTCCAAGACTCTGGTACTTTTCCCGTCAGGAGACACCTCGTAAATAGAGTGGCTAGTTTTTCTAACACAATCTGTCCTCCCTCTTTCAGCAGATCTGATGTTACTTGATCCTCACCACCAGCTTTGCCTCTGTGCATGCTCTCCAAAGCTTTCCTGACTTCTATCATTACCGATGGGGTGTCGTCTTGGTTACTGCTAGTTCTTATAGTATTAAGGTCGTGGTTGTCTCGGCTACTGTACAGATCTCTGTAAAACTCCTCCGCTATTTTAACTATCCTATCCATATTGGTAGTTAATTTGCCTTCTTTGTCCCTTAGTGCATACATCCGCCTTTTGCCTATCCCAAGTTTCCTCTTCACTGCTTTGACGCTTCCTCCGTTTTTCAGAGCGTGCTCAATTCTCTCCATGTTATACCTTCTTACATCGCATACTTTACGTCTATTAATCAGCTTCGAAAGCTCTGCCAGTTCTATTTTGTCTGTTGTACTTGACACTTTCATGATTGGACGCTTCTTAATTAGGTTCTTCGTTTCCTGGGAAAGCTTGCCGGTGTCCTGTCTAGCTACCCTGCCTCCAACTTCCACTGCACACTCCGTGATGATACTCGTCAGATTATCATTCATTGTATCTACGCTAAGGTTGGTTTCCTCGCTAAGAGCAGAGTACCTGTTCTGCAGTGACACTCTGAATTCCTGTGCTTTCCCTCTCAGTGCTAGCTCATTGATTGGCCTCTTGCGTATCAGTTTCTGTCGTTCCTTCTTCAAGTCTAGGCGGATTCGAGCCCGTACCATTCTATGGTCACTGCATCTTACCTTGCCAACCACTTTCACATCCTGCACGACTCCTGGGTGTGCAGTCATTATAAAGTCTATTTCGTTCTTATTTACGCCATTAGGGCTCCTCCATGTCCACTTGCGGTTTTCTCGTTTTCGGTAGAAGGTATTCAAAATACGCAGATTATTGCGTTCTGCGAATTCTACTAGTAGCTCTCCTCTGGCGTTTCTAGTGCCGATGCCATAATCTCCTACTGCCTGGTCTCCAGCCTGCTTCTTCCCTACCTTTGCATTAAAGTCGCCCATTACTATAGTATACTGTGTTTTCACCTTACTCATTGCCGATTCCACGTCTTCATAGAAGCTTTCAACTGAAGCGTCATCATGGCTGGATGTAGGCGCGTAAGCCTGTACTACCTTCATTTTGTATCTTTTATTCAGTTTAATTACAATGCCTACCACCCTTTCATTAATGCTATAGTAATCCTCTATGTTGCCAGCTATGTTTCTGTGAATTAGGAACCCTACTTCCAGTTCTCTTCTGTCTGCCAAGCCACGATAGCAAATGACGTGCCCATTCTGTAGCACAGTATAGGCCTCATCTGTCCTCCTAACCTCACTCAGCCCTATTATATCCCATTTAATGCCTTCTAGCTCCTCGAATAATACAGCTAGACTTCCCTCACTAGATAACGTTCTGACGTTAAACGTTGCTAAGTTCAAGTTCCAATGGTGGCCTGTCCGTATCCAGAGATTCCTAGCACCCTCTGCTGCTTTGCAGATCTGACCACCGCCGTGGTCAGTTGCTCCGCAGCTGGTGGGGACTGAGGGCCGTGAGTTAATTGACGAATGCCTACGGGAGGGGGTGGCCAGATACTGCACCAGGGTGGCCAATCCTTCTCTGGTGAGATCATCGGTGCGTACCGGCTTTAAGCCGGTACGATCAGACAGTAGTGGGAATGCTCCATGCATGTCTTCCTTATTGTTGTTCAGCAGCGTTGGCGGCCACCCACCACGGAGCCCAATGAGGGGACGCTACAAGGTTACAAATGCTGAAACTTGCAGACGCCAGCCGTACAACGCCACTATAACCCAATGCGCCTAGACCAAGGTAGGCTATTTGCACAGGGTTAACCCTAGCCGCCAGGAAGTTTGGAAGTAAACGGAAGAGAGTAGAAGACAGGACAGATAAATAGTAAGAGATAAAGACGAAGATGTAGGGAGAGAGAGATAGGAAAAGGCGACTGCCGATTCTCCTGGGTGGGTCAGCTCAGGGGTGCCGTCTACGTGAAGCCGGGGCCAAAGGGGTGTGTTGCCTCTGCCGGGGGGCCTTAACGGTCCAATCACCCAGCGTCGGCTCAACCCCCAGGATCCCCTTTTCCTCGGACACGGCAAAGCCACGCACGGCTAGGCGTGGGAGGGAGTCGAAACTCCCCCGTTAGCTCGGGTTCGTGGTGTCGCTACACACCAAACGCCTACTTGCGCAGGCGCCCCTGCGGGCGCCCCAACTATAGCATCACTTCACAAAACTCTACAATTTCACATTGTTGTTGATAATCTGTACTTCCCGTGAAATATCCTGATTATCCTTTTTTTTCTGTCTCTGTCCCAGTTTTCTCTCCTCTTCACGCACGGTTCTTGGTTCCACAATGTATTTCTGAATACCGTTGTCACACGGTGCTCAGCTAATTACGATTGAGCCCAGCTAGTATGAAATTTCTGAAATAGTCGTGTAACGGAACAAACTACAGCTAGAAAACTTGATCCAGATTGGGCATGATCACTAGCGAAAATGCTGCAAAGGCATTATTCTTTAGTTTCATGGTTATTCCTGAAGTATAGCCCTCCCAGCATGAGCGAGGCGGCGTGCATATTTGGCCATCTTTTCAGCAAAATCCGGTCCCTCATCACCCCGTCTTTGACTGCGCTCCCTCAGCACGTTCACGTGCTCTGCACATGTCATCAGGTTGCGTTGTACGTGCAGCCTCACATGTAAATTGCTCCAAAAATTAATTAAGATGACAGAGATATAGAAAAGCATTTTCACTGAGTAAATGTCATCAAACAAAAGCTACTTATCATCACCTTTACGTGACAGAACAATTAAGTCTTCAAAGACTATGTGTTTAAGCGAGTACTGTCGATGGTTAACGGCCACATTTCCAGGACATGAATAGTGAGGTGACTGCGCAAAGTCTATGTTTATGAGTCTATGTCTATGAGGTGACTGCGTGACTATGTCAATGAGGTGACTGCGCAAAGTCTATGAAACCCACATTTGTTACGGAGTCTGCTTGCAGCTGTCGGCAAACAACCACCACGCTTCTGTTGGCATTCGATTGCTTGAATCACAATGGCATGGGATCACAATGGCATGACTGAAAATGATCGTACAAGTGTGAAAAATGTTGCTTTTCCGAATAAGTAGGCATGTTCTTTTGAGACCTGTGTTGATACAGGGGCTAGTCTGTCCTATGTACATATTTACAAAGTTTTAGCAGAATTCGATGTACAACCCCTTAACGGCATTTCTTGAACTCGATTCTTGTTCTAAGCCACAGCTGCATTTTCTTTCCCTCGTTTTAAACTTTTTCCCAACGGCCTGGCACCAATAATGTGCCTTAATAAGAGCACTGCCATAGGTTCATTAACTTTCTCCTGGATTAAAAAAAAAACCTGCCAGTAGGTATGGCATTAAAGATGTTTTCAGAATGACTGTTCTGTGAGAATGAATTTTCTGGCCCATGAGGCTGTTAGTCGAGTGATATTTCTAGAACTGTTCGTCTGAATGTATTATTGTGGATATTCATAGATTATCCAAACAAAGACAAAATTTATTAAATTATTTGTGTCTGTAATTTGTGATAATTAAAATTTCATTGATAAAAGCCAAATGAAAAACACTGAATCCAGTGCTATGCTAAAAATTTTCAGCAAAGATATAAAAAAAGCTCTGTTTTAGTGTAGAGAACCCACACAGGAACCATCATAGTGAATTTCACAGTGCTAGCATACTCACCAGAACCTGACTCAGAAACCCATGTGAATTATCCTGATAAATGGCTTTCTTTGGGAGCCAATGAACATAGGTGGGCAAAACTGGTGGAGGTCACTCAGACTCGCTCATAAAATACATTTTGAGCTTTGGACTTACTCGGACTCAGACTCACGAAAATGTTCGTTCGACGGACTCACTCAAACAGGGACTCACGACTCGATTAGAGTCTGAGTGAGTCCAAGTGGGTCAACTCATATAAGTCTGATACCCTAGAATCAGCTTCTACGAACATGGCGTCAGTACTCTTTCACATCAATATCTCATGTAATTTCTGCTAATCTTGGCACCATTTCACATGGTATCTTCGTAAACAAGCTTTGAGTGCTTGAAAATCAGTAAGGCTGTTTTTTCTTGGAATAGATGACAAGAATTTCTTAGAATAACAACAAGATACGTTATCAAGAACTTCCCTTGAAAAGTCGTGGGGCGAGAGGTCAAAGCACCCCCTACGGAAATCGTGCCTTTGGTAAAAAAGAATTGCGAAAACATCTATGAACAAAACTGCATTGGAACACCCATGAGTAAACTTTAGTATAAAGAAAAAAGCAGGTGAGACTGATAGTAGATAAACCTGCTTATAACAAACATCCATACAATGAATTCCTGGATATATGGAAGTTTTTCAATTCCCCGCCGTTGCTTCGTAGAAACACAGTACACACATTATGCATTAAATGCTGCATTGTATAGCTCATGACGGCCTAGCTGAGCATCGACTACATTTTTGAATACTTGGTCAGGGAACGAATGAATGGCAATAACTAGCTGCCATTAACCAAACTGGCTCGTGACCCATGCAGAGGCTAGGCTGAAGGCAACCAAGTGCTCATGTTTGTTGTTACTGATGAATAAAACTGACAACGTTTACACCATCAGATATTGATTTTCCAGCCCAATATATTCTACATTAAATTCAGCAGTAGCAAATAAGTCATCACAGATCTCATTACATGTGATTACGGTGGACAATCACTTGCTATACAGCAACACGCAGCACTAAATTCACGTGCACCAACACCCGGTGCACAATCACCTGCCGCCCAACCAACAGGTGCACTTCCACCAGGTGCACAACCACGCGGTCCACTGCAACGAGGCGTCCCACTGTTCGGAGCACTACCTTCCCGTGGACAACTACCCGGAGCACAACCTTCAAGTGCGCCTCCACCGGGCGGGCTGCAACCAGGCGCTCAACTACCCATTGCGCTGCAACCAGGTATACTATCCTTCGGTGCGCAACTACCTGGAGCACACCAACTCGGTGCACCAGTGCCAGGTTTTCTACCATTCGGTTCACTACCACCCGGTGCACAACCACCCCCTGCAGATGTGCGTGACCAAGTGTGAGACATCATGAACGATCGAAAAAAGAACACTTGCCTCAGGCTTTACGTCTAAATGAACGTCCGCTTATACACAGTCCGTCGCGTCACCTAGTAAGGATTCGTAAGGTTCCTTGTGTGTTCGCCTAAAACGGGGGCGAATGCACAGCGTGCGTCTCGCGGACCTCTAGGAAGCGGCCTGTTCTTCATGGGTTGATCGTCGGAGCCACAGCATCTCTACAAGTTCACTGCCTTCGTCCTAGAATTGTTTCATTTTATCAAGTAAACGTTCATCAGACCATTTACTTGTATGAAGTTTTTTTTTCTTTTTGTGAGGCACCCCAACAACCACCATGTGTTAAATCAATTCGTGGAGTAAAATGTAATTATGAGGATCACTGTCCAGACTTGAGTGATTCTGGAGAAATCAGCAAACCTATATTTCTCAATGGCTGGCGTCATGTCTCCAGGGATTGACCATGAGTTGAGGCCCTCCAT
The DNA here is from genome assembly GCA_013436015.1 of Rhipicephalus annulatus. NCBI lineage: Eukaryota > Metazoa > Arthropoda > Arachnida > Ixodida > Ixodidae > Rhipicephalus > Rhipicephalus annulatus. The sequence goes on from WOVY01013355.1 coordinate 264,727, forward strand.
CAATCTCCTTCAATTTCACGGCTCGTCTTTGAGAGTAATATAAATAACAGTGGCCCAGTAGCGGAGGGGAGATTGAGGCCCCGGTTCTCTGAAGATCCGAAGCCGAAAGTCACAAGATGTGGCTATCCTAGCTTCTACAGGTCACGTGTTTTCTTCTTGTCTCATATCGGCTTCTCTTTCAAGGTCACCTTCGCATGAAGTTCTCGCCTTTATTCGTACGAGGCTTTCTGAAGCACACGTGAAGTGGCATGGTCTCGTTGCGAATGTGAAGTCACCACGCTCTCATATACGAGGCCACAATTATCAGTGAATATATGGTCATTCCACATGCGTTCACACGTGCTTGCTTATTTTAACAAAATCTGGCTTCGCATCCAAACACCTCTTGAACCACCTGTTGCCGGCCATGACCAAGCGCTTCGAAAGTTAGCGATTGTTTAATACTTCACTTTTAGTATTTACACGTACCGCATGATTAACCGAATTTACTGTAGAGCTTACGCGAGCATAGAGTGCTTAATCGTTGGGCAAGGCATCTACAAAAGCCAACGCATTTAACAGCCAAACAGATAAGTCATCGCACAACGACCCTGTTCACCGTTATTGTACAGCAAGTGCTGGCTCTGCTCGCCGTTATCTTACAGGGACTTATACAGTGGCGTCGTGTAGCGAGACTTTTTTGCATTTCGATTGTTTCGATTACTGGGAATGAGTTTACCCAGTAAATTTTTCATCGTTTCCCAAAGTGTGGGCGGCTTACCCTACGTCTGTGAGTGCTTACCCACAGCGAGAGTCGCTTGGAGCTCGAGTTTCAGGGGCGAAGCTCCTTGGAACGTGGATTGTTCTCTCCTCTGAAGTATAGAAGTAGCATGTAGCCACCACTAAAGGTTATGACTTGCTCCCTAGATGGCGTTGTGTGTATATGTTCTTGGGAATACTATAACTAGATGGTGTTAAAGCGGCTTTCACAGCATATCTTCAGAGTGAATTATTGTGAGTTGGGCAAGCGTCCATAAGTCCCTACGTAGGTACATTCATCCGTTTGTCCTCTGTACGCCCGTCCTCTGTACGCATGTCCGTCTATCTGTCCATGCTTCTGTCCGTGCTTTCGTGCCCTAGACGATACTGTGTAACATCGTGGTGTTTAACTCGAATAATTGAACAACAATGTTGGCAAGTACATTTTACAGGCCCTTCGTTTTCCAATTATTCCACAAACTGTATTACTTTCCAGACACCCGTTGATGATGATACTGGCCTGCATTCTTGCTGTCCTCATGACAGGCGTCGTCGCTTTGGCTTTCGTTTGACGCGTAATGAGTGGCGACGGTGAGTTGACAACTACTTTTTGATCATTGTGATTCATTGGTTGAAAGGTTTATGTATTAGCCACCCAAGCCCGTCAAATGCGCGTGCAGTTAATACAGTGATTGGTGGTTGTGTCGATCGTTACTGATTAGTGGTGATCACAATGTTAACGACGTAGTGAACGACATTAATTGGGGTTCTTACGTTTTTCCTATGCAAGATGAGTAGTTCAGTGCTTCAGTACTTATACAAGATAAGTAGTTCTCGCAGGTTGTACTGAACACGCTGAAGCTCCTCCGGGACCGGCGTACCTTCAACGCTAAATGCTCGCCGTCAGTTACAAGGATATCTAAACGCCTGAGCACATGTTCCCGTTGCCACGCTTCAGCGCGCGGCTTTCTGGCGCGGCGCCGCGCCCTCTACCTATTGAAAGAAATGAAACGCGGCTTCACGCAGCTAACCGTTCTCTATCTCTACAGGGAGAGGGTGGGGTGAATTTTAGATTTACTTTTCACTAATAATTCCCAGGAAGCTCTTACCCACGTGCTTGAAGAAATTAGCGACCACAGAGTTGTCCATTGTTCACTATATCTACCACGCGCCGACAAATCAAAAGTAACTAAGCAGTTATTGAATTACGCATGTGCTGACATCGATAAGATGAACCGTATGTTAGATGATTTTATACCAATATTTGAGTCAAGTTTTGAACATCGCGCTGCAAACGAAAATTGGCTTCAATTCCGTGACACACTAAAAAAAATAGAAGAATGCTGCGTCCCGAAACTAACAATCAGCACCAAAACAAATGACCCGTGGTTCACACGCGATGTAAAAAGATGCCTAAATAGGAAGAAACGAGCTTTTAAAAGGGCTACACGAACTAATACTCCAGAAGATTGGCTTAATTATAAAAATCTTTCAAAACAAGTGGAGGCCTCAATAAAAGAGGCCAAGGAAAAATATTTTAACTGCACCTTACCTAACCTTTTGAAAACTGACCCCCAGAAATTCTGGCGCGTGGTGAACCCTACAGCCTACCCTTCTGAGCCAACTCTACTGAGTGATCAAGGCATAGCGTTGTCGCCAGAGGAAAGTGCTGAATGCTTCAACGAATTTTTTGCATCAGTGTTCACGGAAGAACTTCCACTAGACTCACTGGCACTGTTAAAACCTACCATTCACGACCCTTTTTCTTCAATTACAATAACTGAAAATGGTGTCGCGCAAGCTGTACAACGCCTTCCCCATAAGACTAGCCCGGGGCCCGACGGAATTAGTGCCAAACTCCTAAAATTAACCTGCCACAGATCAGCGTATTTATTGTCGCTGATCTTTCAGCAGTCGCTTGACACGGGCTGTGTACCGGAAGACTGGAAATATGCCTTTGTTAAACCCATATACAAATCCGGCCAAAAGTCAAGTCCGAACAACTACCGTCCAATCTCTCTAACCTGTATATCTTGCAAGCTATTAGAACATATCATTTACTCGAAAATTATATCTCACTTGAACAGAAACAACATCCTCATCCCAAACCAACACGGCTTTCGGGAAAAACGCTCTTGCAACACCCAACTATTCGAATTGTTGACAGACTTGCACAAATCCATGCATAGCTGTGCTCCTACAGATGCTATTTTTATAGACCTTTCAAAGGCTTTTGATCGCGTCCAACATAACCGATTAATAACTAAAGTCCGTAACCTCCAGCTTGATCAGAAAACAATCCAATGGATTCAAGAGTTCCTCTGTAACCGGTCGCAATCGGTCAAACTTAACCACATAATTTCCAGAAAGTGCATGGTAAAATCCGGTGTCCCCCAGGGCTCCGTGCTCGGACCATTATTATTTTTGGTCTACATCAATGACATTGGATCTAATATTGTTTCTTCTCTACGCCTATTCGCAGATGATTGCGTTATATATAAGGAGATTACCGAACCGAATGACAGTAGCATTCTACAGTCAGATTTGTTAAAACTCGCAGAGTGGTGCAATTTGTGGCAGATGCACATCAACGCTGAAAAAACCAAACATATTAGATTTACTTCCGTAGCCAAACCCTCATCATCCGTCAGATACATAGTCAATAGCACCTTAATTGAGACCGTTTCATCCACAAAATACCTCGGCATTTTCTTTAGTTCCGACCTAACCTGGAACAGTCACATTGAATACATCACCAGCAAATCATCAAAAAAACTCGGTCTTTTGAAACGCCGCCTCAGATGCGCAAACTTGAAAACTAAACTTCATGCATATCAAGCTCTGATCAGGCCTTCACTAGAGTATGCGTCAACCATCTGGCATCCACACACGGCAATGTTATCTGATATGCTAGAATCGGTACAAAATAAAGCAGCCCGGTTTATCACCTCCTGTCATTCTCGCCACCAAAGCGTAACATGTCTTAAGCGTTCTCTGAACCTTCCATTGCTTGCCACGCGCAGAAAGTTGTCCCGCCTATGTTTTTTCCATAGTTTATATCATAGTGACTCGTCATTTTCCCGATCATTCATTCACCCAGCCCCCTACGTTTCTGATCGCGTTGGTCATGCTTATAAGGTCAATACAATATATTCACGCACTAAGAAATACCAATTTTCACCTCTGCTGTTATCCATTAACGAGTGGAACGCGCTGCCCTCAAACATCGTCGCTATTACAGAACCCTCCCTTTTCCAGTCTGCAGTACAAACTTACTAAGAAGTTGACATTAATTTGTAACCACCATTGACATTTAATGTGTAACGCATGCTCAGAGAATGTTTATTGCTATTTCTTGAAATATGTTTCCTGTTATGGAGGGCTGCTTACTGTGTTTTTTGCTTATTGTGTTATTAGTAATGTTGCTTGGGCTATCGGTCTGTTTGATTACTAGTATTACTCCCTGACATGTTGTTTTACTGATGCTATAGTAACCTCTTGTATGTATCCCCCCTTATGTAATGCCCTCCGGGCTCTTAAGGTACTTAAATAAAATAAATAAATAAATAAGGCCATACGCTAACACTTTACGTCGGGGTATGCGTGGCAGGCCACGGCACGAGTATTCAAGTCTGGGATCCCAGCGGGGCACTTAGAAAATCTTTCTTGATTTATTTGCCTTTGTGGCTTCGATTTACATAGGCATATTTACACAAACCCAGGACATGACTGAGACGGCTGCGGCGAAATTCATCGTTAATGTTCATATAATTGCCATTGGAGGAATACTTAGACGCACCGTGTTTAGGCCATTGCTTGAAATGATAACCAGCAAGCAAATATGTAGGATAGTGTCGACCATATTTGCAAGAAGGTCACGACATGCTCCTCGGCAAATGCTTTTTATACAGTGCTGGAATATAGAAATTTGTTGACACGATATTCACTTTTAAGCGCTCTATTTCACGTACCACGTAAGATAGTTCCGACAGTTACTTCAACAAAAAATTCATTTCAACTTCATAGTATTATTCGTTAAAATTAATGGTCACTTCTCAGTCTGGTGTGCAAGATACTTCACTCATCTCTTCAAGTTTTTTTTATGTACTCGGTCTATTGTTCGGCGAATTGTTCGTTGCTCTAAATAAGAGGGTTGGCTTCTTTCTTAATCGCTGCATGTGGTACAATGTTGTGGCCACTGTTATCCATCACAGGAATAACAGTAAGATGAGGGATCAAATCAAAAGTCTGTCATAATACGATTGTAGCGTTGTTTTCGGAATACCTTGCAGTAAAATATGTGAGATTAAAATTTGTGTTATAGTGGTGGTGAACTGTCTAACGATGACGATGGCGCAAAAGCTTTTGGTGAATACTCTTGCAGTTCCCCTCATCGAAGAGCTTATCAGTGCCCATACTACAGCAACACATTCAACACCAAGTAAGTGGAAGGCGTTTTTTTGATAGACTTCGGTGAAATGTACGTGACTTACTCAGGTAAATGCGAGGGTATTGCAAAATTCTAACTGTACAAAAGGCTGCCCGAACTTACAAAAAACGCGAACTAGTCCCCAAACTTCAGCAGAAAAGCACCAAGTATGAGAAAAATATATTTGAGGTCTATGCGTCTGCAATTAGCACAGTAATGTTCTGAGCCATAGAGAGCACCCCTGAATATTTTTTTTTTCTGATTCGCCGAATTCGGTAATTACCTAAAGATTGTTTATTAAGCTAATAAATAGTTACTTTAGACAAAAATTTTCCAATGTGCAAATTGTAGCGCTTATTCTGAAATAAATCTCGTTTTTGGTGTATATTAATGACAAATCTGCTGTCGTGGAGCCAAGTGTGTAACTCAAATTGTTCACAGACGACTGTATATTTTATTCCACTGCACGATACAAAAACGATCAAGTTATAATTAACAGATATATACAGGCGTTGAGTTAATGGTGCTAAAAATGGAATATAGAAGTTAAATATTCTAAATCAACATACACTCGTATTCTAAATAAACATACAACCAGGAAAAGCTGTCTTTTATATTCTTATACCATCTGAGACAACTGTTTATTAAATAATAATATATTTAAATAACTAGGATTAACGATAACATAAAATTTATCTTGGAACGCTCATAATAACAATTTTTGTTCAAAGGCACAGACGTACGGATATGTTTTCTACGAAAAAAAAAAACTAGAAGGTGCCACAGCCGATGTGAAACTTGCTGCTTACAACACCTTATAAGGCCAGTTTTTGAGTGTGATTCGGTGGTATGGAGCCCTCATCAATATTATTTATTGAATCAAATTGAAAAAAATTCAGAGATTCGTGGTGCGATTTATACGCTCCCAGTATCTAAGCACAGATACAGTTACAGAAATGCTACATTCTTCTGGCCTGCAACTCTTAGAAACGCGCAGGCAGAAAAAGTGTCTGAAATTGATGTTTAAAATTCCAAATTGCGAACTAAATATTAGCAAAAAAGTGTACGTAGTGTGACCAGGTAAACTGAGCTCAAGGAGCAACCACAGCAGGGCCATGCAAGCGCACAGGACTCATGCCGACAAATGCGAATACTCCTTTTTCCGTAACCCAGTTTAAATTTGGGATGATTTGCCGGTGTGTGCTGTTGAACATATCGATCTGTCAAAGTTTTAACAGACCTTGGATGACTATCTGTGCAAGTGCACCGTATGATCTGGATCTAACCTCTCGTTTTGTATGTGCTCATGATGGTCTCTTTTCACTTTATTTGTTTAATGTTACCCTCTCTAGAAGCTTTCGCAAGAGAGTTGACATTATTATCAAATGAATATTAATGTTTAGGTATGTGGTAAGAGTATGGCGCTGCATTTTTTTTCTAACCATAGTTTAGTGTGGGCGAATATTTTTTAATACGTGATTGCTGCCTGTCATGCATTGTTTTTAATGTCTTCGAATGTAAGTTCAATTTATTATCAAAGACCGCTCACGCACGAGAGTTGTTTGAACAGGCTATAGGTGATAATGTCGCACGTTAGGCGATGGTGTGTCCATCTTAGTCACCGATGGCCTGTGCACGCGACCTTCAGCAGTCTTCGATCGCAAAATACATCCACACGTGCTTTATATGGCTCAGAACAATGGTGCGCTAATTGGGGACGCTAAGCGCTCATGAATTATTCTTTAATGCTTGGCGCTTTTAATACATACATACATACATACATACATACATACATACATACATACATACATACATACATACATACAACCATACATACATACATACATACATACATACATACATAAAACATGTTACACGAATAGATAGATAGATAGATAGATAGATAGATAGATAGATAGATAGATAGATAGATAGATAGATAGATAGATAGATAGATAGATAGATAGATAGATAGATAGATAGATAGATAGATAGATAGATGGACAGACGGACAGACGGACGGACAGACAGACGGACAGACAGACAGACAGACAGACAGACAGACAGACAGACAGATAGACAGACAGATAGATAGATAGACAGATAGATAGATAGACAGACAGATAGATAGATAGATAGATAGATAGATAGATAGATAGATAGATAGATAGATAGATAGATAGATAGATAGATAGATAGATAGCTAGATAGATAGATAGATAGATAGATAGATAGATAGATAGATAGATAGATAGATAGATAGATAGATAGATAGATAGATAGATAGATAGATAGATAGATAGATAGATAGATAGATAGATAGATAGATAGATAGATAGATAGATAGATAGATAGATAGATAGATAGATAGATAGATAGATAGATAGATAGATAGATAGATAGATAGATAGATAGATCTTGGCTGACTGGCTCGTGGCGCTCTAGCACTTACAAATTTCATGAAACCTAGAATGCAACTTCAATCGGAGTACAGCGTCTTTAGAAGTGCGGCCGTTCGAGATAGCGCAAGAGCATGAGAATATTATATCGATGGTAACTGCACTACAGTGATAGCTCTATTCAGACGTTATCGTTATGGCGTACCTTTGGGAGGAAGATATGCGGTAAATACTTGTCATATAGTGTTGTTTATTATTTCGTGACGGAGACACCATGAACAGTTTTAGCAGCCTATATTAGTGGGGTCTATTCCTCCACCCCTTTTCCAGAGGTAGTAACGCCACCAAGTAAGTACATCCACGAACACTTGTCTGGAAAATGCTTCGATGCAACGCAAAAGCCGACCTCTGTGGCACATGGCACCTTTGAAACTGTAGCAGTTCTAAACATGGCACGACTCATCGCAGCACATAAGCGTATATCGGAAGTTGCTTCCGTGCGGTGTCTATAATTTTTGTCGGTAACTGTCAGCTTTCATAAGGAAACAAATACGTCAGAATAACAACACAGAAATGGACTGCAGTGTTTGTATCGTTTTTTTTTATTTATTAGGAGCAAAGTTCCCTTCAACCAAAACTCCGAAAAAGTCATATTTTCGCTGTTGACAATAGGGTCGGGCTTGCTTCAGCAATTTCTTGCCAGTGTGCTCATGATGCGTTACAGCGTCGATGCAGTATAGCGTCTTTAGAATTGCAGCCGTTCAAGATAGAGCAAGACCATAAAAATAATGGATCAAATGGTAAACGCACTACAGTGATAGCACTAATCGGACGCTATCGTTCGGGTACATCTTTGATAGGAAGATACGTGAGCAGTACCTCTCATATAGCGTTGTTTATATTTTCGTGACAGAGATGCCATAAAAATTTTTGCGACTAATTTTACTGGAGTTTATTTGTGCACCCCTATTCCAGAGGTAGTAACGCCACCAAGTAAGTGCATCCTGGGACATAGCCTGTGAAATGATTTGATGGAACTCAGAAGCTAGCCTCTATGGTGCATGGCATCCTCGTAACTCTAGCAGTTCCAAACAAGGCACGACCCATAGCGGCACAGAAACGTATAGCACAAGATGCTTCCGCGCGGTGTCTATAAATTATATTGTGTCTGTAACTATCAGCTTTCATAAGGGAAGTAAAAAAGTCACAGCTTTGCCACCAAGGCCAAAAACTGAACGCGATAGCAACAAATTGGAACGTCATGCGCAAAATGGCAAGCAGATCAAAACCTGCCCCGCGTTTTCCACGCACAAAGCACACACGAAACCCACTCATAGGTACAGATTAACGCGAAAAAGCGTCTCAGTTGTTACTTCGCTGTGTCTGAAAAGCGCGCCCTTTTCGCAAACGGACGCTGTGCAACGATTGCAATGACCTTTGTGCACGCGGTAACTACAACAGAATCGTTCCGCTGGAACTCAAAGGCTAGCCAAGACGTGCGATTCTCCCTACTGCAAGATATGGGCGTGCGATCGAGCGTACACCCCCTTGTTCTCTACGTGGCCCAAAGTACGCGAGAGATGAGAGCCCATGATACCCCCCCCCCCCCCGAGATGCCTTCGAACACCGGTGAGTCGTATATAAAAATAGCTTGCTGGTTGAACGTTGGAGGAGCTACCTCTCGTTGGCTCAGTGGTTAACGCCTCGCTTTCTCGACGCGTAGGTGCCAGGTTTGAATCCACGCGCCGGTGTCTTTTTTTCTTTCTTGCACTTTCAAATGTATAGTTACGTATACATATACGGCGCATGACATCGACACCGACGCCGACGACGCCGGCGAAATCCAGCTGATAGTGTCCATGTAATAAACCTCTCCCTGTTTGTGAACATTGTGACGTCCCCGCAAGCACCCCATCCCCCATACTCTCTCTCGGAGCAGGTGCTAGTTGCAAAAAAGTTCCTCCGGCGACACCTTTCTGCATAACATAGCTGCGTGTCTGCATTCATTCGACAGAAATTTCTACATTGCTATGTTCTAAAGTCCTAGCTTTGAAAGAAAGGGGTCGCGGAATGGTCACTGCTCATAGTGTGGAAATTCGCTCGTCGCAGTTGGATTGATGAAGAAACTTTGTTTAGAGCACTGAGCGACGCGATTAGCACGCAGTGGGCTTCACCCACGTAGATGGCACTCATTAAAAAAATCTAATCTTTTTTCGAAAGCGAACATTTTGAATGTACATGGTTACTGGCACTTTGAGACATATTCGTATGGCATGGATGTAAATTTATTCAATTTGCATCGTGGCATTTGTAATGTAGTTTTAAATGAGGTACAGCATTGGCGGCAGCATGGTTTTGAGCTGCTGTGTGTGACGTCACGAATAAGATTCTCACTCATTGCCCGAAAGTCTGATCGGAGTTGAATGAAAAAAGAAAGAAACACTTCTTGCCGCGAGTCATGCTGAGGTCAAGATATCCTCGTGAAAAACAAAGCGAAATTCTGCGCTGCGTTCATTAATAACCCAGTGAAAATTCATGTCTTGTAAAACCCGACATCCTAATAATATACAACATTATCTGGCACAGTTAACTTGCTGCATTTGACACCTATGAGGTGTTTTAGTACCCATATTGCTTCTTTAGGCCTGATGCACACTTCTAATGCGAATTGTCACTTCGTAAGAATCGCTCCGTAAACGTACAAGGTAAATAAGAAACGAAAATCTCCACGGTTTTCATTAACACGTATCAGGTATTCTATAATACGAGATATAGCCGTGGCGAAACATATATGCAGATTCGGCAACGCTCCAACAAGCTTATACCTCATGTGTAGTATATATCACCTGGAGATCATGCACTTCTATTTTTCTGCACGCCGAGCATACGCTGAGATGTACCCACTCGCAGATGACCGCATCAAATGTATTTTTACCTTCACTACAATGTAAATTCGTGAAGTTCCATCGACAACCAGTTACTGAAGCCGGCTCACAGCGGATACCAGTGTTTTCGCAAACAGGATGCATTGCGTTATTCACACTGCGCACACCACGCACAATATTCCCAATTTCACCGTCTGTAAAGGTGAACCTATACTGTCGATGCCTTCCAACGCACACTACACGCCACAATCAACACTGCACATTTTCGAAGACGATGTTGCTGTTCGTCGCACAGGCCGCCACGTGTGTTCACTTCTCCGAAATAAACAGTCAGCCAGCGTGGCGAATATTTCATCACGCACTTCATCACACACCTAGATGTTCTCTGACACATATCACAGCTAATGTTGCTCCTGTGTGATGAAGATTAAGCTTTCAAAAAGACAAAATAAATTACCCCAAGCACATAGCGACTGTACTCCACTCAGCCACCGGCGGGAGTGTTTTGCCAACCACCGCCTTGCACGTGCACCGGTGACGTCATGCTGTGACGTACCCCAGTAGAGGTCTATTGCTATCGCAATAAAACATTAGTTTAACCACACAGAATGATGATATGTGGAGTTCAACGTCCGAAAACCACCAGTTAACCACACAGAAAAGGACTGCAGAGTTTGTAGCGTTTTTTTCATTATTTATTAGAAACAAAGTACCCTTCAACCAAAACTCTGAAAAGAGGAGATTTTCGATGTTGGGAATAGGGTTGAGCCCGCTAGAACAGCTTTTTGCCAGTGTGCTCATGTTGTCAAAATGGCATTTTTGTTTAATATTGCGGCTAAAATTTATATAAGCCACTATCATCGGTGTCGGCAGCGAAATTCGGACCTGGCTTTCTTAGATCAAATTTCATGTAAAACCCTTTGTATCCTAATGTAAGACCCTTTGTATAAGGTCATTGATTTATTTTCAACAAATATAATAAATAAATAAACATTTAACTTTCTCTTTAGCTGCATCGCAAGAGACTCTAAATCACACGCGAATGAACGACCTAGCACCATTATGCTACAAAACCAACGCCGTCCTTGTGTTTCCGTCACTGGCATCCTTTGGTGCATAGGCGTAATGGCGGTGACAAGAGATGTAGAGCGGGTTGTCCTTCCAGGCAAATAGCACACCATTCTGGACTATCGGCTGTGCTGTCGTGTTAGAAGGCCTGCAGTACCTTCAGCTGTTTTCTTTAGCAACGTTTCCACCACGCCCACTCTCTTCACTTCATCATCAAAGGCCAATCTTTTCATTTAGATGTCTTCTATTCCGAGTATACTCTCCTAAATGGAAGAACATGATACCGTAAAGTAAAACACGGAAAGAAAGGCGAAGAAGTAACGATAAATAGAACAGCTCCCTCCTTCCACACATACAAAAACACATCAGGGGTTTTTCTTTGTATGAAATCACGCAATAACAAATAATTGTGAAATAAAGGACGTTATCAAAGCAACTACAGCACACAAATGAAGCAGATTGTATGGCGCAACATTCGTTTTTATTTATTTTTTATACACGACTAGTTCAATCAATCTGGCACTGTTATGTTTGAATAGGTGCAAGACCTGGCTCATATTTTATTAGAAACTACCTCTCTGAGTTCAGGTTAAACTCAAGAATCAACTCAAATCAATTAGACTTGTTTCAAAACTGGAAGCTACTCAGACGCGCTTTAGGCTCACGTGAAATTTAGCCCAATTTAAGTATCAACAGTTCTCTCTACTTGAAAAAACAAACGCCGCATTTGTTCTTCAGCGTAAGTAGTACCGTACTTTGCTGAACATGGATAGGGCGATGTAGATCACTGCGCGCTGGTCGCTTAAAATGCGACTATAAATAGCGTAATTTTATACTTCGTCCAACAGCCACACAGAAACCGGACATGTTCCCGCTGCTCTGCTCGTTCAACATCCTCGAGTTCAAACCACAGTCGGTGCTGCCCGACGACGGGACCTGCGACATGATATTTTTAGATTCATTATACAGAAACGAGAAGAACATGCTCTACCAATCTCTGACGGGAGTCGTGCAACAGTTCCTGACAGTCGCCAACAACTTGAGGCAGAAAAATCTGAAAACAAAGATGGGCTTAGCATTTGACTCACAGTAAGTCACAGAATTTGCTTATTGTTTTCTAAGAAAATTAACCTATTAAAGAGAGAGCTTAGGCTGACAGTTTCGGTAGAGCCATATACAAGTATTGAATTGCGTCTTGAAAAAGCGCTGAGTACACGTTTCAGCAGTATACTCAGTCATGACCTGTCAGGCGTAACCTGTGAAGGCGAAACACTTGAGTATCGCGTTGCATAAACGAGTTCAGTCAAAATGGAGCGTATCAATTAGGCCGCGCAAAAATGCACGAGCCAGACTGCGAAAAAGGCTTGTTGTGGTTGAGCGAAACATGTGACGTCATCATGGCATCCTTAAGAAGGTTACATGCCATGGTAACTTCATCATGCCGGAACCACACATTGTTACTTTTTTCTTGCTCAACTCCTGCACAACTTTTTAAGGTTCCACAGAACTGATCAGCAATATGCATTGATTGTATGGGTTCATATATTGATATCATCATCAGAATCATGAGCTGTTAATTATTGAAGTTATGTGACGTCTTATGATGAATGCACTAACTCCTATCGCTTAAGCAGAACCTATTGACTTTTCCACTGAAGGCTCCTTAGGCGCCGCCATAGTCCTCTCTGGGCTGCTGTTAGTGCGCATGACCCCCCCCCCACAAAATGCACTGACGAGGCTGTGACGTCACCTTTTGTACTCTCCATCGTGCATCAGCACAGAAAGGAGTATTTCCTCCTCTCCGTAAAAAAGGGTCCATAGGTAGTTCGGGTACTACTTAAGGTGCAGAAAACGCTATGGGAAGGATGGGGGGAGGAGCAGTGCAATGAACAGAGCTGAAGCAGTTCGTTGCGTGTCTCTCGCACTGTCGCTCGTGTATTAAACAAAGCTTGGTGCCCAATTTAAAACGAAACGTTTTACCAAATGTGCAGTATACCTTCTTCTTAGTGCTTAGCGTGGAGCAGAAAATTTTAACAAACTTCTTAGCTAGACACACGCACGATCTATAAGCGTCTGCCGGACCACCATGCACAATATTATTCTGTGCATTTTGTCTTAACTTACCCCCGTATTCAGAAAAGCTGCTTCACTTGACCTTGACTTGCCGCCGACTTCAATGCAGCACAAACGCGTTTCGTACGCGCTGTCTGCCCTTAGGCGGCGCCAAGCGTCACCCCCGGAAAATCTTTTCAGGCCTGCGCCCAGCAATTTGACGTCATTTCCGGCCGGCCGACTCTCGGGGAAGCCGCAGCGGCTGCGAGCGCAGCGCGGGCGGCGGTGGTGACGGTTCGGCGGCGTGGTGTTGACGGTGTTTCACGTTTGTTGCTTTCCGTTGTTGTTTTGCGGCAATTTCGTTTCCGTGCGTGATGCTGGAGTGATGCGACAATGCCGAATAAGTGTTGTGTACCCGGATGCACCGGCAACTACAAAACAGGAAAGAAGATACAAGTGTTTTCCTTCCCTAAAGACGCCGACGCTCTCAAACAATGGCTACGCGCCATTCCTAGGAAGGACTTCGTGCCGACTTCGTGCACTAAGGTAAGAATTTGAGATGCTCCTGTTCTTAGCTTGTCGTTGCTTGTTCGGGTAGAAATCACCTATGATGGGAAATACTTGAGCGTGTGGCCGCCGGGCCTCGCGAAGCGCTGACGCCAGCAGCGTTCGCAGCAAGGATGGTCAGCTGCGCTTTGTTCACTAACAGTGCCGTGGTGTCGTCCATTCTTGCAAGCTCTCGGTGGAAGCGCTTCGTGGAGTGCGGTGACATCACGCTCCCGTGTTTCCTTTCATGTTGCTTGTACCGCTTAGCGCAGCGCTTTTATTTAGATGCTTGCGAAACGTAGGTAGACTTTGTTTTAGCTACACGGACTGTAAACGCGGTCATGCAAACGGGAGCGCATTTTTTTCTTTTGAGAAGTGGCGTCTCAGACGTTCTTGAAACGTTTTTGCAGGTGTGCGCGAATCATTTCGACGCTTCATGCATTGAGAAGACGACATCGTAGACGGATCCAAGGACAGGGAGAGTTATTGAAGTTGCACTCCCAGTACCACGGTTGCGTCCTGGATCTGTCCCAACGGTATTTTCCGGCTGTCCGTCCTACCTATCAGTACGAGACCAGAGCACGAGAGAAACCCCTGACGCCAAGAGGAGCCGACAAGAAGCCTCCCAACTCGCCCGTGCTGTAGAAGAGTCGCTGGCGTCATATGAAGCGGAGCAAAAACGAGACCGCTTTTCGTCCCTCGAAGAACTAAGGGCTCGCCTGCAAGGGGTGTCAGTGTCTCCAAAGTGGACTGTGATTCATAAAGAAGAGTGCTCCATGTTTTTGAACATTATCGACTATCGTGAACCTTGTTTGAATGCGTCATTGACCGTGTTTGCAAACCTTGAAGTCTTTGCCTGCTATCAAGGTTCACCAATCAAGAACCTTGGTAGCGCTGTTGTACCAGACTCAGTTCAAAAAGTAAGTTCCTTGTTGGAAATTTTGAACAACCTGTCGATGCTGTCTGAGGAGCGCTGCACTTATTGCCACCTGGCTCAAGCAATACATTCCCTTGTTTGAGCCTTGTTTCCAGTTTTGTATCTCTTTACAAGTTGTTAGCTTTTAAAGGTGCTGTACTTTTTTCTTTTTTTTTTAACTCGAACTGCCTCGGTGCCCACTGTAGCAGTTGTACAGTCCGTTTTGGTACCTAAGCTGTGTACACTTTCCTTGTGCACTCTGTGTACAGACATGTTGTGCACTGTGATTTGTTTTTTTCTTAGATTTTTGTTTGATTTTTTCCCTAGGAAATGCACCTACCTGTGGCAGTACAATTACTTTTCTTTCTGTCATTTATCATGCTGTGGACCACAATTTAGCCACCAGTGTTCTTTTGTATTGTATTTTTTGGCAAGTGTTTGAACCTGATACCTTGTGTTGCTACTGCTACTATGATAAACGAATGGTATGTTTTCCTCTAACCTACAATTTAAATGAAAGTGTGCTTTTTCTGTTCCAAAGCTCGGGGATGTTTTTGCTGTTACAATCTGGTTTTGTTTTCTGAGTTTTATGTGGCAAGATATTGTGTTTTGTACTTTTGGCATATTTTCAGCATTAAGGGCAACATCTTGTGTTGCCTGTCGTCTGCCTGGACCGAGAACAATGTGCACTGTGATATTTGTACAGACGGCGTCTGGCTGTGATAAATAAATACGCATTATTCCATTCACGATATTCATTATTTCTTGATACCTTGATAAGTTCCCCCGCAACGGTGGCTCAGTGGCTAAGGCGTAGCGCTGCTGAGCACTAGGGCGCAGTTTCGATACCCGGCTGCGGCGGCCGCATTTCTGATGGAGGCGAAAAGCAAAAACGCCCGTGTGTACGAGATTTCGGCACACAATAAAGATTCCCAGGTAGTAAAACTTGATCCTGAGCTCTCCCCTACGGCGCGCTTCATCGCCTGCATTGCGTCGGCGCGTTAAACCATACAATCAATGGATACCTTGATAAATCGTGCGGACATGGTGTCAAGGAACCTCGCCCGAGTCGGTAGGCGTGAAGGGCGCTCGCGGCTAGCGCAGCCACCCAGCGAAGGGCGGCCGGCCGGCCGGCGCGATGTGACGTCGTCGACGTCACGTCACGTGACGCGCAGGCCTGAAAAGCTTCCGGGGGTGACGCGCCAAGACAGCACAAACGCACAGATGCGTTTTAAATGCGCTGCATTGAAGGTAGTTTCAAGTCAAGCTCAACTCAAAGAACGTTTATGGAAACGGAGGTTACCCCCGTATTCAGGAACGCTCCTTGACTTCAACTTGACTTGAAATTGCCTTCAATGCAGTGCGTTTCAAACACGTCTCTGCGTTTGTGATGCCATGGCACCGCTTCAAGGGCCACTCACCAGGTTTGACAATTTTGAGCTGACAAGCGCAATGCGTAGACGAGGCGTTCATGATCATGTCTGGCAAGCTTTGCAACGCTACGCACCGCGGAAATGGGTCAAATTTCAAGATGAAAGCTGCTCGCCCTCCCCTCTGCCGGCGCACGCGTAGAGAATGAGGGCATGACGTAGGCGTAGGAATGGCCCTACGTACACGGCAAAACAGTGACGTTGGTCCTCTACGTAGACGAGTCTGCTCTAATATTGTCAACAGTATACCACATCACATGTCAAAAATTACTTAACACAACATGCGCAGTTTATGTAGTTGTTGCTTTAAGAGATCTCCTACCTTTCTCTCTCTCTCTCTCTTTCTCTGGAGATTATGGCATCGGCACTAGAAACGCCAGAGGAGAGCTACTAGTAGAATTCGCAGAACGCAATAATCTGCGTATTTTGAATACCTTCTACCGAAAACGAGAAAACCGCAAGTGGACATGGAGAAGCCCTAATGGCGTAAATAAGAACGAAATAGACTTTATAATGACTGCACACCCAGGAGTCGTGCAGGATGTGGAAGTGGTTGGCAAGGTAAGATGCAGTGACCATAGAATGGTACGGGCTCGAATCCGCCTAGACTTGAAGAAGGAACGACAGAAACTGATACGCAAGAAGCAAATCAATGAGCTAGCACTGAGAGGGAAAGTACAGTAATTCAGAGTGTCACTGCAGAACAGGTACTCTGCTCTTAGCGAGGAAACCAACCTTAGCGTAGATACAATGAATGATAATCTGACGAGTATCATCACGGAGTGTGCAGTGGAAGTTGGAGGCAGGGTAGCTAGACAGGACACCGGCAAGCTTTCCCAGGAAACGAAGAACCTAATTAAGAAGCGTCAAATCATGAAAGTGTCAAGTACAACAGACAAAATAGAACTGGCAGAGCTTTCGAAGCTGAATAATAGACGTAATGTATGCGATGTAAGGAGGTATAACATGGAGAGAATTGAGCACGCTCTGAAAAACGGAGGAAGCGTCAAAGCAGTGAAGAGGAAACTTGGGATAGGCAAAAGGCGGATGTATGCACTAAGGGACAAAGAAGGCAAATTAACTACCAATATGGATAGGATAGTTAAAATAGCGGAGGAGTTTTACAGAGATCTGTACAGTAGCCGAGACAACCACGACCTTAATACTATAAGAACTAGCAGTAACCCAGACGACACCCCACCGGTAATGATAGAATAAGTCAGAAAAACTTTGGAGAGCATGCACAGAGGCAAAGCTGCTGGTGAGGATCAAGTAACATCAGATCTGCTGAAAGATGGAGGACAGATTGTGTTAGAAAAACTAGCCACTCTATTTACGAGGTGTCTCCTGACGGGAAAAGTACCAGAGTCTTGGAAGAACGCTAACATCATCTTAATACATAAGAAAGGAGATGACAAGGACTTGAAGAATTACAGGCCGATCAGCTTGCTCTCTGTAGTATACAAGCTATTTACAAAGGTAATTGCTAGCAGAGTAAAGAAAACATTAGAATTCAATCAACCAAAGGAACAAGCAGGATTTAGAACAGGCTACTCAACAATTGACCACATTCATACTATCAATCAGGTAATAGAGAAATGCTCAGAGTATAACCAACCACTATACATAGCCTTCATAGATTACGAGAAGGCGTTTGATTCAGTAGAAATATCAGCCGTCATGCAGACACTGCGGAATCAGGGCGTAGATGAAATATATATAAACATTCTGGAAGAAATCTACAGGGGATCAACTGCTACCATAGTGCTTCATAAAAAAAGCAACAGAATACCAATAAACAAGGGTGTAAGGCAGGGGGACACAATCTCCCCAATGATATTCACTGCGTGCTTACAGGACGTTTTCAGAAGCCTAGAATGGGAACAGTTAGGGATAAGAGTTAATGGAGAGTACCTCAGTAACCTGCGCTTCGCCGATGACATTGCATTGCTGAGTAACTCAGGGGACGAATTGCAACTCATGATTACGGAGTTAGACAAGGAGAGCAGAAAGGTGGGTCTAAAAATTAATCTGCAGAAAACGAAAGTAATGTACAACAACCTCGGAAAGGAGCAGCGCTTTGCGATAGGTAATAGTGCACTTGAAGTTGTAAAAGACTATGTCTACCTAGGGCAGGTAATAACCGCAGAGCCTAACCACGAGATTGAAGTAACTAGAAGAATAAGAATGGGGTGGAGCACATTCGGCAGGCACTCACAAATTATGACAAGTAGATTGCCACTGTCCCTCAAGAGGAAGGTATGTAACAGCTGTATCTTGCCGGTACTTAGCTACGGAGCAGAAACCTGGAGACTCACAAAGAGGGTTCAACTTAAATTGAGGACGACGCAGCGAGCAATGGAAAGAAAAATGGTAGGTGTAACCTTAAGAGACAAGAAGAGAGCAGAGTGGATTAGGGGACAAACGGGAGTTAAGGATATCATAGCTGCAATAAAGAAGAGGAAATGGACATGGGCCGGGCATGTAGCACGTAGACAGGATAACCGCTGGTCATTAAGGGTCACCAACTGGATTCCCAGAGAAGGGAAGCGGGGTAGGGGGAGACAGAAGGTTAGGTGGGCAGATGAGATTAAGAAGTTTGCGGGTATAAATTGGCAACAGCAAGCGCAGGACCGGGTTAACTGGCGGAACATGGGAGAGGCCTTTGTCCTGCAGTGGACGTAGACAGGCTGATGATGATGATGATGATGCTTTAAGAGATAATTAAAACGTGAAATAAATATAGAGACGCAATAAAAAATTGTGCGCGCTTTATTTTTTTTTCCTGTGAAATGCTACGAGAAGCGAGGCTAATGTGCCAGCGTTTCGCATGCGTTCGTGTCCCCGCGGTCAGCGCATCGAGCACACGACCGCTGTGGAACGCTCCTACTAAACTCGGCGACAGCTTTTCTTGACAGCACTGTGGAAGCTATAGAGCCGAACCACCTGCATGCGCGCGCGCCAGGAAATAGTACCTATTTTATTTTCTGATTTTAATAGCTACTTGGCCCGAATAAATAAAACTTTCTTCATTATAAGGATAGAACAAGTGTGGGACGCTGTTCATTGAAAAGAAGTTATCGTGCGCCCTAGTTTTTTTTTTCTTTTAGATGCGGAAGCATCTTATACTCGCGCCTTGTAGTGCGCCGTCCGCACCGCTTCTCAAACATTCGACAGCTGACGCGCGCGCATGCGCCGTCGCGCCGTCGCCCACCATCTGTGCCGCGCGCGCTTCTCCTTCGAGAACATTCGACAGCTAACAGCGCATGCGCCGTCGCGCTGTAGATATACTCAAGGTCGGCGCTCGCTCGCTCAGTTGCCGCTCGTCGGTTGGTTTGTACGGCGCGTCGACGTCCAAGGTCGCGGTGAAATGAATTCCAACGAATCCACAAACACAATGACCGACGTCCCCTCGACCAGCGCCGCCCTTTCGCATACGTGTGTACGTGTTCACTCATTTAACACCCCCTCCTACAACCACGTTAACCAATTTAGCCATCGACCCAAGTAAGTCGCAATTTAACACCCCATTTCGCAACCACGTTAACCAATTTAGCCATCGACCCTAGTAAGTCGCACTTTAACACCCCGTTAACCAATTATATGCTCCGCATCCTCCTCAGTGTTCCCCCGAGGGAAGCTGCGGGCAATTTTTTTTTATTTGCACCACTTTTTCCGCACGCCGGCTGCGTCTGCTGCTTGCTCTTGCAGCTGCGAGCACAGCATCGGCCGTGGAAAAGCATCTCATCCTTGGGACGCACCATCTTTTATACATCACGCATCGAACTTTCCAAAGTAGGCCATCGAGCGGATGTATGCCCGACGCCGGAGAAGAAAACCTGTCGTGGATGCGGGGTGGAAAACCCCACGGACTCACACGAGTGTAAAGCGAAGTGCAAGCTATGCGGACAGGGTCACCCAACGGGTGATCGGACTTGTAAGCAGCGCTATCAGACTCCTTTCATCGTGAGACAGCGACGAAGAGAACGGATTGAAGAGTCAAGACGGGAACGACAGCTTCCCGGAAGATTTGAAGATTTTCCTCGCATCGAAGAGCGGGGCGACCAACGGCGGAGCCATGGCTCTACCCATCGCTCAGAGTCCGCTGGCCCTAGGTCACAATCCGGCTCAAGGCCTGGTCATCTCCCGGCGCAAACAACATGGGCGCAGAAGGCTGGTGGTGTGAAAACACAGCAGGTAAGTGGGGGTAGTCCTACATGGCAGCCGGGCAGTGAGGAACTTAAACAGATGAGAGAGGAGAATTCTCTTCTAAAGGAGATGGTAATGACACTTAAAGAGGAGATCGGAACGCTGAGGAAAGCTTTGGAGGATACTAGTAAGTCGGCTCCTGTTGCTATGGAGACTTCGGCAGGAACTGTAGGTCGCAAACGCAAAGCGGTAGGTGATGTAGCTGTTTCGGACAAGGACGGTTTTGAAGCGTTTCGGGAGACTATGGAGAAGTCGCTATCGGAGATCACGAACATACTCCAACAGCTTCGAGTGGACGTAGGGGAGCTCAAGAAGCAGAGCGCTGATCACGGTAAGCGACTTCGAGCATTGGAGACTAGGACTGATGAGGTCCAAGAAGTTACGCCACAGGAGAAAGGGCAGACGCCGCATCTCCCTTCGCCACAGTCAAAGGCTGGGGCGGATGGAAACGCAAAATTTGGCAGCGAAAATGGCGGGGCAAAATAAGCAGCACCCGGCACTCCGCGTGTGGCAGTGGAACTGCTGGGGGTTTCAAAGAAAAAAGGCGGCATTGTGCCAATTTATTAGAGCTAGAGAAGGCAAGCCACATGTCCTGTTGCTGCAGGAGACTCTCCTAGAGGGGATTACCCTCTCTGGGTATGAGACTTTCTGCCGCAAATCGGATGACGGCAGGGGGATAGCGGTGTGCGTTTCCAAGCAAATCTCGGCTCTCGTACATCACGATCTTGACAAGCGATTTAAATCAGAATATCAGTGCATTGAGCTTCTCCCCGGGAGGCGACTGCTCAAGGGGTTGCTAATTTTACATGTTTACAGTTCCCCGAAACGTTCGAAGGACCGCTTTTATGCCCTTATTTCAAAGGCTATGAGTCTCGCGAACCGCGGGAAGATCCCGCTTTTGGTGTCTGGAGATTTTAACGCGCCACACACTGCGTGGGGGTATCCAAAAACTACAACGAAGGGTGACTCACTTTACAAGAGCACGCATGACTTGGGCATGATTATGCTGACTGACCCCCGTTATCCGTCGCGAATAGGAAATTCAGCTTGTAGGGACACTACGCCTGATTTGACTTTTACAAATTTTCAGGATCACTGCGAGTGGACTAATTTATATGAACACTTAGGTAGCGACCATTATATACTAGAAACTACGCTGTCGGCAACTGTCACAGCTAGCAGGAAACACACTATAGTAGACTGGGATCTTTTCCGCGATATTCGTAAAGATGGGGGCTGCTGGGAAAATCTTGCGGATTGGAAACAGAACTTATCTAGCGACGTTAAGAGGGCCACAAAGGTCATCGAGACGCCGCCAGAGATTGGAACCATGGATAGCAAACTTGCCCACCTCTTCGAGGCCAGAAATGGCCTTAGGGAGCGCTGGAAACTGAACAAGCTCAATCGGCGGTTAAGGCGAAGGATTGCTGAAATTAACAGGGAGATCGAGACCTACTCCATGCAGCTTGAGAGAGCGCGATGGGAGGAGACATGCAACATGGTAGATGGACAAATGCGTGTTGGGGGGAAATGGAACTTGCTTAAACATCTGATGGGGCCCGAAAAAAGCAAGGGTAGTCAGTGCCGGGTGGTCGACCGCATAGTCAGCGCGGCTCTCAGAGACAGCTCAGAAAAGGAGGTTTGCGATATGCTTGCAAGCAAATATTTGCCGCTTAGAGGGATGGATCCCACCCTTTCCAAGCCCCCCCTCTATAGTGGGCGGATGCAATCCAAGCTTGATGAGAATATCACGACAGCTGAAGTTCGGATGGCGCTAATGGATCTCAATGGCAGGTCGGCACCCGGGGCTGACCAGATCACTAACAAGACTTTGAGGAACCTTGATGACGCCTCAATTGACTTTCTCACCGACCTTTTTAACAAACACTGGGCTGATGGCACGTTCCCCGAGGAATGGAGACATGCGGAGGTGATCCTCATCCCTAAGCCGGGCAAAAAGCCCAGCCTTGACAGCCTCCGCCCCATCTCACTTACATCTTGTGTTGGAAAGGTCTATGAGCATGTTCTGAATAATAGGTTCTGTGCATTTATCGAGGATGAGGGTCTCCTCCCTCCGAATATGGTGGGTTTCCGTCCACACCTCTCAACGCAGGATGTGATGCTTCTCCTTAAATCTCACATCATTGACGACAGCACTCGCGATGCCAGGGCCATACTTGGTCTCGATCTGGCTAAGGCGTTTGATCACATATCTCATGCCCACATATTGGAATCCATAAATGACATGAACCTGGGTGCGCGATTTTATAATTTTGCCGCTGCTTTTCTCAGTGACCGAACGGCTACTCTTAAGTTGGGGGAGCTGAAGTCAGAACGGTACGAATTAGGTTCACGTGGAACCCCTCAGGGGGCAGTCGTCTCCCCGCTTCTTTTCAATATTGGCATGACTCGCCTTGCTCGCGAACTGGACGAACTCGAGGGGTTGGAAAGTGCGCTCTACGCGGATGATATCACGGTGTGGGTCCGAGGCGGTGCCATAGGGCGCCTTGAGGACAGATTGCAGGAGGCGGTCAACACGGTTGAAAGAAACATCAGTCGTATGTCTTTAAAGCTTTCAAGTAGTAAATCTGAGCTATTAATATACAGGCCCACCAGACAAGGACGGCGACCTAAGGACTGGGTCCCCCCTGAGCAGGTGGATGTGACATTATTGACTGCTAGTGGGGCTAGAATTCCCAAGGTTAGCTGTATCAGGATATTAGGCATGCTCATTTCAGCGGATGGACGTAACACGGAAACTTTACGTAGATTAGAGCAACATACTGCGGCTACGCTTCGCCTCATTATTAGAGTTTCTAACAGGAAAGGAGGCATGAAGGAGGACAATCTTCTTCGCCTCTTTCATGCCTTCCTCATGAGTCACGTTCATTATGTTGCGTCTATGCATCACTGGCTCGCTGCAGAAAGGGAGAAGCTCAATGTACTGATCCGTAAAACTGTTAAAAGGGCACTCGGCCTTCCAATCCGAACTAGCACGGAGGGGCTGTTAGCATTAGGAATTCACAACACGTTGGATGAAATTATAGAGGCTCAACGCACGGCGCAGATCTCTCGCCTCTCGGTCACCCGGGCGGGTCGGGAGATTTTGGCACGTGCCGGAATTTCTACAATACTCCAGGAAGAGCGGATGACTTCTCTTGACTCCGCCGTTAGACAGGCACTCGTAGTTTATCCTATTCCTAGGAATATGCACCCTCAATTTAACGTCGCAAGGAGAAGGGCTAGAGCCAAGAAAATTTTGGAGCAGGTGCACTCGAAGTCGGGATCGTCGACCTTCACGGACGCTGCGCGTGCGGATAGGAATCGTTATGTGGCCGTTGCGGTCTCTGAGCGAGGTACAGTAATGTCGGCATGCTCTGTCAAGGCAACCTCCCCAGCAATAGCTGAACAGGTATCCATCGCACTAGGGCTTTTGGATTCATCCCGTGTTCAGATCTACTCTGATTCCCGTTCGGCGGTTAGAGCCTTTGCCTCTGGCAGGGTCTCCCCACCTGTTGCTAGAATTCTCAGAGGTAGGACCATCACTCCACACGAGATCATTTGGTTCCCGGCCCATATGGGCTCCACGATCGGCGGCATCACCAACTCCAACGAATTGGCCCACGCCCGGGCGCGAGGACTTGCCTTCCGCGCGGGGCTTCACGGCCCTGGCACGTTGGACCGCTCCGCCCCGCCCGGGGCCGATCCTCTGGATGGGGGTGCGGCTGATCGAGGGTCGCGGGACGTTCTAGCGACATTTAACGAAGTCACTTCACATTATCGTTTGAGTCGTAGGGTCTTTCCTCCACCCCATTCGCATCTTACCAGAGGACAAGAAGTCACGCTCAGACTACTACAGACAGGGGTTTACCCCTGCCCAGCTAATGTATCTATTTATATGGATATATCTCCTGACTGCCCGGACTGTGGGTGTGTGTGTACATTTGAGCACATGATGTGGGACTGCCCCCACATACCCAAGGAACTCAAGGCGCAAATCATCCCAAGACAAGGGTTTTATTCCGCCATCAAAAGTACGGATCGTCACCGTCAGCTTCGGGCAATCCAAGGGGCCCACGATGCCGCAGGCAGGTACTCCCTGCCTGTTCCAACGTGGGAGCGGCCCGCAGGGGCGTCGGGGTAAAACCCGACTCTCCTCCCTCGGTGTACAATAAAGTTATCTATCTATCTAACCATCGAACTTTCCAGCCTTATAGCTAGTGGCCACGCAAGCTCTGAAATAAGCTTCACTGTTCGCGTCTTGCGCGCAATCTTAATAACAACGATCTACAACAATTGTGAGGCTTCTCGAACACTGAGGCGCAGTCTGCGCCTATCATTGCTAACAGCCTTTGAGGGCGTAAACCGGATACAGCAAAACTGAAACAAGACGCGTGGCCGGATCGTGCCGCAACCGGCCTTCCATTTCGCCTGTACCAGGGCTCAATACCGTAAACGTTAGCATTCGATCACGTGTGGCGCGTGCCTGTATATACTGGGCTGAACACGGAACCTAAACTTCACTGTTACAAAGGCCGAATAATGCTGGGAAAGCGTTCTGAACAACGGAAAACTTTATAAGTACCAGTATATAAACAGCACAGTAACTAGCTGCATGTATGCACTCTCATCAAAGTTTAGCTCTGACGTTCCCATTTTGCATGCATACATTTTGCTGAACACACACAAGCGCAGCGAGCAAGCGAAAACCGTAACTGGAACCAACCCAAATCGGCTGCAAGCTGCCGGACTATGCGTAGTAACACAAATGTGCGGAGGCCCCGCCTCCGTAGCCTTCGCTCCAATGTCAAGAAAAGCTGTCAACGAGTATAGTTCGCGCACCCATTGTGCTCATCTACTCTACCACGTCGAAGCCAGCGTTTCCAAATCATCCCGCAGAAACAGGCAGAACACCACAAAATCACGCTGGTCAACAGAGCAACGCTGCTCGCGTTCTCGGGGGTTGGACTTGTTTGGGCCATCATGTGCACGTCACCTCTTGGTCGGATGCCGGAGAGGGTGGGGAAGAGATTTAGCTTGCGAAGGCTACGCGGAGGAGAGGCAAGGGTTTCGAGTTCGCCTCCTCTCATCCTGTTTTCGCGGCGCTTCAAAAAACCTGTTTTCTCCGCTCGTGATGAACCGATTCGAAAAATTTTTGCGGCAAAGTGTTCCTCACAGGACACCCAATTACTTCCACTGTCTAACTGAAATTCGGTATGGGGCCTGGTGAGTGGCCCTTTAAAGCCTGCGCGTTCGAAACGCGTGTGTGCTCCTCTGAATTCGGGCACAAGTCGGGCAGCGTTTCTGAATACGGGGGTTAGCGGGTCATAGCATAGCGGTGGGTGGCGAAGAATTAGGATTCAGCGTTTTAAATGCGAGGTATTTCTTAATAAACTTCAGCGACATTGAGTCTATCTATCTATCTATCTATCTATCTATCTATCTATCTATCTATCTATCTATCTAGCCGCCATCGACTTCTAACTCCCCTGGAAGTTTCGATAAAGGTATCGATACCAAACCTGGTATGGCAGAACATGACTGTATGAAGAACATATTTGGCTAGTCATAACATAAAAGCCACGACATGAATGCCATGAATGCCATGATATTCTTTTCATGGTCCTGCAGCTTTTCCGGTTGTTTTGTTCACATGGCATGTTGCAAAACTGGTATGGTATGACATATTGCATGGCGAACACAAGCGAAAGACCCTCACATAAAAGTCATGACATGCTTGTGATGTAACAACAAGACTACAAGACATGCTCATGATGCGCTCGTGTCCGTTTCGCTAGCGTCATATATAGCAAATTTGGTATTACAGTACTTGAATGGATAGACGAAGGTATGTGACTGGTGCAGACATGAAAATCATGAGATGCGTGTCATGTAACAACATGACTACCTGCCACACTCATGATGCGCTGGCAGTCGTTTCGCTAGCTTCATTGACCAAATTTGGTATGTGGGACTTGAATGACTGATGAAGGTATGATACTGGTGCAAACTTGAGAAACAGGAGATGAGCGTCATGTAACAACATGACTACATGCCACAGTCAAGGCGCAAATATATTTCGACGTGACGCGCTGCGCGTGCTTGCCGGCGTTCATTTCGTCGCGTCCCGCCGGTGTTGCCCCGCCAGGCGCCAGTCCTGCCATATACTCGCAGGCGCGCGCCGCGCAGCATTGCTTTGACGCATGAACGTTTCAGCGCGTCCGGCGTCCTTCCGTCATGAAAACAGGGAGACGCAGTGTTGTATGAGTAACGTATGTTGTATGAGTAGCACAAACGCATTTCGAACGCGCTGTCTCTCCTTAGGCGGCGCCAACGCAGCACAAACGCACAGATGCGTTTCAAATTCGCTGCTTTGAAGGTGGTTTCAAGTCAAGCTCAATTCAAAGAGCGTTTATGAAAACGGAGGTTACCTTCGTGTGCAGAAACGCTCTTTGAATTGAGCTTGACTTGAAACCGCCTTCAATGCAGTGCGTTTCAAACACGTCTCTGCATTTGTGCTGCCATGGCACCGCTTAAAGCCTGCACGTTCTAAACGCGTTTGTGCTGCTCTGAATTCGAGCACAAGTCAGGAAGCGTTTCTGAATACGGTGGTTAGTGGGTCATAGCATAATGGTGGTTGGCGAGGAATAAGGACTCAGCGTTTTAAATGCGAGGTGTTTCTTAGCGAACTGCAGCGACATTGAGTTTATCTATCTATCTATCTATCTATCTATCTATCTATCTATCTATCTATCTATCTATCTATCTATCTATCTAGCCGCCTAGGACATTTAGCTCTCCTGGCCGTTTCTATAATGGTAGTTGTACCAAACTTAGTGTGGCGTAACAGCACAGTATGATGAGCATAATGGACTAGTGATAATTTGAAAATCATCACATGCATGTCATGAATGCCATGATTTACATTTCATGGTCTTGCATCTCCTACGGAGGTTTCGTTCATATGGCATGTTGAAAAACTGGTACGGTATGCCACGATTGCATGGCGAACACAAGCGACAGACCCTAACATGAACATCATGACATCCGTGTCATGTAACAACATGACTACAAGCCACATTCATGATGCGTTCGCAGACCTTTCGCTAGCTTCGCATATACCAAATCTGGTATTACGGGACATGAATGGTTGACGAACATATGGGGCTGGTGCAAACATCATAACCCTCAGGTGCGTGTCATGTAACAACCTGACTACATGCCACGCTCATGATGCGCTCGCGGCCGTTCAACTAGCTTTACATACACGAAGTTTCGTATCACGGGACGTGAATGGATGAAAAAGATATGTGACTGGCGCAAACATGATAATCATGAAATGTACATCATGTAACAACATGACTACATGCTGCGCTCATAATGCGGCACGGCCATTTAGCTAGCTCCATATTCGTTATTGCAAGACGTGAATGGACGACGAAGGTAAATGACGCATCCGAAGGTGATAATCATGACATGCGTGCTTGTAAAACTTTACATGTTACGCTCATAGTGCGCCCGCGGTTGTTTCGCTAGCTTCACATATACAAATTTTGGTGTTACTTCACGTCCATGGATGGCAAAAGTATATAACTGGTGCAAACATGATAATAATGACACGCGTGTCATGTAAGAACATGACAACATACCATGCCTATGATGCGCTTACGGCCGTTTCGCTAGCTCATCATATACCAAACTTGGTATCACGCGACGTGAATAAACGACGAAGGTAAACGATACAACGTTCAAACGTGATAATAATGATATACGTGTCGTGTAAAACATGAATACATGTTATGCTCATAGCGTGCTCGTAGCGGTTTCACTAGTTCCACTTTTACCACATTTTGTATTATGTGACGTTAATGGACGATGAGTGTGAATGACACGTCTAAAGATGATATATAAAAAATGATATCATGCTACACTCATAGCACGCTCATGGCCATTTTGCTAGCTCAACATATACCAAAATTGTTATCACGTTGCGTGAATAGATGACGAAGGCAAATTCCACATCCAAAAATGATAATCATGGTATGCGTGTTGTGTAAAACGGGACTACATGCTACGCTCATAGCACGATCGCGGCCGTTTCGCTAGGGGCCACATACCAAATTTGGTGTAAAACGGGACTACATGCTACGCTCATAGCACGATCGCGGCCGTTTCGCTAGGGGCCACATAACAAATTTGGTGTCAGGTGACGTGAATTGATAGTGAAGATAATTAAGACGTCCAAACATGATAATCATGGCATGAAAGTCAGGTACAACATAATTTACCTCCGCCTCTTAACGTTGTTCTGATTCTAATGGGACATATCAACCTCTCTCATTTGTGCTTTCGCGTATCAGCGATTCTCACTGTAGGTGGGATCTAGGGTGCCTCCTCACCGCGAGGGAGCACCCACGTGCCATGAGGGGGCTCGGCCCCCACGCTATACAGTGGCAATAAATGTTTCTACCACCACCCTAGGTGGGATCTGCCAGTTTTTTTAAGGAGCCAAGCTCCTTGAGGCGTGGGATGAGTGTCCTGTTGTAATCGTATGAAACCACCTCTCATTAGTTCTTGAACCGGCCATAAAGGCTGCTTGCTATTTGTACATAAAACGAAATGCATATACGCTGAAACATGCAAATGGCACGATAATGGAGGACGTAACTTGTAGTATGATAAATATTAAAAATCACAGCATGATGAGGGGGGCGAAGCGCCCGTCATTCCATCCGCGCTTCCGGCCATCCGTTAGTTCTTGCTTTCGTTCATCCATCCATTCATTCATCCGTACGTCCATGCGTACGTCCGTGCATCTGTGCGTCCATCCGTTCATCAAGTGCGTTTATTCATCCGTCCATGCGTCCGTCCATTCGTGCATCCATCCATGGGCCTGTCCGTCCTCTCATGCGTCAACCCCGTCCCTGCGTTCGTTCATGCGTCCATCCGTCCTTCCGTGCGTCCGTTCATTCGTGCGTCGGTCCATGCATCCATCCGTCCGTCCGTCATCTCGTCCGTCCATCTATGCGTTCGTCCCGGGGTTCGTCCACGCATCTGTGCGTGCGTCCGTCTCTGTGTTCGACCATGCATACGTCTATTCGTCCATGCGTCCATCCACGCGTCAAACACACAAACCGACGACGGACGGACGGACGCAGCCAGCGGATAATTCACGCTTGGCCGATAAAAAGTACGATATGCGCAAGATGGCGGTGGCTCGTGCTCGAAGATGGAACCCCGATGTGCGAGCACCCGAGAAAGTAGGAATTACGTCACACGAAGACGTTGGTGATCGCGTGTTCGTCGGCGGCGCCATTTGCTAGGGGGCGTGATGTTATAAAAAAAAGCCTTTTAAATGCGAAGGATTTCTTAGCGAACTACTGTGACTTTGAGCGTATCTGTGTGTCTATCTATCTAGCCGCCTACGACTTTTCGCTCTCCTGGCCGTTTCGATAATGGTACCGATACCAAACTTGTTATGGCATAACAAGACTGCATGAAGAACACATATGACTAGTCAAAACCTGAAAATTACGATATGTATGTCGTGAATGTCATGATTTAAACTTCATGGTTCTGCAGCTCTTACGGCGGTTTCGTTCACATGGAATGTTGCAAAACTGGAATGATATGGCATCATTGCATGGCCAAAACAAGCGACAGACCCTAATATAGAAATCATGACATGCGTGTCATGTAACAACATGACTACATGCCACGCCTATGATGTGCTCGTGGCCGTTTCGCTAGCTTCACCCGTACCAAACTCGGTTTTACACGACGCGAACGGACTACATAGGTAAATGACACATTGAAACATGATAATCACGACATGCGTGTTATGTAACAACATGACTACATGCAAAAGTGATGATGCGCTCACGGCCATTCTGCTATAGTCACATAAGCCTAATTAGCTATTACGTGACGCCAATGAATGACAAAGGTACGTGACTGGTGCAAACATGATAATCATCAGATGCGTGTCATGTGAGAACATGACTACATGCCACAGTCAAGTCGCCGATACAATTTATTGTGACGCGATGCGCGTGCTCGCCGGCGTTCATTTCGTCGCGTCACGCTGGCGTTGCCACGCCAGGCGCCGGTCCTGCCATATACTCGCAGGCGCACGCCGCACTGCGTTGCTTTGACGCATGCGCGTTTCAGCGCATCCGGCGTCCCTCCGTCAGGAAAAGAGGGAGAAGCTGTGTTGTTTGGGTAACGCATAGGCGCGAAATGCAACGTGTCGCATTTCGCGCCAGTTGCCGTGGGGCCGCGCCAATGGACGCCAGTCACACCGGGCATAAAGCGCGAGACAGACGTGCGATTTTCCGTGCGATGCGACGTGTGGCGCCGCATGGCGCGGCGTGCCGCATGCGACGTTTCGGGACACACGAGGGCGGAGGAGCTATCAGCGGCAGGCCCCCATGCGGCGCCTCGTCATGCAAGGTCAAACGACTTGGTATCCTCGTAATGAGGCTCAAAACGAAGAACATTGCACAGCCACGCTTTGTTCTATAAAATAATTAATTAATCGCATTCGTGAACGACAGACACGTCGTAACCACGGCAACAGCTGATTATTCACGACTCCGACAAATAGGCATAGCATCGCGGGCACCAGCCGTTGCCTACGCCATTCACACGCGAGCTCGTCATCGAGCGTTTGTTTTTGACAACACTATCAAGCATTCCACTCGTATGTAATGCGTTAGCATACATTATTATTTTATCGATGCCATCAATGTGAACAGCAAAGGTGGAAGCGAAGCGAGCCAGCGCACAGACGCCGGTAGCTGCGTTTACCGGCGAAATGACCTTGCATCGCTGCTCACGATCTCCGATCTCGCGAGCGGTTTCAAAACGGGCGTTGTCGTGCAGAAAAGGCACATTTCAATCATCACTTTATTTAATCCAGAATATTATCACTTCACTAGGGAAATATACTCGATGTTTGTCACGCCACAGCAGTCGGCGACGTCAGCAAATCCACGCTCGCACCGCTCAATCGTCTCGCCTGGAGCCTCGGAAAACGGCTGTTGGGAGCGCCACTAGCATCGTGACGGCACTCGTATGCTCGCGCTGTGATTGGCTGCTGCCATGCGGCGGTGCGATGCTGCGACGAAAATATGTGGCCGGTTTGATGCTCGCCGCACCGGCTATGCGGCGGTGCGACGCGATGATACATCATGAAACGTCACGAAACGTCACCAATCCGGCAGTCGCATCGTCGCACCGCACACCGAATCGTAGAGAAAATCGCACGTCTGTCTCGCGCTTTAGACTAACGTGGCGTCGCTGTGCCCAGCGTGAGCGTGCGTCAACGCTACATTGGAGTATATTGCGTCCTTCATGATGCGCTCGCGGCTGTTTTGCTAGCTCCACACATACCAAATTTGGTGTTACGTTACGTGAATAGATCTCGAAGGTAAACGAGACATCCTAACCTGATTATCATGACACGGAAGTCATGTACCGCATCATTTACCTCCACCTCGTAACGTTATGCTGATTTTAAGGTGACATATGAACATTTCTCATTCGTGCTTTGCATATCATCAATTCCCACTGTACGTTGGATCTGTCAATTTTGTAAGCGTGCGCGCGCGTTCATAAGGTCGGCGGATGAAAAAGGCTGCAGAGCGACGTGCGCGCAAGGCGGCAGCGGCACGTGCTTGAACACGGAAGCCCGATGTGTGAGCGCGCGAGGCAGAAGCGTGCCGTAAAGTTGGGTGGCGGTGCCAACAAGATCCCGGCGTACTACAACAGGAGGCCGAAGTGGCATGGCCGCGGCGTGCGAACCCAGCTTCGCACCACTCTACATCATTCACCCCGAGGATAGGCTGTCATCTTTTTTTTAGATGCGGAAGCATCTTATACTCGCGCCTTGTAGTGCGCCGTCCGCACCGCTTCTCGAACATTCGACAGCTGACGCGTGCGCATGCGCCGTCGCGCCGTCGCCCACCATCTGTGCCGCGCGCGCTTCTCCTTCGAGAACATTCGACAGCTGACAGCGCATGCGCCGTCGCGCCGTCGCCATCTGTGCCGCGCGCGCGCTTCTCCTTCGAGAACATTCAACAGCTGACAGTGCATGCGCCGTCGCGCTGTATATATACTCAAGGTCGGCACTCGCTCGCTCAGTTGCCGCTCGTCCGTTGGTTTGTACGGCGCGTCGACGTCCAAGGTCGCGGTGAAATGAATTCCAACGAATCCACAAACACAATGATCGACGTCCCTTCGACCAGCGCCGTCCTTTCGCATACGTGTGTACGTGTTCACTCATTTAACACCCCCTCCTACAACCACGTTAACCAATTTAGCCATCGACCCAAGTAAGTCGCAATTTAACACCCCATTTCACAACCACGTTAACAAATTAGCCATCGACCCAAGTAAGTCGCACTTTAACACCCCGTTAACCAAGTATATGCTCCACATCCTCCTCAGTGTTCCCCCGAGGGAAGCTGCG
Source organism: Rhipicephalus annulatus (assembly GCA_013436015.1). Classification (NCBI taxonomy): domain Eukaryota; kingdom Metazoa; phylum Arthropoda; class Arachnida; order Ixodida; family Ixodidae; genus Rhipicephalus; species Rhipicephalus annulatus. Next base: position 297,871 of record WOVY01013355.1, read on the forward strand.
GGCACTTTTTTTTGAGAGAGATGGGATCTGTAGTGGTGTAAGGGAAGCGAGGAATCAACAATGATTTCAATTTTTTTCATATTCTTCTTGAAAAAAATGGCAAATTCCACCTACAGTGGAAATCGATGATATCCGAAGCACGAATAAGAAATGTTGATATGTCACTTTAAAACCAGCACAACGTTACGAGGTGGAGATAGATGATGCCGTACATGACATCTGTGTCATGATTATTATGTTTGGATGTGTTGTTTACCTTCGCCATCTATTCACGACACGTGATACCAAATTTAGTATTTGTGGAGCTAGCGAAACGGCCTCGCGCAAGCTAGGAGCGTGGTATGTTGTCATTTTCTTACAAGACACGCGTGTCAGAATTATCATGTTCGCACCAGTCCTTTCGTCATTCATTGACGTCGCGTAACACCAAATGCGGTATATGTGGAGCTAGCAAAACGGCCCGAGCACATCATGAAGAGTTCAATATACTCCAATGTAGCGTTGACGCACGCGCAGGCTGGGCACAGCGATGCTACGTTAGCAAAACGCGAGCACTGACGCCAGACACGACCAGTGTCGTGTCTGGCGTCACCCTTCGCGAAATGCCACATGCTACATTTCACGCCGATGTGTTACCCAGACAACACTGCGTCTCCCTCTTTTTGTGACGAAGGGACGCCGGACGCGCTGAAACTCGTATGCATCAAAGCAACGCAGCGTGCCGCGCGCCTGCAAGTACATGGCAGGACCGGCGCGTGGCGTTGCAAAGCTGGCGTGACGCGACGAAATGAACGCTGGTGAGGACGCGCACCACGTCATGTCGAAATGTATTGGTGCCTTGACTGTGGCATGTAGTCATGTTCTCATATGACACGCATCTCATAATTATCATGCTTGCACCAGTCACATCCCTTCGTCATCCATTGGCATCTCGTAATACCAAATTTGGCATATGTGATGCTAGCGAAACTGCCGCGAGCGCATCATCAGTGTGGCATGTAGTCATGTTGTTACATGACACGCATATCATGACTTTTATGTTAGGGTATGTTGCTTGTGTTAGCCATGCAATCATGTCATACCATACAAGTTTTGCAACATGCCATGTAAACGAATTCACGGCAAGAGCAGCAGGACCATCATCATCAGCCTGACTACGTCCACTGCAGGACAAAGGCCTCTCCCATGTTCCACCAGTTAACCCGGTCCTGTGCTTGCTGCTGCCAATTTATACCCGCAAACTTCTTAATCTCATCTGCCCCCCTAACCTTCTGTCTCCCCCAAACCCGCTTCCCTTCTCTGGGAATCCAGTCAGTTACCCTTAATGACCAGCGGTTATCCTGTCTACGCGCTACATGCCCTGCCCATGTCCATTTCTTCTTCTTAATTTCAGCTATGATATCCTTAACCCCCGTTTGTTCCCTAATCCACTCTGCTCTCTTCTTGTCTCTTAAGGTTACACCTACCATTTATCTTTCCATTGCTCGCTGCGTCGTCCTCAATTTAAGCTGAACCCTCTTTGTAAGTCTCCAGGTTTCTGCTCCGTAGCTAAGTACCGGCAAGATACAGCTGTTATATACCTTCCTCTTGAGGGATAGTGGCAATCTACCTGTCATAATTTGAGAGTGCTTGCCGAATGTGCTCCACCCCATTCTTAATCTTCTAGTTACTTCAATCTCGTGGTTAGGCTCTGCGGTTATTACCTGCCCTAAGTAGACATAGTCTTTTACAACTTCAAGTGCACTATTACCTATCTCGAAGCGCTGCTCCTTGCCTAGGTTGTTGTACATTACTTTCGTTTTCTGCAGAATAATTTTAAGACCCACCTTCCTGCTCTCCTTGTCTAACTCCGTAATCATGAGTTGCAATTCGTCCCCCGAGTTACTCAGCAATGCAATGTCATCGGCGAAGCGCAGGTTACTAAGGTATTCTCCATTGACTCTTATCTCTAACTGTTCCCATTCTAGGCTTCTGAAAACCTCCTGTAAGCACGCGGTAAATAGCATTGGGGAAATTGTGTCCCCCTGCCTTACACTTTTCTTGATTGGTATTTTGTTGCTTTCTTTATGAAGCACTATGGTAGCAGTTGATCCCCTGTAGATTTCTTCCAGAATGTTTATATATACTTCATCTACGCCCTGATTCCGCAGTGTTTGCATGACGGAAAGCTTCTATGAAGACGTGGAATCGGCATTGAGTAAGGTAAAAACACAGTATACTATAGTGATGGGCGACTTTAATGCAAAGGTAGAGAAGAAGCAGGCTGGAGACCAGGCAGTAGGAGATTATGGCATCGCTACTAGAAACGCCAGAGGAGAGCTACTAGTAGAATTCGCAGAACGCAATAATTTACGGATTTTGAATACCTTCTACCGAAAACGAGAAAACCGCAAGTGGACATGGAGGAGCCCTAATGGCGAAAATAAGAACGAAATAGACTTTATAATGAGTGCACACCCTGGAATCGTGCAGGATGTGGAAGTGATTGGCAAGGTACGATGCAGTGACCATAGAATGGTACGGTCTCGAATTCGCCTAGACTTAAAGAAGGAACGACAGAAACTGATATGCAAGAAGCCAATCAATCAGCTAGCACTGAGAGGGAAAGTACAGGAATTCAGAGTGTCGCTGCAGAACAGGGTACTCGGCTCTTAGTGAGGAAACCAACCTTAGCGTAGATACAATGAATGATAATCTGACGAGTATCATTACGGAGTGTGCAGTGGAAGTTGGAGGCAGGGTAGTTAGACAGGACACTGGCAAGCTTTCCCAGGAAACGAAGAACCTAATTAAGAAGCGTCAAATCATGAATGTGTCAAGTACAACAGACAAAATAGAACTGGCAGAGCTTTCGAAGTTGATTAATAGACGTAAGATATGCGATGTAAGAAGGTATAACATGGAGAGAATTGAACACGCTCTGAAAAACGGAGGAAGTGTCAAAGCAGTGAAGAGGAAACTTGGGATAGGCAAAAGTCGGATGTATGCACTAAGGGACAAAAAAGGCAAAATAACTACGAATATGGATAGGATAGTTAAACTAGCGGAGGAGTTTTACAGAGATCTGTACAGTAGCCGAGACAACCGCGACCTTAATACTATAAGAACTAGCAGTAACCCAGACGACACCCCACCGGTAATGATAGAAGAAGTCAGAAAAGCTTTAGAGAGCATGCAAAGGGGCAAAGCTTCTGGTGAGGATCAGGTAACATCAGATCTGCCGAAAGACGGAGGACAGATTGTGTTAGAAAAACTAGCCACCCTGTTTACGAGGTGTCTCCTGACGGGAAGAGTACCAGAGTCTTGGAAGAACGCTAACATCTTCTTAATACATAAGAGAGGAGATGACAAGGACTTGAAGAATTACAGGCCGATCAGCTTGCTCTCTGTAGTATACAAGCTATTTACAAAGGTAATTGCCAACAGAGTAAAGAAAACATTAGAATTCAATCAACCAAAGGAACAAGCAGGATTTCGAACTGGCTACTCAACAATTGACTACATTTATACTATCAATCAGGTAATAGAAAAATGCTCAGAGTATAACCAACCACTATACATAGCCTTTATAGATGACGAGAAGGCGTTTGATTCAGTAGAAATATCATCCGTCATGCAGCAGGACCATCAAATGTAAATCATGACATTGTTTACATACATGTCAAAATTATCTCGTTATGACTAGTCGATTCTGTTCTTCATACAGTCATGTTATGCCATACCGAGTTTGGTATCGATTCTGTTATTGAAACGGCCAGGAGAACTAAAAGTAGTGGGCGGCCATATAGATAGATAGATAGATAGATAGATAGATAGATAGATAGATAGATAGATAGATAGATAGATAGATAGATAGATAGATAGATAGATAGATAGATAGATAGATAGATAGATAGATAGATAGATAGATAGATAGATAGATAGATAGATAGATAGATAGATAGATAGATAGATAGATAGATAGATAGATAGATAGATAGATAGATAGATAGATAGATAGATAGATAGATAGATAGATAGATAGATAGATAGATAGATAGATAGATAGATAGATAGATAGATAGATAGATAGATAGATAGATAGATAGATAGATAGATAGATAGATAGATAGATAGATAGATAGATAGATAGATAGATAGAGATAGATAGATAGATAGATAGATACGCTCAAGCCACTGAAGTTTGCTAAGAAATGCTTCGCATTTAAATGATTTCAGGATACATCGTCTGTGTTGAAGGACATGAAGTGGACACTCTATTTGCATCCGGGTGCAACTGGGTACTGACTACTTTTCTTAACAACTGTTTTTATTATTTAAAGCTCGCTTTCTAAAAGGTAAAACATGACACAAAGTGTTATGTTCACTTTGTCTGAGCATCTTAGCAGGAAACGTACCCTTGTGCAGTACGTATCAAATCTTCAAAGTACTTGAAATGCTTCAAAATTAAATCATCATTTTATATCAGTGCGAAAAAATTCTAATGTTATTGTAGTCCGCTATAAACTAAGATTAAAAAATTGGCCCCGTATCTGCATGTTTACTACAAATGTCGTCGAAAGACGATAGTGTTGCGTCTAGAAAGAGCAATCAAAACATGTATTTGATGTTCTGTGCGAGAAAATTGGTGAATTGTATTGTGCAGGCGCTGTGTTGGAGTGTCTCGATCCGTGCAGCGAAGGCAAACGAGCGCATCGAGGGACTTTAGACACAAGCGCTATCTGGCAGTTATCTTCGAAAGTGCAGGAAGGCTTACGCGCCTGTCTTGGAGGCCAAAAGGTGGTGAACGCAAAGCGGTGGGCAGGGCCCACCACCATGTCGTTTTAGCAAAGCTTTGGAAACACGCCTTTCTGAGCATAGCGTTGCATTTTTAGCGCGGCTTGATAAACGCTATGGTCCTTGAAATTACCTATGTATGCATTCTATAGCATAAAGCCACACATACAGAATATTGACGATGTTGTTATGGTGCGCCAGATATGCGCAATAATTGCTTTTTAATTCACAATAGTAAAAGTTTGAAGGCTGAATCTTATACAATATTGGTGGGCGCTGCGGATTAAGTAGCGTTCGGGTCATCGTAATATTTTTTGCGTTGAGGTACCTAAAGAAAGACTATCGTCTTCAAAAAAATTGGTCCCGTATCTGCATGTTTCTGCCAATGTCGTCTAAAGACGAAAGTCTTGCGCGGGGAGAGAGCGAACAAGAGATTTATTTCAAGTTCTGCGCAAGAAAATTGGTGAGTGGTATTCTGGATGCGCTGCTTTAGGGTGCCTCGAGCGTGAAGCGAACGAGCTGATCAAGTCACGTCACACGTGAGACATGAGTGCCATCTGGCAGTTTTTTTTAGAAAACAAAGGACGTGGCTCTGAGACGGGTGTGCGCGCCCATCTCAAAGGTGATAAGGCGTACAACGCAAGGCGACGGGTAGGTGGCACCACCGTCTCGTCTTAGCAAAGCATTGGAAACACTCCGCGTTCCGTGCAAGCGTTGCATGGTCAGTGCAGTGTGATAAGTTCTATGGTCCTAAAGTTACGTATGCCTGTTCTAGTGAAAAATGCACATGAGGAATACATACGTGTTGGTATGGTGCCCCAGGCATGCACAATATTTGCTTTTTAATTGACAATTGCACAAGCAAGAACGCTCAACCTTGAGCAACGTTGGGAGTCGCTGCGGATGAGATTGGCCGTTTCACGTACCCGATGCCTTAAGAGTAGATAAACAGACGAATGGACAGACAGACAGACAGACAGACAGACAGACAGACAGACAGACAGACAGACAGACAGACAGACAGACAGACAGACCAAAATTTCTGCGTCGAAGGGGCCCAAGAAAGACTATCATCTTTTAAAATCACGGCATATCCACGAAGTGAATCATGATGAGTGGCGCGAAGCCTCGGAAAATTTAATTGGTAAACCGTGAATCGTCCGTGCACTGGCCGCGTCTGTCTGTCTGTCCGTCTGCTCGTCCAATCATTCGTCCGTCCGTTTTTTTTTTCGTTTTCCTGTCTGTCTGTCCATATCTGTCCATTCGTGCGTTCGTCTGTCTGTCTGTACGTCTGTCCGTAGGTTCGTCTGTCTGTATGTCTGTCTATCCTCCGTCCGTCTATCTAGTAAACACTCCAAGTACCCGCATCTCATACTTCTTCATCATATAGTCGTCATATAGAAGTACCGCCATTCAGTGGACATTCCCAGGACTCAACGAGAGGTGGCTATCTACTTCGACTACAAACCTGAAGACGCCCAACCGACGGATTAAGGAGCTTTGCCCCTAAAATCATAATACAAAAAAGTCACCGCTCAAGCATTCCGTACAAATGCTTAACCAGATAAAGCTGAAGCTTTCGCCCCCGGTATTTAGCGGTGTGTTGAACGTTACGCTGCTGTAAAGCCTTTGAGAAATATTGGTTACATGATCGAGCTTCCTAATCGTGTTGGACACATGTTTTGTTTGGGTTTACAAGAATAATTATGTCACTCACCACACAATGTGCCTCGCGTGATTATGGTCATGTAAGATTGCAATGAGCGGTTAAATGTGTTTCGCAATGCCTTAATCACAGTGGCTGTTGTTTAACCACAAGCGCTCACAGATGTGGCAGCTGAAGCCAAAGTGCCACTGGAGAAACTTCCCCAGAAACAGGGCGCTTACCCCAGCCAAAGTGTAAGAAAAATTGCTGGAGTGGAAGCTCAAGCAAGGCCTTGTCAGAAGAAGTGAAGCCAGCTTCTGCCACTGCCAAGATGGCGGGAACATGCTCTTTTCTGGTAGTGTGCACTTAAAATAGATTTGATATGGTAATGAGAAGGCTACGTTTGTTTTATAATAAAATATAGTCGTTCCTGGAGAAATAACACGCAGAAATGAGTATGGGTGATTGAATCTCTAAACTTTGCCTCCAATTAGAGAATTACTAAGGGAAACTACTAACACTAAGGCGCACTTGGAGCACTATGTGACCCTAAAACATTTCCACTAAAAACTCATTAGGCGTGTGAGGGAAACGCTCCAGCGTTTTCTGTGATGCTCCTTTCGGCGTTCCAGTCTTCAACGCCACCAGCGTTTCAGTGGCGCCCCTGCGGGGTGTCCACTCGCGACTTTGCCAGCCAGCTATCTTGAGGCCTGATCCCATCGTCATCGGCCCCTGCCGGGACCAGCGAGGATGGCGTCAAGGCCTGCGGCCCTCCCCCTAAAGGAGCATAGCTTCAACTTCATCGTCCTAGAGGGGACATCGTACGTCGGCGAGATCATCAATGGCCTCGAAGACGTCATGGGGAGTGAAGAGGTGCTGTTCCTGCAACACCTTGGAGCTTCGAAGTTTCTAGTTGTGGTTCGGTCCGCTCCATAAGCAACCAAGTTGATGGTAAACCAAGGTTTCAAGTTACAAGGTCACAAGGCGCAAGTTCAAGAAGTCGGGGCTCCAAGTGTGCAAGTCAGTGTGTTCCGCCTCCTGCCGTACTTGTCAGATGACGCAGTTATTCAGCTCTTCAGCCATACAAAAAAGGAAGGATATCACATTTGTTACCCTGCAAAGGCATCAATCAACGTACACTGGTACCCGCATCTTCCGAATTGAGATGGCCAACCCTGCCCCTAACTTCCTCTCGATTCCAGGCCACCACTTGATGCTTGACCATCGCAGTATGCGCAGAGTGTGCGCGTGCTGCAGCAGAGAAGGTCATGTTGCGGCTACTTGCACAACACCCTTCTGTCAACGATGTGGCACCTTCGGCCATACATCTGAGGATTGTATGTCAAAGTGTAGGCGCTGTATTGGGAACCACGCGACGAAAGATTATTTCCGTCCCAAGTCATACGCAGACGCAGCACAGAGCATTTCACAGTCGCTGAAAAAATTCCTAGAACTTGGATAGTCTCTTTCGAAGAGAACGACCAAAGTTAAAACATCCAGGCACACGGAAGTTTTCCAACGCAAAAGCTAGCCACGGCAACACAATATTCCAGATTACTGGGATGACGACAGCGCAACCGACACAGAATTTCATAACGCAACGTCAGAAGACGCCAGCAGCGTTCATACCGTGTCATCATGCACAACGAATGACAATGACGTTTCTGCGCTGACTGGAGAGACCGCAGCGTTGTCATCTCCCGCAACGTCGCCAGAGAAGCCCAGCAACGCAGCGGAGACGCCAAGTTCGTCTGCTAGGTCTTCATCAGTGGACTCGAGGACACAAAAATCGAACAATCCTTGAACGAACCACCGCTGGGGGAAGCCTCCCAAGCATCTCGGGGCGCTGGCCAACCGGAAAAATTGCTCACCAATATCCGACCTCCCGAAACAACGAGTGCAAGTGACGAGCTCGATGAACGGCTACCTGCGGGTTTGGAAGGTAGCCTGAAGACGGCGCCCGCCCACGAGAGAAGTAAAGACAACGTCTTCAAAGAAACCTGGAACGCCTCGCACACACGCTGTACAGGCCCAAGAAGAAGCGTCTGACAAGACATCCAGATATTGTAGGAGCCTGTCACCCTCACGAAATTTAAAGAGTGACAGATTTTTGCAAGCCGCACGATCAATATCTTTGTCTTCTGAAACTACGTGTTTTCCCGACGAGCTGTCTAGAGCCACAAACTTTCAGCGTCACTCCAAACCTGGTAGCTCAAGCAGTGGAAGTGACGTCACCACCTCTGGAACGTCCAAAAGCACCGACTGGATTCGCCAAACTGAGATCCATCACCTGATGCTGGTGAGGACTCAATGTTTCTTTTTTCTAACTTGCTGCCCACATCCATTCTTTCCGCTTCCTGTTGCCTGTATCGTTGAAATGCTTACTTCCCAGCCGTACAACCACTATGCGTTTGTTGTCTCTGATGCATGCCAACTGTCTAGTATTTCATATGTTACTGTCATTCACGATGAAACCTTCATGCGCCAATTTGGGAGTTCTCTGCCATGGCGGCTATGGCCTGTTATAGTAATTGTATCAGGTGAGTTACGTTGCTGTTATTCGTGTTGCTTACTATGTCCGTTCTGTCTGTGCGCGTGGGTAAATCGCAGTGCCAGTCCTTCGAGTGTCATCATGTTGACTTCATCTACTGTCGCTTGACACAGGAGAGGCCAAGGTGTCCTCTGACGCATTGCTTTTATGGGAAAAACGATTGCTTCTTATCCCCCTAAATTTATTTTAAATGGATAGGCTATCTTTCATGACTTTCAATGTTCGTGGTTTCAAGGATCTTGTCAAACAACAGGAAATAATGAACCTTGCGTGCTCACTCAGGGTGGACGTCGTTTTTCTGCAAGAGACCAACTTTCGAACGCGGCACGACGTCATGACCTTCCATACTAGATTTTCGGTTGAAGCCTTCCTCTCCTTAACGCAGAAAATGTCACGTGGCACCGGTGTCGTGTTTCTCAATCCGAAGTTCAGGTGGGGTGCGCATTGCCTCTTCCTTGCAGAAAGCTGTGTTATCGTGGTGAACATGTAAATAAACGACAATAAAATTTGATTCACCAACCTTTACGCGCCCGTGAATAGGTCTCTTGTCAATGACTTTTTAGAGGGGCCATGTCGTTCATGCTAAATGCAGCACCGGGCGTGTTGTTAGGTGATTTCAAATGCGTTTTTTGTTCAATTCGAGATGTCCGAGGCTCTAGTCAAGGACGAAGCACATTCCATTCGAAAGAGTTTCAGAAAATATGAAGAAAGCTGAAGCTGTCAATGCATGCACAACGAACGCTTCATGGGAACATCTTTGGAGCCACGTGCGTTCAGAGTATGTCCCGGAGCAGGATTGACAGAGTCCATATACCCAACGAGCACGTTGCAAGTTAAGATAACTGCGAAGTCATTTCTTTAGCGCCTTGGCAACGTAAGCTCAGCGACTACATGCTAGTGCCGTTCATTTTGAAGGCCGAGCTGGAAAGGCATTGCTCCAAGTTTTGGTGAATCGATTCATCAATTCTAAATTATAAAAGTTTCGGTAACAGAAATACGCATGGATATCTATGCGTCTTTGGAACACACGCCGCAAATTACGCAGACAGCAGGAGATCTCTTGAAGGCCAGATGGCGTGATTGCGCAGGAGGCAGGGCAAATGCGCCATTCACGTCTAACGTCACAAATGAATGAAACATCGAGGTGTATTGAAATTCTTGAGCGCGCAGGTAATCTAACCGGCGCAACGCAACAGTACATTGGGGAGATATAAGCTCAATACGACCTACTGCATTGAGGGCAATTTCCGGGGCTTGTAAACGCACAGAGGAACTGCACCTGCCTACGGATAAACCAGATAACTTGGCATACGCGCAGCGAGTAGGGGTAAGGAAACACCAGCCCAGTAAGAACAGAGTATTGACACAGCACGTACAGAGTGCGGGGGCATCGTCACAGATGTCAATTCAATCGAGGAGGTCTTTCGGGAGCATTTTGAAAGGCTTTACTCTGCAGGCCATCGCTCCAAAGACAGCAACCAGCACTAAAGAATCGCAGGCTTTTGTAAAGGCTTGCCCACGCTCTGTCCTGGGGCGTCTGATATGCTCAGCGCTGAGGTGACAAAAGGTGAAGTTTGCCAAGCCCCGAGGAAAACGAACACTACCGCGACTCTAGGTCAAAACAGAATAATGATGGCGTTTTATATAACTATCTTCGACGTCCTAGGCGACGCACTTACTGGCATGGTCAACGGGTTCATCGTTGATGGGCAAAAGCCGAGGTCTTTCAGTGAGGGTGGTGTAGTCTTGCGGCCAAAGTAAGGCATACATCCTGACGATGCACGGTCGTGGAGGCCGATTATACTCCTTAACACGGACTACAAACTTGTAGATACGATCCTTGGCTTGAGGCTAAAACCCTTTTTACCCGATATAGTGTCACCCACGCAAACGTGAGCAATACCGAGTAAGTCAATTTTTCAAACACTTACCCTGATAAGGGGTTTGTTCTACTATGCCAACGCCAAAAACGTTACTGGTGCTTTCGTGTCGTTAGATTAAGCTAAGGCCTTCGACAGGGTCGAACATTACTGCCTATACTGCGTACTTAGAATGTTTGGTTTGCCTGAGCAGTACGTCCGCTGTATAAAGCTTCTATAGAGCGACATGACCAGCCGACTCCTCATCAATGGCGTAGAGACAAAAAGCTTTCCATTAACAAGAGGTCTTCGCCAGGGACGCCCAGTCACATTGGTGCTCTTTGTTCTTTTCATATGTCCTCTCCTTAAGAAAGTCGCAAAGTGCCCTAATATTCAGTGCTTTCCAATGACAGGTCTGGTGTCAGTTAGCATCACCGCTTATGCGGATGACATCTCTGTGTTCGTGCGAAACCAAGCCAAATACCGCGCTTTTTTCGAGCTGTTTGAAGAGTATGCCAGTTTATTAGGTGCTTTTCTGAATGCGGAGAAAATGAAAGCCCTTCGTGTCGGTGGCTTCCACGGCTCTTTGCCGGGTGGTATTCGAAACGTGGATGCCGTAAAAGTTCTCCGGGTATACTTTCAGGTTTGGAAGGGGGCCAAAAGAGATTGGGACGATGCCGTACATAGAGCCACGCAGGTCTTCGCGTATACCACTAACTTCAATTTGTCACTTGACGCCCAAGTGACGGTGGGGGAAACCAAAGCATGCGCATAGGCTTTTTATATCGGGCACATTTCACTCATACGCAAACTTTTAACGAGCCACCTTGCGTCATTGGTTGGAGCCTTCCTATTGGATGGTAAGACTGGTAACTTCAACAAAAGTTTCTGAAGCTCTCAAAAAGTTGTGGAGGCCTTAGATGTTGCGACATTCACAAATGCACTTGCAGCTAAAACAGTTCACAAATTGTTTCAGGACAATGACTATCCTGGTAGTAGCTATCGCTCTATTGCACCGGAACTCTTGGAGCCAAATTCATGTCGGAAAGATACCGGGGACCTCAAACAGAACACCCCCATGCCTTTTATAAACTAGCAGAGGGCCTCAAGCGTTCGGTTGACAGCGGCGCCGCCAAAGAATACTTTGCAAACCTTGCACCCACACGCATTAGCCAAATGTTTGTAGGTTGCTCTATCACTGGCGAGGGAAAAACGAAGAAGAAAGCCCAGCAAGTGGATCAAGTGGCAAAACAGCGACGTGCCGGAAATAGAGAATTTGATTGGCTGTGGCGGTGGGACGCGTTGCCCACTCGTCAGAGACTGTCAAAGTGGGGTGTCATTTCCAATGACCTCTGCCCCAACTGCGGAAAAAGAGAAACGATATGCCACATGGTGTTTGAATGCGTTGCGGTCAAAGGCGTGTGACACGTCGTGCGTCGTCAATTCGGAGTGTCAATTCCTTCAGGCTGACAGCGCAGAAGAGCTTATTTGAACAACTCGTGCTTTACGTCAGAATGTTCGTCTTGTGGCGTCGCCGCTGTATGGCCGAAGCACGATGACGATTCCAACAATTACAGAATATTAGAATGATCATGGTTCGTTACCTTACAGAACAGATTGAAATGCAGGGTGAAGAAGCCTTCATCAGAAGGTGGCATACACATTTTTTGGGGGGAGCTCGGAATGCAATTATTGAATTTCCTTTATTGCTGTTTTAACTCGGGGAAAAAATTGCTTTTCGTCAAACGCAATATGTGAATCTGTGCCAAGTTAGTGCTTTTTGCGTTTTCTTTTCTCCTTGTTTTCTTGAGTGATTCGTGATCTGTGTAAAATGACCGCCGCAGCCGCCATCTTGCCAGAGGCATTCCTGGGCAATCATTTTCACTCCGGCATTTTTTTTAGGGGCGAAGCTTTTTAGGGCGTGGGCTGTGCGACCCCTGTAGGCTGTATGTAGCCACCTCTAGTTTAGTTCTTGCAGTGTTCACTAGATGGCGGTACCGTCCTCTGTATGTAGCCACCTCTAGTTTAGTTCTTGCAGTGTTCACTAGATGGCGGTACCGTCTCCTGTATGTAGCCACCTCTCGTTTAGTTCTTGTAGTGTTTACTAGATGGTGGTACTTGTAGCTGATGATGAAAAGATGCAAGATGTTATAAACTAGAAAGCGGTACTTGTAGTTGAGGAAAGACGCGAGATCTTATAAATTAGGAATGATGTCACATATGGCGTGTGTCATTGGTTGAAGGCAATCGTTCGATTTAGTGCGGCGACGTACGCTATGGGGAGCGATGTAATAAAATCGAGTGGGCAAAATGTACAGAGGATTCATGGATTACCAGGTTTACCTCCGGAGCTTCGCCCACTCATCATCATTCACTTCGTGGATATGGCGGCACTTTTTTTAATCCTCCTTAGGCCTCACTCCTGAGCAACGGTTTTCACTCCAGCAATTTTTTTAAACCTCCTTGTTTGCAACTTTTTTACATCGCGAGCTAACTCACAACGCATCCAATGGCACGCGCGCTTGGGTACGATGCTACGAATGACGTAACTGATAGCACAGCCAATGAAGACCACGCATGACTCAACCGCCGGTTGGTTTTAAGTACGAATGCACTTTATAAGCGACCCTGAATCCGCCGTCCGCGGTGCACCTCCTCCTCTCTCCTAGCAACGGCGCAGTGACGTCACTCACCACGTGATTGCTCGCGCTCCGCCCTCCGCTCCGTGGCTGTGCGCGCCAGCATAGCCACGACTTGTTCGAGATCGGCAAGTCATTTTGGGTATAGATCTATCGCAGGCATCAACCTCGACTGGAATACCCCCATCAACGAGTACAACACAATCGAATGCGAGCACTGCACGCGTCGTTGAAGATGTCGCGCCGGTTGAAGACAAGGCAGCGTGACGAAGGGCCCGTGATGCCAAGCGCAAGCGGGCGAAGGGGGCCGCGCACATAAACATCATTATAGTGCGAATTTACTCTCACATATACGCGTAAACTCGCTAAGATTTCCCGAGAGGGTGTAATAATTCCTGGGAATCGCAACGTGATCACACGGGGGAGTTTACGTTAACTCAGTGGTGAATGCCAACGGATTTTACTTTACTCCCCCTCATAGCGTCACCCCGTGCATTCGCACTTGACCATTCTGACCCTCGGGGAAAGAAATGCTTGGGAGTTCTTTTTTTTTGTTTCTACAAACCATAATAAGTGCAGGCGCCGTCCTTAAATCTGCGGCTCATCAGTCATTCCTCTGTGCGAGAGAGTCATGCTACGGGGTTTCCATTGCAGACATAAGTACTTTAGTACTGCTAACACAAATACTACGTGCTATATTAGCTAAAGGTTCGATGTCATTACTCAAAACATTAGGGTTGACAGAGAGTGATGTCAAAATATTTGCTGAAATTTTCCAGAATGTCAACGTTCTTTTTATCTAAAACCAGTGACATCAACAAGTTTCTTGATGAAATAGCCGCAGATCTTATCCGCGTACTGTAACTGGCGGGACTGGTCGGTGCACACTGAACCATGCCTGTGTATTCAGGCATGTGGGACGGCTTTAAGCTCTCCCCTAGTAGAGTACCCTGTGCTCTAAATCGTTACCCCTTTTTTCTAACCCCCCCCCCCACATTGTCAACGGGACGGCTTTAAGCTCTCCAATTGTAGAGTACCTTGTACCCTAAATCGTTACCCCTTTTTCTAACCCCCCCCCCCCCCCACATTGGGTATTGATTCCAGTGATGCCAACGGGACGGCTTTAAGCTCTCCCATAGTGGAGTACCTGTAGTACTCTAAATTGTCTCCCACTTTTTCTAAACACACGAGGCCTCATCAAGTGTAAGCCCACGGGACGGCTTTTGCTCTCCCATTGTAACGTACAAAGTACCCTAAATGGTTACCCACTATTCTAAACACGCAACAGGGCCTCATCGAGTATGAACAGACGCAGGAGGGATGCATAGAAAAACGCAGGGACGAAAGCACGAACAGACGCACGCACGGGCAGATGGACGCATGAACTGTCACACAGACAGACGCATGAACGGATGGAAGCAAGAACGAATGGACGGACGAATGCTTCGCCCCACTCTCCATCATTCACTCCGTGGATATGCTGCCATTTTAGAACTATTTGTTCCGTGTGACATCTCGTGAACGCTGGTCTAAATATTTACCTGGTCTCGATGATTGTAAAAAAAATTGGCAGATCCCACGTACAAGGGGAATCAATGATATGCGAAGCACAAATGAGGAAGGTTAATGTGTCACTCTAAAATTAGCACAATGTTACGAGGGGGAGGTAAGTGATGCCGTACATCACTTACGTGTCATGATTATCATGTTTGGATGTGTCGTTTACCTTCTTTATCTATTCACGTGATGTGATATGAAAAAAAAATGGTAGATCCCACGTACAGTCGGAATTGATGATATGAGGAGGGTTGATATGTCACTTCACACTCAAAATCAGCACAACGTTACGAGGTGGATGTAAATGATGCCGTACATGACTTCCGTGTCCTGATTGTCATGTTTAAATGTGTCGTTTACCTTCGTCATCTATTCACGTCACGTGATACCAAATTTAGTATATGTGGAGCTAGCGAAACAGCCGTGAGCACGCTATGAGCTTGGTATGTTGTCATGTTCTTACATTACACGTGTGTCAGGATTATCATGTGTGCACCAGTCATACATTTCGTCATCCATTGACGTCACGGAACACCAAATTTGGTATATGTGGAGCCACCAAAACGGCCGCGAGCGCATCATGAAGGGCCCATTATATTCCAATGTAGCGTTCACGCGCGCACACGCTAGGCACAGCGACGCTACGTTAGCAAAACGGAGCACTCTATAAGTCTGACGCCAGGCGCGACCCGACGGCAAGCGGCGAAAAATGCGACAAGCTGCATTTCACGCTGAGGTGTTGTCCAGACAACAGTGCGTCTCACTCTTTTAGAGACGGAGGGACGCCGGAAGCGCCGAAACGCTCATGCGTCAAAGCAACACAGTGCGTCACGCGCCTGCGCGTATAAGGCAAGACCGGCGTCTAGCGTGGCAACGCCGGCGTGACGCGACGAAGTAAACGCCGGCGCGCATGCGCACCGCGTCATGTCGAAATGAATTGGCACCTTGACTGTGGTATGTAGTCATGTTCTCACATGACACGCATCTCGTAATTATCATGTTTGCACCAGTCACACACCTTCGTCATTCATTGGCGTCCCGTAATACCAAGTTTAGCATATGTGAAGCTAGCGAAACAGCCGTGAGCGCATCATCAGTGTGGCATGTAGTCATGTACTTACATCACACGCATGTCGTCATTATCATGTTTGGATGTGTCGTCTACCTATGTCATCCGTTCACGTCACGTAATACCGAGTTTGTTACATGTGAAGCTAGTGAAACGGCCGTGAGCGCATCATGAGCATATCATGTAGTCATGTTGTTACATGATGTGTGTCGCATTTTTATCATGTTTGCAGTGGTATCATACATTCGTCATCCATTCACGTCCCGTAATACCAAATTTGGCATAAGGGCAGCTAGCGAAACGGCCGCCAGCGCATCATGAGCGTGACATGTAGTCATGTTGTTTCATGACACGCATCTCATGATTATCATGTTTGCACCAGCCACATACCTTCGTCATCCATTCACGTATTGTAATACCAAATTTTGTATATGTGACGCTAGCAAAAGGGCCGTGAGCGCATCATGCGCGTGGCATATGGTCATGTTGTCACATGACACGCATGTCATGATATTCATGTTAGGGTGTGTCACTTGCGTTTGCTATGCAATCACGCCATACCATACCAGTTTAGAAACATGCCGTGTGAACGAAACCGCCGCAGGACTGCAGGAGCATGAAACGTAAGTGATAACATTCATGAAATATGTGTCATGATTTTCATTCATAGAATGATATCTGGGGTTTAACGTCCCAAAACCACCATATGATTATGAGAGACGCCGTGGTGGAGGCCTCCGGAAATTTCGACCACCTGGGGATCTTTAACGTGCACCCGAATGTCATGATTTTCAAGTTATGACAAGTAAAATATGTTTTTTCATGCAGTCATGTTATGTCACACCAAGTTTGGTATCGATACCATTATCGAAACAGCCAGCAGAGATATATACGTGGGGCGGATAGATAGATAGATAGATAGATAGATAGATAGATAGATAGATAGATAGATAGATAGATAGATAGATAGATAGATAGATAGATAGATAGATAGATAGATAGATAGATAGATAGATAGATAGATAGATAGATAGATAGATAGATAGATAGATAGATAGATAGATAGATAGATGCGCAAAAAGTCTCCGAAGATCGCTAAGATATGCTTCGCATCTAAAAGGTTCCTTCTACTTATGCTGCTTTCGTTTCTTTGTTTCTGATCAGCTCAGCTGGTTACCTTAAGATGACATCAGGCCGTGACTGGACAGCCATTTGGAAAGCCATGTGGGACAAATACAAGTCCTCCTATTACGTTGCGTTGGATGGCAACATTTGAGCGTTCGATAGTCCCGACAATGCGGATGCTCTCTGGAAACCCCTATGTGTAAGTCGCGTGTCATTCACGTACTTTTAGTTTCCCTGTCGAATCACTGGAAACTATCTATATCGTATTTAAGGTAAAATCTTTTGCACGAACAAAGACGAACCACAAAGAAGCATTAGGCACCAGAACTCACATCTATTTTTTGTGGTTCGTTTTGGTTTGCGCTAAATGATGATGGCGGAAACCTTTTATTGTAAAAATTCAAAGAAAATGGGGAGGGTCTCTATTACAGGACTCCTACGGTAACTTCTGCGACAGCCCAGGCCCTGAGAATGAGGGCCCGACAGTTTTTGGGGGTGCCGTCACGAAGGGTTCCTTCCCACTGCTCTGGGGTACGGGTGGACCGAAGGATTGGAGGGAGGGGAGGGAAGTAAGCGGTGGATCACTCTACGGTAACGTGAACAGTTGTGGAGATAGCGCTACAGCCTCGACAGGCATCAGTATAACGAGTCGGGTATATTTTATTCGTAAAGTAGACGTTCGGAAAAGTTTGAGTCTGCAGTTGGCGAAGTGCGACAGCCTCCTCGCATGTGAAGGATCCTGGTTGGATTTGATATTGCTGTTGCTGGCGTATATAATGTTGTGTGACTTCACGATACGTGAAAAGTGGGGAACCTGGCTCTGTGTTGGCACGTTCATTACTGGACAGTGAGGCATAAGCGAAAATCCCGAGCAGGTGTATGATGTGGCTGTTGTGTGAAGTAACTTTGGATGTGCGTAAGAGCATATAATGGGAGCTTTTGGCAATGCCACGACCTGATATAAAAGCCTGGCATGGCGCTTGCAAATTGGTTAGTATGTGGTGTTTCTGCGGGGAGGCACAAGTTGTGTTGGATCACCAAGGTAACAGCTGCAGGATCTCGCCTGAATCGGGGGCCGAAGATGGGGAAGAGCTTGAGGCAGCACTTACAATCTCATAAGTGCCGCTAACCACCACTGCTGTGTGTCCGTTTGTCGTGCGAGCCGCGTCTGTGCAGTCGACGCTATATTTTCCTCAACGTCACAGAGAGTGCGATTCAGGTATCTCAGCCGTGCCCGCCGATGACCGATGTTACGCTCAGGATGCATGTTGCGTGGCAGAGGATGTACGCGTAGCACTCGAGCTATTTTGAGTGGCACAGAAGTACCCCGCGTTTCCGGAGGTTGAGGGAGGGCTGGGTGACCCAAGCGACGGAGTACGTGTCTACCCGTTGGTGTGAGAAGAAGGCGTTGGCACTGACTAATCCACTGGGCCTCGAGTACTTCATTGAGGATATTGTGCATTCCTAGTGACAACAAAATGGCAGCATATCCACGGAGTGAATGATGGAGAGTGGGGCGAAGCATTCGTCCGTCTATTCGTTCTTGCTCCGTCCGTCCATGCATCTGTCTGTGTGACCGTCCGTGCGTGCGTCTGTTAGTGCGTCCGTCCCGGCGTTCGTCCATGCATCCGCTCCCGCGTCCGTTCATGCGTCCATCCATGCATCTGTCTGTGTGTCCGTTCGTCCATCTATTCAACACTCCAAGTACCACCATCTCGAATCTTTTCATCATATATTCTCTATGTAGAAGCACCGCCATCCAGCGTACATTCCAAGGACTAAACGAGAGGTGGCACACGCACACTTTCTTACGGCTTGCGCTTCGGGTCTTTTTCCCACCTTTATCCACCTCGAGTTCATGGTATATACTAGTTCACTGTATTCATCGCACTGCGGCCCAACGCTCGCTAAACCTTTCTAAAACCAAGGAGGTTACACCCAGCGAGTATAACGTAGCAACCTTTTCCTGTCAGATAGTGCTCAATGTACATGCCAATGGCTGCTAATGGTAAATGAGAGACAGGAGAATTTGGCTTTTACTTTCTTACGGCTTGCGCTTCGTATCTACTTCCCTCCTTTAACCACCTCGGGTTCTTGGTATATACAAGTTCATTGTATTCATGGCACTGCGGCTCAACGCTCGCTAAACCTTTCTAAAACTAAGGAGGTTACCCCCAGCAAGTATAACGTAGCAACCTCTTCTTGTCAGATACTGCTCAATGTACATGCCAATGGCTGCTAATGGGGAATGAGAGACAGGAGCATTCGGCTTTTAGTTAACGCGCACGCCGTCAACTTTTTATTGTTCAACAAAGCCCAGGAGAAATTTCCCACCGGCACCACCTTGCAGGTGAAAATGTAACACTGGTTACACACTACAACTACGACTACGATTATGAGGGACGAACGGGTGCCGCTTTAAGGAGCTTCGCCCCTAAAAGCGCTGCGCATAAGTATAGTGCGGAACGCCCAGAACGACTTTGACGGTCTTACGGATGAGTGTGTCTACCCGTTTATGTTGTCCTTGCGTTAGCTGGTGAAATAACAGGTTATTACTGAAGCGGCTTATAATGAGCGCATCCATTAGTCAAAGCATGTCCCGCTCCCTGACTCCCGGGCGTCTATTACTTACGCGTCGGAACATTGCAATTATCTGCTCCATCTGGCGGGAGAATATGGAGTTGGTGTGTTGTGTCCTGCTATCTGCTTCAACGTTAAGTCCAAGGATGCTGCTCGCTCTACCTGTGAAATAGGTGTTCCTTTGACGAGTACATTGATGTGGGGTGGGGGTTTTTACGGCGGCCGCGAAAGACAAGGAGCTCAGACTTGTTCGGAGCCCGAATGAGGCCACCCCGTCGAGAGTAGTCTGACACGACCCCTACTGCTTGTTGAAGCCGGTCTTGAATTTCACCATCGGAACTCTGAAACGCACACAACGTGATATCGTCGGCATAGATGGCACGGTGCAGGTACTCAATTCGGTCAAGTTGTCTAGGGAGACCTGACATAGCGATATTAAATAATGCTGGTGAAATCACAGATCATTTAGGGGTGCCTCTGCCTGAAAGGTGGGTGATACTCAAGCGAAACGGGCCTATACCAATCGTTGCAGTACGATCACGAAGAAAGGCTCTGACATAGTTATAAACGCGAACGTCGCAGCGTGATTCGGCGAGGTTGCTGAGATTGAGGTCGTGCTTCACATTATCAAATGCAGACTTAAGGTCCAGCGCAAGCAAAGCGCGGGTTTGGACACCCCGCGATGGTCCCAAGACCTGCTCTTTCAACTGGAGCAACACATCTTGCATGGATAAGTACGATCGAAAGCGTAACTGCGTATGCGCGAAGAAAGGCTGGCGGTCAAAAAATGGCTGCAAGCGCCGCAAGACGACATGTTTCATGAGCTTGCCTGTACATAACGTAAGGGAAATCGGTCGCAAATTTTCGACGGAGATGA
This sequence comes from Rhipicephalus annulatus, assembly GCA_013436015.1. Lineage (NCBI taxonomy): Eukaryota > Metazoa > Arthropoda > Arachnida > Ixodida > Ixodidae > Rhipicephalus > Rhipicephalus annulatus. The sequence goes on from WOVY01013355.1 coordinate 318,549, forward strand.
GTTTCCCCGGTTTTAGGATGAGGTTTGCGCTAAAGTTTTTACCTTAAATACTACGTATCAACTAGGTCCAACAGATGTTTTACCGTAGTTCTGTCTGCATCTGAGTTGCACATCATGAGTAGTAAAAGCTAGTTCAGCACCGCGTAGATACCCCTTAGTGTTGCTCACTTGAACATCATCCAGTAGCCAAAGACTGCTGAGGTATTTTCTCGTTATTCTCATGCCTAACATTTAAGAATCAGAGCAATGTACACTTGAACAGTAGTTCCAACGGTACTAGTAGCAGCTGGATGTCCCTAAAGGTTACGATTGTACTAAGTGTATATATACAGCTGCATTATATATACACCCCTAATATATAGTGCAGGTGTAAGTGCAAAAAGTTGGGCTTGTTGGTTGTACACTGGTGTGCATAGTCAGGGTGAACACAGATCAGCGGGATCGTGCTCCGAGGAGTGCCAGTGGATCCGGTGCGGCCGCACGTTGCAGCGCACCGGCACGTGGGAGGCACTTTACGTCGCCCACTACGTCGCATGTCACCTGCTACATCGCTCAAGCGTAGCACTTCATTGTAGGTGGCAGTAGTCAGGTACCGGCTTTGCTTCACTGTAGTTGAGCAAGAGTGGCGCAATCGTGTGCGCCTGCAACACTCGGATTTGATGCGCATCCGTACCGGCCGCGAAGACACTACACAGAACGATACCATGCTGAGCCGTGTTCACACTAGCATTGGACGGGACTGTACTTCCTTAAAAAACAGCACGAAAAGACACAGGACCAACAGAAAGCGTATTCACCTAGTGCTGACTCCCAACATTTTCCCTTGTGCCAAAAGCTTTCGATAAGTTGCGAGGCATCATCATTGCATCAGCTGACAGTAAATGCAAGGAGGCTTTCGCTTTAGAATCTCGTTAATCAAATGCATCAACGGGACCTGTGACTTGTTCCTACGGCAATACTGTATTTCTGCAGGCTGCAATGTTATAGATATTCGCACAAGTCATTTCTTTCCGATTTCAGATCTTACGAGCTGATTTGGTAAAAATATCCAGAGCAAACGAACACTATGCTTTGGTCTTGGCGTGACAAGCACGGACATGGACCCGTTCATGAAAAAGGTGGCTGACAATACGAAATAGTAAGTTAACTTTATTTATCAATGCTGTTTGGAAGTGAAATGGTCGTGGAAGAGAGTTTCCAAAACAGACTCCGCTGTGACTCACGTGTTTGTTTAGTTAGGGTGAAGTTTTTGTTGTATCCTTGTGCACAACTGGGGAGGCACGTTTTGCTCAAAACATAATGCGCACAAGAAAGCGCGTATTAGAGGCGCAAAACACGTAACGCAGTTAGAATGCAACACTTGAAGTTATCTAAAAAGGTGTTAAAAGGTTTTTTGATGAGGTGAATGACGCGTTTATTGGCATTTTATTTCGGTAAGCCGACTGATAATGTAGACAAGTGAAAATGGAAATGTAGACGCCGGCCACGTATATTGCAACTTGTATATCCATCACGCAAGGTACAGAAATGCTATTCGCATTTATAAAAAAAAACAACGACAAATATGTGCAGATTAGTATATGCTCATTCACGTAGCAGCTCCTGCGATGCCTAAACCTTCTTGGTTCCAGTGTCAACGGGCCAACCCATTTTGTTATCGTCAGCCACACTTCCTACTCGAACTTCGGCCTTGTACCGTACAATAAACCCGGTACATTCCCGTGCTTCAAGCTGCCACCTTTGGTATACAGTGACGCAGAGGCATACAACAAAAGCTACTTCTCCACTATGGTGAGCATGTGAAGAGACTTTGTTTTCAATACATACATGCAGCGTGTGTGTCTGTTTGTGCAAGAAGGGAGTAGTCTTTGTGTGTTGTTTATGGAGTAGAGTAGCTGGTTGCTATGGGCAACTTGAACATACTATAGCTTCATAAAAAAAACTTTAAGGATTCGGCATCTTCGCTTGCAAGCGTAGAACGGAATCGCATAATTGGCTCCGGTTTGCTTCGCCTACCAAATCACTAACGTGGCTCGCTTCGCAGTGTAGGGCTTAACGAAGAGAAACGGACGTGTTTGTGCATAACACTGGCTGTTTAAAGCTTTTCTAAAACGTGCTCTGCTAGTACTGCTCTGAAGTGCCCACTACACTATAATTCTTTCACTTGCAAAAAGGAGTAACCATGACGCGCATACGTAAGGCACTATACCCGCACGCGCGGGGCTTCACGCATGGTTGATGCTGTTGCTGATGATGATAATTAATTATGCCTCAGCACTTTGTAACAGGAGTCAGTCATCACGCTTAGTGCTCTGGAAAGTTTGAGCGCGTCCGAATTTTAGGGGAGAAGCTGCTTAGCGTCTAGGGGAATCATTCGTTTCACCGGCGTCCCCAGTAGCCTCTCCCTGTCCCTTAGGGATGCACGCAAACAGCAGTTGGGAGGCAATATACTTGATGGCGCTGTAGGCATTCTATTTCGCCATCGCCATTTTTTCGTGTAGTTTTCTAGATGGCGCTGTCCCATGGAAATGTGTCCAATATGGTGGTTGGGTGAGGGGGCGCAAGACGAAAGAGTGGCGCTGGTTGCGGACCAAGCACACTTCCATCGTCACAGTGCCACAATGTGGGTTCTCACTGCCTTGCGACGCTTGTAGAGTGGTGGCCGTGCGAATCTTTGCGATCATGTCTGGCCCCGGAAATTCGGCGCTAGTTTCGGTTTCAATTAACCCGCGCTTGTAGCGGTTGCCGGGCATCCTAAGGTCTGTCTGAACGGAGCGAGGTTGACGCGGTTGTTCGTCCTATTCGCATCGGGAGCCCTCCACTACGGCGTCTCTCATATTCATACGGCTGTTTCGGGACGTTGAACCCCACATATCAAATCAAATCATATTCGCATTGATTTTCTTTCACCATTTTTTACTAATAAATAAATTTCAATGAACTGTAAAAAAGTCATCTTTTGTTAATGTGTCTTTTTTTTTTATTCCTTATCTTGGGGATTTGGAATCGGGCGAAGGGTGGCGAGGCTCATGTGAAGCGCTTGCCTCCGCTTACCTTCGCCACACGCTCCGCGATATCACAAGCTCGATCGCGGTTGATTGTTTCACTCGATCTGCGTGCCAACAATGGATACAGTAAAGATAAGACATTTGAGTTGGTGTGCAGCGAAGCAAGTATTAGACGAAGCTGGCTCAACCGAGGCATCACATGCTTTGTGCCGCTCTGTGGTATGTCAACGCCGAGATTTTCAGTTCCACGAAGGTGTTCGAGTTTTCGTAGGGACAACGGGTGAGTGAGTACAAGCATTGGGGTTCATTATTTGAGCAGGTATTAATTTTCAATGAACGCACGAGTAAATCCAGTTCTCTGAAAGCCTCATTGGACTGTCATCAACCCAGTGTCCCTCGATTAATTTATGACCAGAGCCTATACGTGCGGCCGACAAAATACGTTTCATGAAAAGCTAGAATGCGCGTTGACTTGGCTGCCGGTTTTGTTCATCCTTCACTTATCGCTTGTAGTTCAAACGATGTGAGGCAATCATAGCCGCCTTTGTGTTCACGGAAAGCCATGTAGCCAGTGTGAATCTTTGTGGACGTTGGCTTCTAATACCGGAAATGAAATACCCGCAATGGCCGCAATGTTTCTTTGAAAAATCTTTAAACAGGGATATCGCTGGAGCCAACTTTTTTTGGCAAGTGGAACGAACCTTTTTCCTCGAGTCAGTGTCTCGACGAAACAAGTAAACTACTCGGCACACATTTTTCGGTAGCGTTGGATGCTCAACGATTTCGCATCGTTTCCAGCCTCCATATTTTCTAATATTTGTCTTGTTTGGCACTCGAAATAAAAGAAAGTATGTTTACCGATATAACAAACGTCCTTGAGTCAAATACGACGTGACCTGCTCGTGATTGTTAATGTTATATTTTTTTCATTTACAAATGCTGATGTGTCACTTATTGAGACATTACAGGATGGGATGAAAGTGTGTGACACAATCACAAAAATTCAGTTCAAGCAAATACGTGATTACGCAACTCATTTTCAAATTGCTGACAATTGAGGCAGTGCAGAGACCCGTCAACCTCATTCCATATAGATTCACGTTTCGTGTAAAAAAAGGAAGACTTGAAGGAATTTAGACTAGCTGTAAAGGGCGTAATATTTAGGAGATCGAATCGTTCTGTAGGCGTGCACAAGCTGCAACGAAACAAAATGAGGAGTTATAACACTCAATTGAGCCGGCGTGTGCCATCTTATGCCGGAGTATAACACAATTGCAAGTGCACCAATGTTCCAGAGACTGCAGTGATCAAACATGGGCACGCGAAGTGGCCAACCACCACCGGTCATAGAGACTGGTGGACTTTCTGTAATGTGTTGTTCATTTTATGCAGCTTTATTTTGCGTCCACCTACACAGAGAAATATTAGAGAGTTTTAGTACTGCGTACGCTGCGTACGTGGCAGCGTTGCGTACGTAACGACGCCACGTTCTGCATAGTGCGCATGCGCAGACCGCAACGCGCACGTATCGCGTTACGTACGCAGCCGCTACGTACGCACGCATGAGATGCGTGCGTGCGTACGTATGAGCTGATCGCGCCGCTCTCGAACAAGTTCGCGACAGCGCGAGACTTCTTATTGCAAAATGGCGGCATCGAATGCAAGTACCGACCGGCTCTGTGGCTTAAAATATGGCCATAATCTGGCTATAACACTTGGATTGGCTCACATTGGCTGTCAACAACACGTGCTTCTATTTTTGATCTACTAGGTGACGCAACACGCTTCACGCTTGTTACGTACGAGGGTACTACGGCGTACTAAAAGCCGATTAGTGGCAAACGACGCCACGTAACGCAAGGCGCTTGCGTGATGCGTACGTAGCACCATTCCGCAGTACTAAAACTCCCTATTGTTGTTCTTGGCCACGTTAAATAAGGTATTGGTTGACTCACTGCTTGATTAAGGAAATAAGTGTAACTTTAAGGGCTCATTTTTTTTTTGTTTGAAGCAATAATAATGATAGCTAACCCTTCTGTTGGCAGGTCATCTTTTCTTCCGCATTTCTGCACATTTAAAATACAATTGCTTCACCTACATCACTATACGTTGCTTACCAACTTTGTCTGTTAGTTTTAATTATTTATAATATTAGTAGTAGTAATAATATTATCATTGTGATTGTCGTTGCTGTTATAAATGCTCAAACTCAGGTTTTACGTCTCATAACAATGATGTGAATATGTGGGGACGCCACTGCGGAGGGCTCCGATATTTTCGACCGTTTGGTGCTCTTTAACGTGCTGGGGAATCACACCATACATAGGCTCCTAGCCTTCCGCCTCCATCGTTATGTGACCGCTGGAGCAGGGATCGAATACACGACGTTCGACTCAGCAGCCAAACACATATCCTAGAGATAAAAAAGAAGGCGACATAAGTGAAATACCAAAATCAGTTTCATTTTTCAATTCATTGTCTTCCCTCTATCTCTTGCGTGTTGTTAAAAGTAAGCGTTCTTGTTAAGCATCACTTTGTGAGCACTATTAAATTTTGTAGATAGCTTAAGAGCGACGCTACACGACCACACTAAAGACGTGTTTTGTTCCCGCTCTCGCAGAACGACTCGGCGGTGTTTCTTCAGTATCTACGCAATTCCACTGTTAGCGTAACGATCCCCATGGCCGTGTCCGCGACTCTCAAGGGCCGTTGGTTCCCGGCGGCTGCTTAAGACGCAAGCAGTCCAAAAATTTTCGATGCTTGTGATAGTTTGGCCAACGTGGAGGACAAGTTAACGTACTCTGTGAGTCTTTATTTTCCCACTATGACACGCTATACCTGATTCTGACTTTGTTTGCCACAAGTTGTAGGCGACGTAATCTTTAAGCGACAGGCCTGTGGTAGTGGCCCTCGCACCACGGCGTTCATTTGTGCTGGTGTGTTCCTTGGGTTAACTTTGTGCTTCACGCAGCTGTGGAAGCTGATCTCGGAGGCCTCATACAAAAACTGGGTGGTTAAAAGCGGCTCCGCCAAATGCCACAACGTTTCCAGCTGCTCACAAGAGAACTGTGCTGTTTCATTGAACTAACTTAGTTTTTAATAATTATCTTCATGGCTAGTGGGCCATCATCGAAAGTAAACTTTTGCTAGGCCTACATATATAGGTCTAGCAAAGAAAAGGTGAACGCCAACCATCAATTTCTGGCCAGTTTTATTTTGAATTGAATATTTGGACGACCCGAAGCGATTTCTTGGCCGGAATTTCTTGAAAGTTGAACGAGAGCGCAACTTGACGTTCGTGGCTTTAAGAAATCCGCTATCCGTTATTCACGTGGCATTAACATATGGCATTTTTCCACAACGGATGAAAGTTGCAAGGGTAACTGTGGTACGCAAAGGGGGTGAAAGAGGTAATTTAGGCAATTACCGACCAATATCAATTATTCCGTTGTTTTCTAAAGGTTTATAAAAATTATTCTACTCAGAATGACCTCTTTTTTCGACAAGCATTCCGTAATAACATCATCACAACACGGGTTCAGATCAGGCTGTTCAACCGAAACTGCTCTTCTTAAGTGAAAAGAAATAATTTTGAGCAGTATTGAGGCTAAGAACTCTGGGAGTGTTTGTAGATTTCTCAAAAGCTTTTGATGGAATAAATCATATAACCCTATTAGATAAATTAAATTGTTACGGCATACGCGGAATTACCCTAGATTTAATTAGAAGTTGCATAACCGATAGAAAGCAATGTGTATTAATAAACAGACATTACTCTTCGTTAAAACTAATTGAGCAGGGTGTGCTTCAGGGCAGCATACTAGGCCCACTTTTATTTATTATATATATAAATGATATTGTGAATGTTGATGATTCAGCTAGCTACATTATCTACGCGGATGACACCAGTTTTTTCGTTCTAGGAACTAAGGATGATGAACTTATACATCTGGCTAATGAAATATTAAGAAAAATAAATAATTGGTCAGTGAAAAACTCACACACCGAACATTGGGCAGTTCCGCGACCACGCACAAACTATGGTTTTCAAACACTTTCCTACCGCCTTTCTACAATACTAAACAAATATAAATTAAGTGATGAACACATACGTCATATTTCCAAAAAGAGAATGCTTCAACTAATTTTATAAACACCAATGTGTTGTTGTTTATGATTGTGTCTGTTGAGAGAGAGAGAGAGAATAAACTTTATTGGGTTCCAGCATGCGGGATTCCCTCCGGCCGCGCAGGGCGTGGGGTTCACCCTATCTCACGTTACACTAGAAGTCCTAATGTCACGCGGGCCTAGACCTCAAGGCCTTCGTGCCCCGGCGCCGCTCGGGTTACTGAGGGTGTCCCCCTTTCGCCTTTGCAGCGCCAGTGCGACCTCGAGCTGCCGGACGGCCCTTCGCTGGTCTTCTGGGTCCGTAGACCCACGTTCCCGGCTCACATGGGTAGGGACCTGATACCAGGATCTCCGAACCGCAACGAGGAGGCGGATGCCGCGGCCCGTGGTCTCGCCACGTGCCGGACCGCGGCCGCGCCCGCCTCCGAAGACGCGACGGCGACCGAAGAAGAAGGCGAGGAGCAGCTGCTCGATTACGGCGACATCCTCGCGTGGTACAGGGAGCAACGGCGTGGCTTCCCGCCTCCGCACAAGGATCTTACCCGGTGGGAGGCGGTGAGGTTGCGCCAGCTCCAAACCGAGACTGTGCTGACCCCATCGCTAGCGCGACACGTGTGCCCCGAACTCTACGTGAGTGAAATGTGCAGTGTGTGCGCGAGCGCGAGAGCCACCCTGGCTCACATACTCTGGGGATGTGACGCAGACAGCGCGGACGGTCCGGTGTTACCGCCGCAAGTAGAACAGTGTGTCTGTTGAGAATGTTTGCTCCATACCGTTTTGCTTCTTCTCTGATCGCTTTGCTTTATGTATTTCTATTTTACTATTGTGACAAGTAAGAATGCTTGTTAATGTTTGCTGCTGCTGTTATTGTTCTGGGATGTGGGACTAGTCAAGCTGCCTACATGCAGCTTTTATTCCGCCATCCTTCTTGTTTAAACATGTTTTCATATGTGTGGCAATAAAGTTCACTTCACTTCACTTCATGAATATTTTCTGTGGTCTTTCATTCGTTTTCCTCAACCGAAGTTCTGCCAAACACCCGGCCAGTACAACCACACATCTACAGAGCGAGATATTTACATCACGAACAAAGACAAGATTTTCTCTTTTGATACCGAGGATACACTGCGGTGTAAGGTGAGTAAAATCATATCGCAAGTAATAGCAAGTGAGATAGCCTGGGATATCAAATACAAGACTCATATCAAAGTAAAGACTTTTCAATTGGTATTTGAGACCGTGCTCGGAACCAAATCGCTTGAGCTACACGCGCAATGACAGTTGCGAGAATTGCGGTGACTCTAAATTTCGAGTTACCCCCAGTTTTAGCAGTTTTCTTTCTCACTTTCCTCGGCTTCAGCGTAGAATCAATAATGTCGTCGTGTGAAATCGCGTGACCTGTATAACGCTATGTTGAACAGTGGATTAAAAAACTTCGCTACGTACGTTTACAAGAGCACAAGAAGTTAGACAGAATACACGTGACAAAGTAGACGATAGCTCTGGCCTTCCTAACTTATTTTGTCCTTGTAACTCTGTCCCAGCTTTTTAATAATGCAAGACAAACTAGAACGATACTTCACAATAAGGAGGTTTCGAATAGGCGCCCCAAAATTGAGGGTCTTGTATTTACTTTACGTGGGCTAACTTTGGTGCATACGGTAGCTAAGAGTTCTCGAATGTCAAGGTCTGGGGCGTTTAGGACACTGCCCTTTTCTAGACTCTAGTGTTGACAGAGAACGGTTGCTTCAGTGAGCTTGGTCATATTTCTGACGCAAAGCATTTGGGGCAAGCTTCTAGGCAGGCGCTAGATTACAGAAATGTGTACGTCCCTTACACGAAGCGCAAAAGTGGTTTGGGTGTCGCATGTGCGGTGGCCTCGACGCTACTTCTTTGGGACCACAAAACGATTGGGGATCCCATTAAAAACTTCATAAATGCTTTGAAAAAAGTGCCGTTATTCAGTGTCGCTCGAGCACTCTTGCCGAAGTGACAGAAGCATCAGTATCTGGCAAGGCTACGGTATCCCGATTGTGCACTGAAAATGCGCAGATACTCGCGCTCCACTAACGAGTGCCTATATGAACAAATCAACAAACCAGTCGTTCTTCAGGTTCTGGTCATCATGCTTTTGCGTTGTCCTTGCTAATTACAGCATCTACAGTGGAAACCATTCGTCAATTAGCAACACGCTGTCCACGTTTCCATGCAGTAACGGCCCCCTTTTCAGTGTGGCAGTCACGCGATAAAAATTGAAGTCTTCTGGCGGCGTCCGCACACCCATTGGGTCGCTGCTCTCGCCGACCAATGCAAAGGGACGTGCAGAAAAGAAGAAACATTAAAAATTACTTTAAGTGCACCAACACTTCACATGCCCGTTTCTACAGTGACGTAAGCTCAACATTGTAGTGAGTTAAATTGACCTTGTAAGAGCTTCATTGTGAAATTCACGTGCAAAGTCGTTTTCTAAGTTTGTCTGAGCCGCCCGCAGCTCCTCTGGGTTGTATACCTAAGTAAGTGATTTATTAGCTGGATGATTAGAGTTACTGCTTTGATTCATAACAGTGGCTCATCGCTTCTACTTGAAATGTGCGTTAAATGTGTTGATTCTCACAGTCAAGACTACATATTGTTCAATGCGAAGTATGGCTTTTTTATTGCGGAAACTGCTCCAACAGTTGTTGCTTATTGCATCATTCCACAACATCCAGCTATCTCTGTAAGCAAAGATATCAAAAATTTTTTTTAATGCGAAGCTGTTCTGTTTTAACTGTTTGCTGTGGAGAGGTTGAGGTGCCTATTGCCTCGGCTACTTCATATCACAAAGTTCTGCAGCGAAAAATAAAATATAGTACAGAACGGTACCCAAAAATTAAAAATACGAAAAAGAAAAAACATAATAGCACACTGAAACCAGTTCAAATATTATGCCAATACACAGTTTTCTTCGCGCAGTACACACAGTCATAAACTACTTACACGCACACCTTACTAATCTAATGTCAGTATATACGTGACCACATTTTATATAATATTCATCTCTGGCTGTCAGTCATAGGCACTTGTCCAGTCCGGTCTCCACTAAAAAGTCTGTCAGGAAGATTATTGCATTTTTCTGGAGATGCATCTCAGGCCACGGTCCAAGTAGTTTCTTTGTTGTGAGGGGCCGTCTGTCCAAACTTGCTAATTTGTTCTTTAATTTTTCTCTTTCATTCGCGTATATAACGCGCTTAAAAAGAATATGGCGAACATTTCTTCTGCATGACCACAATGGCATTCCGGTGAGTTGGATCGATGTATCTTGTGCAGGAAGCTGTTTGTGTATGCTACTTACAATCAAGTCGGTGGATCAATGTCTCTAGGTGTCGTGAGAGGTCTGTCACTATGCAAAATTTTCTGTGTGAATCAACTTCATAAAGTACCGTTTCCTTTGATTTAGGGCTCTCAAACCACTTCTCCATGGAACAATGGTTAGCTCTTTGCGATATAAAATGTCGAATATCCGCCCCAGACATAGGGATTGCGCAATCCCGTCCTTCCTTCAATGCTTTCTTCGCGAGACTATCAGCATCTTCATTTCCCTTTATTCCAATGTGGCTGGGTATCCATTGGAATACGATGTTGTGATCCTGCGGTGAGGCATATTCCACAGTTTCTGCGATACATTGTGCTATTTCACCATTTTTGTAAGGTGATCTCATATTTTTGATTAGCTGAAGAGCTGGCTTGCTATCAGTGCATATCACCCATTTTCGTGGCTCAGGATTCTCGCATATAAGCTTAACTCCTTCAAAGATAGCCACCAATTCTGCTGTCGTCGACGAAGATTTATGCGATAATTTGTACATCTTCTTTTTCTGAATTTCGGGTATAAAGACCGCACAGGCTGACGCTTCTTCTGTGCATGATCCGTCTGTATATATCTTCGTTTTTTCATTATGCATTACATGAAGCTGATGAAGTACCAACTGTGCCGCCACTAGAGGTGCCATGTCTGCTTTCTTCTCTATGCCGTCTATTTTACGGATAACGTTGAGAAGTGGCAGCGTCCAAGGTGGTTTTGAAGGTTTCCATTGTTTAAATTCCGGTACTACTGCCTGAAATGATGATATAGTATCCTGTAGTGTCGTTGCCGTTCTTCGTGTTAGTGCACCAGATAAAAAATGACTTTCAAGTTGCGTGAAAATTCTAAATAAAGTTCGAGATGTTTCTTTAGTTCGGAGGCCTGTCAAAGGTGGCTCTCGAGCCTCCGCATACACGGAAGCACTGGAAGTTGACCGTGGTAAACCCAGACATACCCTCAAGCTCCTTGCCAATAACAAGTGAAGTCTCCTTTCGGTCGAGGCCGGGAGTCCATGCAGCAGAGGCAGTGAGTAAGTTGCGATGGGGCGTATCCAGGCGAAATGTAGGGCTAATAACGACTCTGTAGTACCACCCCATTTGGCCCCGCAGAGATGCCGGAGGATTCGAATGGCCTGATTCACTTTTTGTTCCAGGGACTGGACATGAGGCGACCATGTTATACTCCGGTCTAAAATTACTCCCAAGAATTTATGAGCTTTAACCATTTGAATAGGCTGATTTTGCAGAATAAACAGGAAATTTCCAGGTCTTTTCAATGTAAACGGAAGTATGACTGTTTTAGCCAGACTCAGTGCCATACCTCTTTTTTTTAGAAAACGGTCTACATAATCCAATCCTTCTTGTAGAGTTTGTTGTACATCCAAAACGATGAACCAGACGTCCATATACTTATATCATCATCATATACTGAACATCTGATGTTAGGTGGAAAATTATACGGGAGCTGCGCCATGACCGCATTAAAGAGAGTAGGGCTTAGCACGCTGCCCTGTGGCACTCCTTGGTTGACATGTTCTGACGTTGGGCCCTCCTGCGTAAGTACAAAGATTTTCTGGTGCTTCAGGAAGTCAGCGATCCAACGCAGTATCTTGCCCTTGAATCCCTGTAACGCCAGACCTTCCAGAACGTGAATGTGACTCACTGTGTCGTATGCTCGGTGGACATCAAGGAATACAGCGACAGTGATGTTTTCTTGCGTTCGTTGGTTTTCCACATCTGTGACCAAATCCAGAATGCAGTTCATTGTGCATCTACCTCTTCTGAAGCCGGCTAAGCTTTCTGGCAGTAGTTTTTTTATGTCTTGCCACCATAAAATTCGTTCATTGATCATTTTTTTTCCATCACATCTGAAAAACAACTTGTCAAACTAACCGGCCTAAACGAGTCTAACTGCATAGGGCACTTCCCTGGCTTTAGCAACGGTACTACTTTTGATATCTTCTAACTTTCCAGAACTTTTTCTTCTTGCCAACTTTTGTTATAGATGTCCAACAGGTGTAATTTTCCCTTTTTTCACAAATTAGCAAGAGCAGCGTATGTAACTCCATCTGTTCCTTGTGAACTTGTTCGTTTTACTGAAGACAGCACATATCGGAGCTCCTCTGGTGTGAAGCTGTCATCCAGATCTCATGAACTGATCGCAGAGAACTTTGTTACAACCGCCGAAGCTGATTCTGCTGAGGATTTATATTCGCTAGTTTGGGCGGTCTCTCCATTTCTCAGTATAAGATCGCAAAATTCTTCGGCAATCACACGTTCGCTAACTCCTCGAGACAGCGCTAGAGCCTGTAGTGGTCTCGAGTGGACTACTGGCTGTCGAAGGGCGCGTACCACGTTCCACAGTTGAGGCGCCGAGGTACATGGAGAAAGTGAGGCTGGTAAATCTTGCCACCTTTTGATTGAAAGCTTCTGCAGTTGGTTATGCATTGCAGAATGTACTTTCTGTGCAACCTTGAACTCTTCTAAATTACCCGACCTGCGATATCTTCTTTCAGATCGGCGTCGTATTGCCCGAAGCCTCTCATACTCAGCGTCAACACCCGAATACCCATCTTGAATGGGTACTGTATGAGTTGCTTTTGTTAGAAAATTTTTTATCTTCGATGCATACGTTTCTGCGTCAGAACAAGGTTCAAGATTTTGTCTCTGTAGTTCTCGAAAGATTGCCCAATTTGTAATTCTTGTTGTGCAGTTATTTCTCGTTTTCTTCAACTTTGGGTGATATATGAATACTGGCAAGTGGTCACTTCCTCTTGTATCAGCGTCTGCAGTCCAGTCTGCTCCAGCCGCTAATTCAGAGGAGCACACAGTGATGTCTAGTACGCTGCAGTAGTTATGCCCTCGTAGAAACGTCGGAGAACCATCATTTAGTATAGTGTAACCATAATCTTCGCATATTTTTACTATAGCAGATCCCCTTACACTACAACGCTCACTATCCCACAATTCATGGTGTGCGTTAAAATCACCACATATAATTATGGGATCATGGTCAGATCTACACACTGCAGCCAACTCTGCGTATGAAACGTTTGCTTGAGGGTGCACGTAAACACTAACTACAGTTACAGTAACGTTACCAAACTTCACCTTGCATCTAACAAATTCCGGCGCATCTGTTTTTGAAGTAGCCACAAGTGTCTACGGAATATCGCGTCTCACACACATCACTCTGCTTTTTGCAGCAGGACGTTCTGCTTGGTACACCACATAATTGGACAAGCAAAAGTTAGTGGATACTCTTGTTTCGGAAATACACAAAATCGGAAAGCCGTGCTGAGCGACGAATTTCCGAAAATCTCCACTCTTATTCTGCAAACCGTTGCAGTTCCACTGGAATATTGCACTTCTTTTGTACCAGTTAGATAGTCCGGTAGCCATGACTACGACAAGAGAAGATGCTCAACATCTAGCAGCAATTTCACTTCTGGTAAAGAACCTGCCTGTGGCAGGGATCGTAGAATTGCTTTAAGAGCCGCAAAGATTATTGGTAAAATAACTTGCTCGTTTCCGGCTGTCTCCGCAGAGATCGCATTTCTTGAAGAATTTTTTCCTCAGCAAGCTGCTGTGACCCTTCCCTTTGGTAGTCAGTGGCTCCTTGGCTGTGTCTGGCCCGGCAGAAAGTTTCACTTCAGCATGTTCTTGGGCCCGGACTTCTTTGCCAACGCGATGTTTTGGTGCTGAGCGCTTCAATACTTCCGAGTAAGAATCGTGGCGCCACTGTTTTGCATTTCTTTGTGCGAAGCATTTCTTAGCAAACTTCAGCGACTTTGAGCCTACCTACCTATCTAGTCGCTTACGTTTGGATTCTCTAGTGGTCACCCCCTTAACATGGCGTGAACCAAAATTAGTAAGGGAGAGTAAGATGGCTTGACGAAAATGACGCGCTGGGCCAGACATGAATAACCTCACAATCACGTCGCGTACGTCGTCAAACACTTTCCGTGAGACAGTGGCACATACGTGCACGGGCGGGTATGTGCCGTCGGTATGCGCGTATGTGCCACAGGTGATTGACACTTAGTATCTACCCAGGAACGACTAAAACACACATGGGCAATTTTAACGCGTGAGCGTTAAAAAATACCCCGACATCGGTAGCGTCGACCCAACAAAGGCATACAATAAATGTCAGTTTTAAGAAAAACCTGATCTGGGCAGCGTTCACCACATGACGACTGCAAATAATAAATGTCAGAGTCCCAGCTGGAATTGAACCCAAGCATTCTGCGTGGGCAGTCAAGCATTTTGCCACAAAGCTACACCAGGTCTCGTATTTTTTTTTCAAATAGACGCTAGTTTTCGTGAAATGTCTATGCCTCCCTAATATTATAAACATTACATATGTACTGCTTTGATACAGCCGTCGCGTCGGGTTAACGCCAATTATTGTTAGGAGCCATGCGCTGAAGTTGATTTATGTAGCAGTGTCCAGAGCCAGCATCTCGGGAGCTGAAGTGGCTAAGGTGGTTGCTTGGACGAGTTTGGTTCATAAGGTTTCTCAACACCGCGGGAAGTGTAGCAAGCTTCAGGAGAAGTAGCTTCTGAGAACGAGACGAGCATTGCGTGTCTCACACAGTAGGTCACTGTCTTCAATGCAGTATAACTTATTATGATGCCTCTTTAGATCCCGTTAATTCATACAAATACTCGGGTATTTATATAACCTCAAATCTTACCTGGTCTCTTCACATTCAGTACATACCCAGCAAAGCTAGCAGCACGCTTGGTTACTTACGTCATAACGTTTCCTACGCCCCATCACCTTTAAAGTGACTACTTCATCAGAGCGCCCCAAATTAGAGCATGTTTCGGCAGTGTGGAGCTCACACAATGAAAACGTCTTTTCCTTAGAGCTCGTTCAAAATAATTCAGTTTGATTTACCTAGTCTAACTATAAAACCATTTCCAGCATAACTTCAAAGAAAGCTAACCAATGTCTTCCATCATTAGCATCTCGGAGAAAACTAGCTCGTTCAACCTTCTTTCGTAAAATATACTGCCATACATCTCTTCGAAATGATATGATTTCATAGCCGCATTACTTATCGCAACGTATGGACCACCACTTCAAAGACAGAAATCAAATAGGAAACACCGACACTTTCAGTAAATCTTTTTTATCCTAGAACATCTCGGCAATGAAACTACGTTCTCAGTGAGTGTACACGTGACGAGATAACAGAGATAACAAACTTTTGGCAAGGTTGTAGCTGTCGCTGTCTAACTTGGAAAAACAACATGTTCTTTTTATAGTTCTTGCTGTTCAGTTAATAAATATCTAACATTGTATATGTGCGAATAATGTCATCTTACTTTGTTTGTTCATGTTAGTACTTGCTAAGCATTTCCTAACTACACACTGTATGTAGTGCTATTACTTGTTAGTTGTTTTATCGCATTACTCTATTACTTTTGTTCGATAACTTTACTACTCAGGCAAACTCATGCTTGCATTATTGGGGCAGGATCCAAGCTTCCCCCTCCTTCTTCTTCTACTTCATTCTCAAAAAATATCAAGTAAAAAGGGTGTCTTTTTGTCCCACAACAATAATCTTCATCAGGCTTGCGTGCGCTTCCTTACTTGAAAGCTCGGCACTGACCACTTTCCTATTGGGAATTCTATGTAACGCCAATAACGCGCATGTCGTTATTAACCTAATTTTAGCGGGAGCGCGACGATAGCGCAAGGAAGGAACACAAGATAGAGGACAATTATTGTTGTGGGACAAAGAGACGCCCGTTTTACTCTATCTTGTCTTAGAGTGAATTCTCTTGTCTTCTCTAACAACGTTATAACTTCTCATAACTATAACCTAACAAAGTCTAACATCATGCAAAATTGAGTGCATTTTATAAATTAAGCACTGCAAATCACACTTCTGCGCTTAAGTGTGGGAACAAATGTAATATTCTCTAAATTTCTTTCTTTGGTTCTCTGCATGCTATCTAGCTATGCGATATGAAGGCCGGCCTTAGTGAACATTAAGTTTGGGCTCGCTGTATACGACATCGATGCTGACGCTGACATGAACCCATGTGCCGAGAGGAAACTACACTGGCCGGTACAACAGGCTGGTGCTACTCCGCAAGCTCATCGACTTCATGAAAAGCTTCACCAGCGTGGTGGATTGCAGGGGCATCGAGTAGATGAGGCTAAACGGGGATCGCATGGTGCCGCCAACAACTGCCCACCGAAGAAGCGACATCGTCGCTTTCGTCGGAGACTGAGAAGTTTACAAACTTATCAGTGGATAAATGCACTACTTGGACACAGCATTGTTGTGATATTCTTATTTTGTGCATACTTTTCTCCTGAATATGATATTTTTGATTCATTTGAGAAATATGTGCACTCAAGTTCGTTCTTCCAAACGTAGACATACCTTGACAACAGACCTATAGCACCTCCTCTTTATTTTTATGCTTCTGTTTTCGCTTTCTTTTTTATATTTCTTTCCCCTCCTCTTAGGGCAGGGTAGCAAGTTTGATGCTAAAATTCTGGTTGACCTTCCTGCCTTTTCTCATTTTATTTTTTCAATATTATATCGGTATAGTATTTCAGTATAATGTCCCGATTTATCCAACAGGAGCGGAGAAAGCATGTTTTCTGCGAAGTCGTATGGTATGCTATGTTTCGCATCGTTTGCTTGTGTTTTGTGGGTCTTTTACTATGCGTATGTTGAGCTTGTGTCTATTAAAGCCACCGCTGAATAAATGTAGCGACGCACGTGGTTTCCTCAATAGATGGAAATGACGAAATAAGCCATGGCATACATTATATGGGTGTAATGTCATTCACGGCAACTATGATTACGTAGTAAGGCGAATTTCGGTGCTTCCACAAGGGTACAGCAAATGACATTCACAGCTTAGTGCATGCGGCTTTTGTGTTTTCCAAGCTCATGCAAACGCGACACAGGTAATCTCTAAGAACTTCGGAAGTTAGTTCAGACAGAATTCACAAGTCAAAGGTAAATCTAATCGATGTTCACGCTCTAATTCACCCCTGTAATAAGGTTTTTAACCTTTACAGTGTAGATGATAATATTCTCAATATGTTGCTAATAATCAATACAAAAGTGTCATAATCATAAACTGATACACACTCTCTTTGTTCCCTGCTTCCTCTTATACTTCTCTCCCTGTACACATGTACCAATTTTTTCTGCTTAGCATTAAAGCCTGATGAGTGACATGAAGTGAACAAGCTAGACATATCAAAAAAAAAGAAAAGGCAATGTTTTCAGTGAAAATATTGCTTAACTAAGCTCTATTCGAAGTCATGTATCAGTGACCAGCAGACTAAAATCGCAACAACTCCGGTTTTGAGACATGCCAGACGGGAAGAGGATAGCATAGCTTTGTATAGGAAAGGGGTAGGAAAGAAATTTTTGCTAGTGAGGAGAGAAAGGCAGAGAAGAGATGGCAAGTTATGTCGCAGAAAGAGCAGAAAAGAACCTCAGGCCAGGCGAAAAGGAGGAAGTCATGCTGAAAGAGAGTGAAAAAACGTGGTTGATCCCTTTTCTTAGGAATCGGTATAAGACGAAAGTTAAACTGGTCCTCGCAGAGGTGGTTTAGCGGTCATTGCGCATTGATTGGCCACAGGGGCGAGGGAATGAATGCTGCAGAATGGCAATCGGCACGAAACTCGCAGAGCACACCTCAAGCAGAAAGCACGCACGAAATAAGCATGCACAAGAAGAGCACGGACAAACAACTGTCAACCCTTTTACTTTGTGTGTGAGCAGCGCGGTCCTTCCGTAAATGCAGCTGCGGCAGCGAGCGATTTGACGTTCGTGCTATCTTCACAGCACCGTAACTGCAAAGCAAACTAGCGGTGAAAGCATTGACCCGGTTTTTCTCCCTGTATCCCTGCCGTTACAATAGATAGATAGATAGATAGATAGATAGATAGATAGATAGATAGATAGATAGATAGATAGATAGATAGATAGATAGGATAGATAGATAGATAGATAGATAGATAGATAGATAGATAGATAGATAGATAGATAGATAGATAGATAGATAGATAGATAGATAGATAGATAGATAGATAGATAGATAGATAGATAGATAGATAGATAGATAGATAGATAGATAGATAGATAGATAGATAGATAGATAGATAGATAGATAGATAGATAGATAGATAGATAGATAGATAGATAGATAGATAGATAGATAGATAGATAGATAGATAGATAGATAGATAGATAGATAGATAGATAGATAGATAGATAGATAGATAGATAGATAGATAGATAGATAGATAGATAGATACGCTCAAAGTCGCTTACGTTTGCTAAGAAATGCTTCGCATTTAAAACATCAACGTGTTCCTATGATGCCTTAGATATGAGTGAGAATTGCTTTTTAATTGACAATCGCACAAGTACGAACGCTGAAATTTGAGCAATATTTGTGGGTACTGCGGATGGGGTTGGCCGTTTTGAGGTAGCGTTTGTTGCCGTTTGGGGTATTGTTACCGCGGACAAACAGACAAATGTACAGACAGGCAGACAGAAAGACCAAAATTTCGGCGTTTAAAGTCCCCAAGAACGGCTATCGTGTTTAATAATAAATAAGGAAACGTGTAGAAGCGAAGCAGCAGGCGCTAACGCTTACACTGGCGGTGACGTTGCCACTGGCACTCATCGCGGTGTTTCGCAGGAGACAAATCTGTGGAGGCGCAAAGCACGGAGAGATCGACCACTGACCGGCCGAAACATGCCCTTTGCTGCTAATGTGCAGCGAGACGCAGAATACTCCGCTTGGTCACAGAGAGCCGCAGTCCACTTTTAAGGCCAAACCTCATAAGCGCGAAAATGCACGCGACAGCGACGAGCGACGCGACGTAGATCGTCTTCGCGCGATCAGTCGCTAGCGCAGGCAAACCTCATTCACGCGACGGCTTCGGCGAGCGAATTCCACTGTTGCTGGCATGAGGCCGTCTACTCGCACCAAGAAAACCGCGTAGCGAGCGGTATGCAATTTAAAAATAAGATATATTGTTGTGTAATGGAACGGAAAGTGTTTATGAATGCCTTGAAGCACTTTTTTATATTGCACATGCGTAATAAACATTGCGTTATTTCTTGTTGCGCATACGTGACTCCGGCAGGGTTACATGCGCTTATGTAGTCTTTTCCGTTATTTCGCTATTGGCTGCTTGAGCCCAGCACTTCCGGGCGATGAGCGACGGTTTCCGAATCTTGAGAACCAAGTGATCACGCGAAAACGAGCACGCGACACGTCGCGCGAACGCCCTGTTTCGTCGCTCATAGCGTCGCTCGTCGCTGTCGCGTGCATTTTCGCGCTTATGAGGTTTGGCCCTTAGTTAACGCGCGCGCTGCGATTTTTTA
Source organism: Rhipicephalus annulatus (assembly GCA_013436015.1). Lineage (NCBI taxonomy): Eukaryota > Metazoa > Arthropoda > Arachnida > Ixodida > Ixodidae > Rhipicephalus > Rhipicephalus annulatus. Next base: position 338,416 of record WOVY01013355.1, read on the forward strand.
TTGCTCGGCAACACACCGGAGAAACCGTGCACCGGCACTACCTTAGAGGTTAAAATCCAGCGCCTATAAGCGGGATGGCCAGTGAACAGTTGTGCATCATGAACAGTCGGTTTTTTCAATCAGGAAACTCGCTACAGACGCTATAAAATACCTTGTTGTGGGGCTAGTTGGTACAAATCAATGACACGAGCTCTCTAACGCTGTCGCGTTATAACATTTCAAATATTTAATTCGAGCGTAGACACACGACACCCGCAGGTCGCGGGTTCAAATCCCGGCTGTGGCGGCTGCATTTCCGATGGAGGCGGAAAAGTTGTAGGCCCGTGTACTCAGATTTGGGGGCATGTTAAAGAACCCCAGGTGGTCAAAATTTCCGGAGCCCCCCACTACGGCGTCTCTCATAATCATATGGTGGTTTTGGGACGTTAAATCCCACAAATCAATCAATCAATCAGACACACGACACAACCACACACTCACACACACACCCTGGCATCAAACACGCACAGCGCTCCCTTCCAATTGATTTATTCATTGCTTGAAGTTTGAATATATACATGGTGCACATGCGCGCATTAACACCACTGAAGGCCAACAAAATACGTTACCAAGACGTACAGCTTAAGAGCCCAAAAACTGGAATTCACTTTGGATCTCCTTGCACTGGCGTTGCGAGGCAAGAGTGATGGGGACATGCATCAACACCACCTAGAGGAAGTCAGTCTAGGTGGCGTTGCATGCATGCGCAATGGCGGAAGAATGCCTATAGGCGAGGGGGAAGCAAGCGAGGGTTAGCAGATGCTGTCCGCGTTGTGAGGCAAGAGCTAGGGGGTAGCATCGAAAGAAGTTGCGCACGCGTAGTTTGAGTGCGAGCGTCGACGCCGTGGAACATAGACCGGAGCACAAGATGCTTCGCATGTAAAAGCAAAAAAAAGACTACTAACACACGTGACGACCTCGCACACTCGTAGTTTTCAATTTTCGTAGCAGTAAACTTACGTTGTAACCAGACGTTGCAGTTTGCGTTGCAGCGCAGCAGTGCAATGTGTGAGATGTCATTGCGAAATACACAGTGAGCACCAAACGCGGCTCATTCGTTACATTCGGTGTCGAAAGCATGTGTGGTTGGTTTATCACTTCGAACATCTCATACCGAGTAGGGCGACGCATTTTCTGACGTAAACCTCCCCACAAGAGATGAACGCTGCAAAACTTACAACCGCCTGGACGTATTGTAATCTTGCCGGACGTCATACGGGCAGGAAGACATATTTCGTCGGGAACGGACACAGCAGCTCGTTTTGAAAGTCAGCTTCCGGCTACGCCAACTAGATGCAAAATCATCTGACAAAAAGCGTTATGCCGCGGCATGCAAGACAAGGATCATAACGAATGTATTGTCGGACTGTACGTTTGTTCCTATGAAGCAACCGTAACACCTGCAAGAGAGCACCTGCAATCTGTTGGCTTCAGGCTTGACGAAATAGCATTGTTTCTGCATAAGTACGAGCCGAACCACAAAAAGAACGCCAGTGAGTTCTCGCTGTGCGTTTTGTTACAGGTGTCATCCCCGCAGGCAGACCCTGTCAAAGTATGAGAGCCTTGGGAATACTCGTGGTGGTCTCTGTTGTGACTACATCGTGCTGTGCTCCTACCAGCGCTGGTAAGGTTTGCAGTGAAGCTTTCGACTGACAAGAGTGGCAGCTTGGGCTAAATGGTATGACATGGCTATGGTTAGAGTGCGAGAACAGAACGACGACAAATAGTCAAGCAGGACCTTCGTATCCTTCAAGTCCTTCTTGTCTCTTGGTCGTCGTTCTGTTCTCGCGCTATACCTATCGTCATTTCAACTGAGATGTCTTCTAGAGTTGATTTTGTTGGTTTTACTTCATTATCGTAAGAAACGTCAGGTGAAACAACGTGTGATGGGACAAGAAACAAGGTGCCGTAAAACGCGTCAACAAGGCATTATTTCGACTATTTTCACACTGGCTGTTGCTTACGCCGTTATACTCTGTCATTAGAGTACGCGCCTTTGTAGTAACCAAATAAATTGCAACAGTGTTATGTCAAGTAGACAGGGTTTACTCACAGCTGCATAGAGATTACCACATGAGGCAATTTTCTACTACTTTTTTACGAATCCACATCATTTAATGGAGAAGCAGCGTTTAACCATGAGGCTTTTTGATGCTACCGCACTTTAGGTGAGGAACTTCTAAGAGGCCCAGTCTATCGTATGCTGTCGTAAGCTGCTACTGCTTAGTGTAATGGAGGCAATACTGTGCGTAAAAAGGGGGGACGTAAGCGACAAATATATATAGAGAGAAAGGTAGAAAGAGAGAGGAAAATACCCCCACCTCCCCGAAGAGAATCGTCAACAAATGCGAATTACTTGCGTAGCGTCCATAACGGCATTTCGCACGTGAGAACCCAGCGTTAAAAGAATAACGTTTTTTTTTTCTTACACCGTGCAGCAAATAGCGCCGTTCGCCCCACGTGACGCTTTTCTGTCACGAGAAACATGGTATGCGTTTCCAGCTCTAATAGCTAGCGTGCAGGGATAAAATAAGCGCGTGTGTACACAGCTGTTGCTGACAGCTGCCGACGCCGAAGCGAGACGTCTTGGGGGCTCCGGTTGCTAGGGACGGTTGCTAGGGACGCCCGCAGCTGTTGCTATAGGAGAGGGTGGTAGACAGATCCCGACGGACGCCTGACATAGCCCGACTAAGTAATGCGTTCGCATTTGATAGACAGAGGAGGAAAGATAACGAAATACATAGAGCAAACTGAATGCCAATAAATAAAGACAACGAAAGAAAAAAGAAACGAGGAAGGAAAGAAAAAGAAAACCAAAATAAACACATAAGACTATAGTATACCAAGCTCCGCACTCTGAAGTGACGCGAAGCTTTCTTAATTTTTTTTTCTTTCCGTTGAAAGTGTAACATCACGTGGCATGTACGACGATGTTCTTCTAAACCATACCTAAACTTCTGTGAAACAAAAAGAGTACCCTGATTATAGTTGTGATAACTTGTATTGGAAATATTGTCGTAACGCGAAAGCATTATCTTTCCCAGACACTGCGTTTAACCACGCAAGCATACGTTGTTAGCGCTTCAAGGTAATTCTGAAGTAGAGAAACCATATTCAACAGAACTGCAATCTGAGATATGCGCTGCATCCTACGTCAGTTGAAGTTGCATGCGTAAAATGAATAAAAGTGGGAGACGATCGCAGATCATGGTCCATGTGGCCGCCAATGAAATGAAAATTATTTTGGTGGCACTTGGTGAAAAAAAACAATGGCACTCATCATTTTAATTTTACGTTCACCATTGTTTACGTTTTTATAAAAGCAAAAAACAGCATTTCTAAGATGAAGATCGCGTACTACTTTTATGCCAGTAAGGCAAATGCATTACCCAACGAGCACCAGTGCCCCCGTTTCACACAGGCTCATTCAATTTTTTGCGAGCATGCCGGCCATTATAACTACGTCGCATTCTTTGGGGGTGACGCTTCGTATGGTCAAGCGATGTCCGCCGTCTTTCCTCGATGATGATGACGCTGATGACAATGACGTTCATGGACAGCGTCTAGTTGTGCAGTAGATGTCTCAACACGACTACGTTGAATTTCGTATGACTAGAAACAATGAACTACCACCAGGGAACGAGACCAGGCCTCGTATTTGTCAACTTCAGGCTAGATTCGATACTGCAAAGTAGTCATGATGAAAGTAAAACAAAAATCGCAACTAACTAAACCCAATGTGCCACTTATAACCAAGGAACATTTTATGTAACTTTACACCGCTTTGTCATTCATTTACATGCGTGATTGGTCAATGCCATGGGTAATTTACTGCAACACCAAACGATCCCCTGCTTGGCCCACTCATCATCCTTCACTTCGTTAATATGCCGCATTTTTTTTTGCAATTGTTGGCTTCACATCCCATTCTTTGGTACCGTTTGCCTCATTGTGCCATGCCAGCGATAGTCTTTCTTACGCAGCACATGGCCTGTCCAGCTACACTTTTTCGTACTTCCAGGAACTGGCGCTAGCAATGACCAGCTAATACTGTTTGTCAACTATCAGGTTCTAAATATTTCCGCATACTCCGTGAGCTTTCAGAGATGTATGCCTGGCATGACCTGATATATAGTGTTATTGCGGACGTTTTGCTACATACAGCTTTTCAGAAAAACTACGTTAAGATGGGACATATAAAAAAAGCAAGCTATGGAAAGAAAAATTACAGGTGTAACTATAGGAAAAAGCAAGAAAGCAAATTGGTTAAGGGAATAAACGAGAGTTAAGGGCGTCATAGTTGAAATCAAGAATAAATGAACATGGTAGTGGACATCGAATCAATGGCTGTGTGTAGGCAGAATGACCGCTCGTGGTTATTAAGCTCAACTTCCTGAATTCAGAGAGCATGAAAATGCACGAGGAGTAGACAGAAATTTAGGTGGGCCGTTAAGATTGAGAATCTTGCAGGTATAAGCATAGCGTGGCAGAAGCAAGTACCAGTCCCGGTTGATTGGAAGAACATAGGAGAGGCCTTTGTCCTGCAGCGGGCATAGTCAGGCGGATGATGATGAGAGAAGAGACAAGACACCACCTGGTCTTCTTGCTTGTTTCTATGTCCCGTCTTAGAGCCCTTTTTCGGAGGACCGGCATCTCTGAAATACGAAGAGGCTATCACAAGTAAACAAAGTATAACTTGTTAACAGCACTGTTATATAGGCGTTAAACAAACCATGTCTGAAATATCTGACATAATGCATCAGAAATTTCGTTTGAAATTTCAAAATAATCCTGCATTCAGCTAAGCATCTTCTAGATGTCAGTCTTTTATATATGCTGTGTCTTCCCGAAAAGTAGTTTAAGTGCCCATTAAAGTGTAGGTGTTACGACATCTACACTTGGATGCCTCAAGAGAATTGACACCATGTTTACAAAAGCTAATTATAGGTTAACACAATTATCTGTCGACTCACTCAGACTCTTATCGAACGATGAGTCTGGGGGAGTCTGGCTAAGTAAAATATGGTTATAGAATAGAATGTTGGTTGAGTTGGTTCGAAAACATTCTTGGTAACATTTCGGTGCGCACACAGTGGACGGTAAAACGGACGGCGAGGAGACAAACAAGCGCAACTCCACTGTGTGCCCACCGAAATGTTACCCAGAATATATGGTTAGTTTGAGTGAAGGAGTGAGTGAGTCTGGTTGAGGCAAATATTAGAGAGTGCGAGCCCGAGAAAATCTGAGTCGTAGTAAGCCACTCTACACAAAATGTGTTCGAGCCCACCAGAACGCATCCCACCAGTACACGCCCCATTAGTGTGATGTTCCCGCATCTCTCTTCAATACACCACATTGGGTCGGTGGCCCCACTAGAACACATCACACCAGTGTGGTGTTCCCACCAAAACGCAGCCAAAAGGTTGGACCAAAACACACCAGCGTGCTTGGTGGTAGCACTAAAACACACCAGAACACACTAAACTCTTTGTTGGGTTTTTCAACTGGTATGATTTTGTGTTACGGTTTGTCGACAATTCTAGGAAAGTGCAGCACATAAATATCCATTGATGACATAGATTCAATAGTTTGTGAAACTAGATATTTATTTATTTATTTCAAGGCACAACACACACGCTTTTAACTCCGCGTCCACCAGAATAGGTTTACGCATGGGCAGTGGAGCGGGGGAGAGGTGTTAACAAACTCTATGTTATTCCCAATAAGTAAGCAGAGGCTATTATTTTAATGGTAGCTTAGTGATGTCAATAAACTCAAGTTACAATTAAGAACGATGAAAATCTCAAACTTTTACATTTGCGCTTGGGTTCCACTCGCTGCGGATGGTCAACCTGCTAATGTTTGCTTCCAGTGCCTTGCCTCTTTCGTGTCCATGTTTTTTTTTTCCTTCCGTAGTTTCGCCGTAACTACTCATTTTGTTGCACTGTGCAAATGGACTGATTAAAAATCACCAACTAGCTCAATCATCAGTCTTCACAAGTACCATGCCCTTATTCTTAGCGCTCCGTGAACTCTACAATGCAGGCAATTCATAAACATCTAGCTATGATTTTTTTCTTTGATTTACGCTCCACTGCAAAGAACTGATACACCTTCTGAAAAAGATACTTTAGCCGTTCCAGGTTCCATGGATGGTGAGGGTGACAAGAACAGCATGCTATAACTTCGTCAGTAGGTTGCACTTTTTAATAATTATTATAACTCACTGACAAGCGAATGAGAATGCGATGTGGAAGGGGTCAATTATGCTACTGCTTTCTATTCTTCAAGGTCAAACTCAATCATTTTCAAAGGTTTGCTGGTGTAATGTCTTCAACTATAAATTTATTGTCTTTCAGTACTACCGCTAGAAAATCCGATTCGTATTAAAAAAGGGTTTCTGATTTTTTAACAGCACTCTGTGGCACTTGTAGCTTGGGGTCGGGTTTCATGGTGATATATTACGACGAGCTGTTTTCATACGGTGTTATTCGTGCTGCTTCACTACGTGTTCATAATTGTTTTCAGCGACAATGTTCCCCACGAATGCAACTGTAGCGTCAACAGAGAATTCAACATCGCTGTCAAATATGGGTTCAACGACAACTGTGGCTAGTACGACAAGCATGCCGTCGACGACATTCGCTCCAGGAGGTGAGGCGACTACATCTACGACAAGCTATATTTATGAGTCCAGTAGTACGAGTACTAAAAGGTAATCAAGTAATCAAAGTGGTGAGTAACGCGCACTGCTTGCCCGTTGTGTTCACGATTGCTTAGGAACAATTTAGATGTCCTATCCTCAGTTGTGCGGAAGCAGTGCTATGATGTTAGCTGGGCTAACATCCTCTGATGCCAACTGCATGGAGATTGTAGAGCTTTGGTAAACTTTGATGTTTTTTTGCGTAAACTTGTGGAGTTTGAATGCACACGTTGTCTGCTAGGGGTTGACAGTCTTCCACCTCCACTGCGCAGGAACGCAGAGAGCGCAGAGGGCTCACACGTCTTACACTTACGCGATACGGCCAGGTGACAGATAACGACTGTGAAAGCGTAGGCGGAAGCGAGCGCTGCACGAGATCAGAGTAGCGGAAGAAGGAGAGGAGGGTGAGATACGAGCTTCGTTGAAGAAGCAGGTCGTATACCTGGATGCCACGCTCCTGATGCGCGCAAGACACAGCAAAACCTTCAATACGGCCGACGCGCGCGGTGTGAGCGCCGCCTTGAGCAAGGAGGGAGTAGCAAATCATCGCGCTGGCGCAGCGAGTGACGTCATCACTTTCCCTACTCCCAACTGAAACCAGGGGTGTTCTACTACCGTGTATTGTTCTACGTGTGTCTGCACTCCGAATCCCGTCCCCCTATTGTTATTTACTGCAAAGCTACAGGCAGTACCATCTAAAATTAACCATCTACTCTTGTTCAGAGACATAAGCCCCGCCATATTCTGCCTGTGAACGCTTCTAACACTACAAGTCACGCTTTTCTGCGTCTTCCTATCACAAGCGTTGCTACAAACACTGGTGTGCAGCCATACAAAGCACAATGAAGTGACATGTGTCGTAAAGCACTATTCCTAATTCATATCATGGGCTCCTTTAGGCACCATTATCGCAGCGACTGTTTTGGTCTAGGTACGACTTGCCAGAGCTCAACGAAATTTCTTAAACAATATCCACTATGCGACACAAAACTGGCCTCGCGTGCCTCCTCGTACAAGACCTTCGTTTTTGCGAAGGAATTCGGGCACAAAGCTTCGACGGCTTCTTTTTGGACGAAACCACTGAAACATCATGCCGATTAGCAGCCTCGTTTTCGAATTGTGGGAAGTCTTGCGCATATAAGGCCGAATCAATGGTCACATTTTGTGCTTGGTCTCGGGCTACCTGCTGCGTCTTATGAACTTCTGGAGCAAAGATTCGAACACTGGTACATACCACAGAACAGAAGCCGGCTGTCACTACCAAAATAATATGTAGCTGGAAACTGGCGTCCATAATATGCTCGCATACCTCATAACGCAGGCCGAAGGTAGTCAAAATATCTCCTTTTACAGCTTTTTGAGTTGGCAGAGTTCTAAGGCAGATGGTCCTTACGGGCACAGGGTCTTTACATTCAGCACAAATTGGTAGCGTTTCAAAACAAATCAACGTCCAAAACTGCTAATGATTGCCTTGGCGTAGCTCACGCTAAAAAGTCGGGCTTTTGGTGGGTTCTCTAAAGACTGATACAACATGGTTAACATTGTCACAGAAGGTCTAAGAGTTAGAAACCTCTAGAAATTTATTAAAATTTTTAACGCAAGTACAGACTTTAATAGAAAAATCTGAGTCGAGGTTTCTAACAAGTGCCTGGTCAGTACATGAGAGAAAGATGCTCTGTAGGATTGAAACTACACATAAACTAATGGAAATATATTTGCATAGTGTAGGGTGCCAGTAATTATTAGAAAGAATTGTGCTACTTCGGCAAACGTAGGCTAGGTCAAAGAAACTGACAGTGCAAATTAGCGCTAATATTGCTATCAATAAATTTTGTAACATAGTAAAAAGTTCAGTGTGAGCCACAAAACTAGTCCTCTACATTGATACCAAAGGCATAACTAATATAAAGTCTTCTCATTTTTTTTCTTCCTCCATCCCAGTTGACTCACAACTATTTTGTTCAGTTATGCACCAACTAACCCAAAGTTACGCTCTGCTAAAGGTATTTTATTGTGTCATGAACTCTAGAGTATGCCGCAGATGCAAGAGTATGAAGGGTGTTCTAATTACCCGCGCTTGATTACGAACTCCTGCATTGAGTGCAGATGCTCATTCTTCCCAGGAAGCACAGCAACTGAAGCCACCTCTGCAAGTGCCGAGACGACGACTAGCCCCGAGGAGACCACACCTACGGTGATCCCATCTTCCAACAATGTCAGCTCCCCCGACACCACAACGAGACTAGCTTCGGACGATGTCTGCATCGAGGCAACGATCCCTAACGTTATGAACATTGGAGAGGTAAAACGATCCTTTTTACTACGTCTTCGCCGGTATCTACAATTTTTTGGCCTTCCACTTCTTTGTTCTTCTTTGTTTTGGGGCTTCCACTTCTTTGTTCGCGTAGGAAAGTGTCTCGTCTTGTTCTTTTTTATAAAATTTACCACAATCCACAACTAAAACAAGACCTCCATTCCAAACCACACTACATGTCATATAAATGTGACCATCCTTACAAAGTACACTTTTTTTTTGACATACCAAGTTCTTTCACAATTCCTTTATTCCCACTACCTCGAACGAATGGAACCATCTACCCTCCTCTGTTGCCCAATCGACCAATGTCACTGCTTTTAAGACTGCTGTTTAATGCGATGTTTACTCTTATCAGCATTTTTCTTTGTTCACTCTTGTTCTTCTTAATACTATGTATACTATTACCCACTCCCTTCTGTAACGCCTTCAGGCCCTGAAGGTACTGAAATAAATAAATAAATAAATAAATATCAAACAAAACATATTGACACACCTCGATGGGGGCATGAAGAGGAGGAGGTCGAAGCGGTCTGGCTCACGAGCAGCTCGGTCTCCGTTTTCTGGCTCTGAGCTGTACCGATCTCAACCATTTCCTGTAAATAAACGCGTTTCATCGTCACAGTTGTGGTGGAAGGTGCTGGGTAAGCCAGCTACTGTCAAGCGAGACCGGAGAGCAGCCGTCTACTAACGACGGAACCGCAAGAGCACGAGCTTCGCCGCAGCCGTCGACTAGCGGGCTTGCCACCACTACCTCAAGATATGAACTTGGACGGAGACATCCAGCAGCCGGTCGCGAGGGCGCCGTCTTTCCACTACCGAGAGCCACGCACATTTACAGGAAAACCTGGCGATGACGTTGAAGAATGGCTCAGCCACTATCAACGGGTGAGCCGAGCCAATGGCTGGAATGCGGCCAGCCAGTTGTCCCACGTGGGTCTATTTCTCGATGGCAGTGCTTTAGTGTGGTTCGAGAATCACGAAGACACCTTGACAACATGGGCCCAGTTTATGGAGGAGATCAAGAAGTGCTTTGGCGACCCGGCGACGAAGAAGAAACGTGCAGAGCAAATGTTGTCGCAGAGAGCTCAAGCTTGTGGTGAGACATGCAGAACCTACATTGAGGAGGTACTGAAACTGTGCAAGTGTGTGGACACCAACATGACGGAAGAGGACAAGGTGGGCCACATTCTCAAAGGAATTGCGGAAGACGTCTACCACTTCCTTATCGGCAAGGAGAGTCTTGAGTCTGTGGCCGATGTGATTGGGCACTGCCGAACGTTTGAGGCCCTGAAGACTCGCCGCATCACTACGAAGTTCGGACGCCTTGCCAATGTTACGACCGTCGCCACTGTCGATGTGTGCCAAGACTCCGTGCCTACCGACCTTTCGTCAACGATTCGCCTCATTGTACGTGAGGAACTTCGTCGTCACCTTTACGCGCCCTTGAACGCCCGAGAACCACCGTGCGATACACCGTCCACAAGTATCAATGCTACGAGTTTCGAGGAGCGCAGCTATCCCAACCGCGGCCCTCAGCTAAGGGCTCCACCACCGACGTCTTCTTATGTAGAGCCGCCTTATGCTCCCCACAGTCGTTACGGCTACAACAGCCATCCACCTCCTTTTGCGTCTCAGTGGGAACAGAGCGCCGCGTACCCTCAACATCCAGCGACGTTCCCTATGTCCCGTGAACGGCCCGTCTGCTACCAGTGCGGTGTTCGTGGACATATCGCCCGATTTTGCCCAATGCGACGTAATCCACGTTCGACATTCCCTCAGAGATCCGCGACGTTTGCACAACGAAGCCAACGGCCTGACTACACCTACTGGCCCCCCAACCCAACTGACGAGCGGCACGCCTACCAGCCGATCAACCGGAGTGATTCGCCCGGATCTGTGCGCAGCTTAACGCCGCCCACCACCCGTCCACCTCGGTCACCATCTCCACGGCGCCGGTCACGAATTTCGTCTCCGCCACCGGGAAACTAGCCAGCGCGGCCGACGGAGGTGAGGTCGCTGGACGTACCGATTTTCATCAAAGAATGCCTCCACCAGTTTCTATGCTTCAGAATAAGGTTCAGGTACTTGTTGACGACGTTCCCACGATGGCATTGATAGATACTGGCGCAAGTGTTTCCGTGATGAGTTTAGTTTTTAAGCAACGACTGGGCCGTAAGGTTATGTTTCACTGGGACAAACCTGCCACATTTCGGGCAGTGAGCGGCACATTCTTGCGTCCTGTCGGCGTCTGCACTGCGTCTGTTAGTGTTGCCGGTAAAACGTTCAAGGCGGAATTCACCGTACTGGCTCAATCAACGCATGACGTTATACTTGGCATAGACTTTTTGCGAGAGTGTCGTGCGACCGTGGATTGTGGAGCAGGTGAGGTTCTGTTGTCTACTCTCGCCCAGCAGCCTGATTGTGAGAAAGGTAACCTCACTGTAGCTAAAGATGTACTTCTGCCAGCGTGGTCCACGGCCAGCGTACAAGTGACCACTTCGGAAACCAACTCGAGTTTGAATTCATGTGACATAGTGATTGAGCCGTTGCCTGTAGCTTGTCTCAAGAAAAACATCTTTGTACCACGATGCATTGTATCTCTCGCAGACGAGACGGCTCAATTATGGGTGATAAACAGCTCACCCGAGTCGGTTGTACTACCGGCTGGTATGCGCCTTGCCCTGTTCGAAAAGCAGAGCAGCACCTGCATTGGAGCTTTAAGCGATCTTGAAAGGGCGGGTCCGGAAACTTCTGGTATGGAAGCTGAATTTTCAAAAATGGTTAGCAAGTCCATTTCCTCACAGAAGCGCAAAGACCTGGTTGCACTGCTGGCGAGACATGCTAAAGTATTTGATTTTGCACGGAAGGTGCCTAGGGCTCAGATACCGACCACGCGCGCTCGTCACAAGATCGATACTGGCTCTGCTCATCCTCTCCGACAAAAGCCCTATCGCGTGTCCGTGTCTGAACGCAAAGTTATTGCTGAACAAGTTGACGAGATGCTAGCCACTGGTGTAATTCAAGAATCGTCAAGTCCGTGGGCTGCACCTGTTATTTTGGTAAAGAAAAAAGACGGGTCCTGGAGGTTCTGTGTTGATTATCGGCGTCTCAATTCTATAACCAAGAAGGACGTGTACCCCCTTCCCCGCATTGATGACGTAATTGACTGCCTTCATTCAGCTTCCTACTTTTCTTCGGTAGACTTGCGATCCGGGTATTGGCAGATTCCCATGGATCCAGTTGATAAAGAGAAGACGGCTTTTGTAACGCCAGACGGTCTATTTGAATTTAATGTTATGCCGTTCGGCTTGTGTAATGCTCCGGCAACATTTGAACGCTATATGGATACCGTCTTGAGAGGCCTTAAATGGGAAATTTGTTTATGTTACCTGGACGATGTGGTTATTTTTGGACGAACTTTTGAGGAACATAATCATCGCCTTGACGTTGTTCTAACATGTTTGGAGAAAGCCGCCTTGACACTGAACTCAAAAAAATGTCGTTTCGGTGAACGGCAAACACTGGTTTTAGGACACCTTGTGGACAAAGCTGGTGTTAGGCCGGACCCGCAGAAAGTGGACGCCGTCAGCAAGTTTAAGCAGCCACAGTCTATCCGCGAGCTACGAAGCTTTCTGGGCCTATGCTCTTATTTTCGCCGCTTTGTACCTAATTTTGCTGAAACGGCCCAGCCACTGACTGACTTGCTGCGCAAGGACGTCCCTTTCCACTGGACACCAAATTGTGAGTCAGCGTTTAAGCAACTAAAGTTCGCTCTCACTTCCGGGCCAATACTATGCCACTTCGATCCCTCTGCTTCCACGGAAATCCACACCGATGCCAGTGGAGTTGGTCTCGGCGCGGTGCTTATTCAACGACACAACAATGCTGAACACGTCGTCGCCTATGCAAGCCGGTCCCTGAGCAAGGCAGAGCGTAATTATACGGTTACCGAATTGGAGTGCCTCGCCGTCGTTTTCGCCGTACACAAGTTTCGCCCCTACATCTACGGTCGTCGTTTCTCAGTCATCACCGATCATCACTCTCTTTGCTGGTTGGTGAGCCTACGTGATCCATCTGGTCGACTTGCGCGATGGGCCATACGGTTACAAGAATTTAACTTCACGGTCCGCTACAAGAGCGGTAATCGCCACGCAGACGCTGACTGCCTGTCACGGCTTCCTCTACCAACGACCGAGTGTGAAGCTGATAATTTTGACGATTTTATCACAGCTATCGACTCTCATTTTCCTGACATCGCGGCTTTCCGGACAGCACAGCACGAGGATCATTGCTTAGATCACCTGTTTGCCTCCGCGAATGACCCGGCCAGTTCAAGCTCTTTTGTAGTTCATGACGCCGTCCTTTACAAGAAGAATTATTCTGGCCAAGGCGCCCGTCTGCTTCTGGTAGTTCCACGCACTCTACGTCCCCAAATTTTTCGGTTCTGCCATGACAACGCAACCAGTGGGCATATGGGCTTCGCCAGAACGTTTCATCGCATCCAGCAAAGGTTTTACTGGCCCAAGATGCGACGCGACACAGAAAAATACGTAGCGGGTTGCGAACAGTGTCAACGTCACAAGCGTCCCACGACTACATCACCCGGACTTCTCCATCCCGTACCACCTCCTAGCTCTCCCTTCGAGATTGTTGGTGTCGACCTTCTAGGTCCGTTTCCGCGTTCAGCCAGTGCCAATCGATGGGTCATCGTGTGCGTCGACCACCTGACGCGCTACGCAGAAACTGCGGCTATACCTACTGCAACAGCCTTTCACGTGTCGCAGTTTATGCTTCGGCATATCATTCTCCGTCATGGCCCTCCACGAGTCGTCATTAGCGACCGGGGACGTCAGTTCGTCGCTGACGTCGTTGAAGAGATCCTACGCCTGTCTGCCAGCCAATTCCGCCACGCAACCCCGTATCCATATCTATATCAGGATTTGCATAGTCCATTAGGCTGCCGCTTCTTAAAAATAGAATCTATTATTAATATTCTTGCTGACGAAACAACTTGATTTTTAGTTTAACGGTGTAGTACGTACGGTGTCGTAATTCAATAAAATTTCAGCTGTTAAGGCCGTAGTTTACTCGCATAATATCAATTGATGACGGGTCTCTTTTGCTCCATTCTTTATATATATTTGCGATGATATAACTGTAGTTCTATAACAATTCTTGGCAATTTATAGGAAATAAATTATGAAAATAGGAAAATACACGTCATCATTAACGTATACACAAGCGTTCTTTTTTTTAGGGGAGTGGGGTAGTGGCTGTACCATATTTTTGTGCATGTTTGTACTTGAATTTATGTGTCTGCTTGCACATATACACGCGAAACTTGTCAATTTTCGAGTGGCTTGGAGGCCCGATCCTGCCCCCTGGCTACGCCAGCGCATATATAGTCTTAAGCTCGCGCTAAGCATAACTGGGGCACTTTAGCTTGAGCTTATAACTGAGCCGGAGCACTTTGTGACGGCACGATTATATGGAGGTTGCTGACTGTTGCATGGTGTACGTAAAGCTAGTCCTTGTATTTTTCGTATTTGCCTAACTCAGCAAGTTGAATTAACTATGTTATCAAACAAGAAAGCTTCGAAAAACATGCAAGGACAAAAGTTGTAGATCAGTTTTCCAAACAATCGTTTAGACAGTTTCCAACTTTTCATCTATGAAGTACTAGTGCAGTAGTTCTGTTTACTACAGATATCCGCGAAATTTAAAAAATACCGTGTTGCACGCCCATTCGCGCGCCGTAACGTCCCACGTGAAAAATACCACATAATTTGTCCATGTTTGCTGCCTCGACAGGGCTGCGCGATGACGTACATTTTGCTAGCCACAGCACAAGCGATAACCATGTTCTTATCATTGTCATGATTGATTGATATGCGGGGTTTAACGTCCCAAATTCTCCATATGATTATGAGAGACGCCGTAATGGAGGCCTCCAGAAATTTCGACCACCTGGGGTTCTTCAAAATGTGCCCAAATCTGAGCATACGGGCCTACAGCATTTCCGCCTCCATCGGAAATGTAGCCGCCGCAGCCGGGATTCGATCCCGCAACCTACGGGTCAGCAGTCGAGTACGCTAGCCACTAGACCACCGCGGCGGGGTTCATTGTCATGAACCAACTGCGAAGGAATCATATCTGCGGTGCGCGTAAGGTTAGCGTAAGGGAGCATTGCAGTCACGGCTGCCATAGGCGAACAAGCACGGATGTGAGGTGGCACTTTTTTTGTGTGTCTGTTTGACGGACATCCGTAGTAAGACGATGTACGCAATTCTCACTTCAACCATAGACGTTCGCAAAGTCTGGCATCTTAGAGAACTTTTTCTTGGACGAGTTGGTGCATGTATTACTGTTGGTCATGTTGGATGAGATAAGGCAAATAGAGGACTATCATAATATTATAAGGCAAACAAAGGACTATATAAGGCAAACCAAGGGCTATTTCGGTCTCCATGTTTTTGCCTATGCTCGGCGCAACACGACCTACAAGTAGGGCATCTAGCAGACGCCTCCACCGAGATTCAATTCAGTAACCTCCACGCCAACTCTAAAGTGTCATCGTAACGCCCCCTGATTAATATGCACGGGCGTCATTCTGTGCTCTCCTGTGAGAAATATTTCCAGTGAACTGCCGTGTCAAATTCTTTCATTCTATTGTTTCTGTTTTCTGCTAGCTGATACAATCTACAACATGCTGCACCGACTGGTTGTTGCACCAACTGGTTGGTACTTGTTGGAGTGAACCGTGTGGCCGTTCTCAGGACATGTGGCCGTTCTCAGGCTTACCTTCCTTGACCGTGGCACGTTATTTGCTTTAAAAAAACGTGGACGATCCCTCTATCTAGGCAATGATACTACACTAAAGTGCAACCCGCCTTAACGGAGACAGTTGAGTGTTTATTGTGCATTGTTTAAGCAAGAGCAACAGATTGCAGAGTCACGTGATGAACGGCGGGAAGCTCAAAACTTTCAGCGCACACCTCAAGCAGAAAGCACGCGAAAAATCGGCATACGCAAGACGAGAGCGGGCAAATAACCGTCACAGCTCGGCACCTGAAGCACGATGTTCAAACAGAAAGGCGCACGAACGAGCGTAGACGTATTCACGGGACAAGCGTGAACAACTGTCACAATCTTACTTCGTGGTTTGTCTGCTGCGTTCTCCTTTCGTAAATGCGATCGCTGCACCGAGTGAAGTGACCATCGTTCTTTCCCGAATTACGAGTCTGATGAGCGCGAGCGCAGGATAGGCCAAGCTCCGTGAAGGCGACAACCTTTAGAGGACGTCCAAAGTGGAACCGTCACGCCATCTCGCTACTGATAACAAATAAGGGGCAAATTTCGGAGCTATGAGGACCACCAAATGGCATATATGGTGTATACAAATGGCCTGTTATTGGTATGCTCACCAAGGTACGCTCTGTGGCGTAGTTGTTAGCGCCGCGCGCTGCTAATCAACAGGTTGCTGGTTCCACGCCACGCGCCTCTCGTTTCTTTGCAATCTGTTAGTATATATTTCATAACGTCATATCCGTGACAAAAATACGGCAGCGAAGCCATGGTGGAACCCGGCATAAAACACTTTAGCGTTGAGAAAAATTACACCATCTTCCACTAAAGGAAACCATGAGTAGCCAGTTAAGTAGCGCATTGGTCAACTTGAAGTTTTGTTAGTTATGGACACCTTGCTCGATGATAACTCCTCCTTGCGATTGGAGCACACCGAAAAAATGCACTGTAGTTCCTGTTCCCCTGTTACTCGTCCCGAACTCTTGTTGGAGAACGTCTCGCGGGTACATCGCCACGACACGCGGGAACTCGTGGGGTCATCCTGCGTCTGTAGAATATCTTTCTCCGACGCCATCACGTGACATCTGAGAGAATGTAAGGGGGAGAGGCCGCAGTCTTTTTCCCAGCCCCTTACACAGGCCAGAACATGACAGCTCGCGACCGTGTTCTAGCAGAGCTCTTGGGGCAGATGTCGCGCATACGCAATAAGGGTGGTTACGCACGCAACATTAAATTGCGTCATAAGCTGCTTCGCATCTATGGGCGTGTTTAAATACCCATCGTAGAGGGCTACATAGACAGCTAAATGTAGAGCGGCCATCTAAAGTTCCATTCACATACTTACGTAGCCGGTAAAATAGACTTCGCGAAAACAGCATCGCAGACAAATACGATGCAGACAATACGATGCAGTCTCAGCAATATGGTGACTCAGCCAATTGTTCTGATAGCTAGGATCTCACCGGAATAGTCGTCTGCACACAAGCAGACGATTCTCCAGACACTCAATGCAAGTAACGTGCAATTTTTTTTTCGATTTTAACTCGAATGTATCTAAAAACATAAGTTACGTTTGTTTATCTTAGCTTTCGTTTCTCGACGCGAGGTGGCGTCTCGTCGCGTAGAAGCCGTCCAGGCGTGTACCATTTCTCGTACAACATGGGCGCGATGTTGTCTTCTAAGCTTGCAGCGCAGGTTGCCTACGATGCGACCAAAGAATTAGAACACAACCTTACACATGAACCTAAAACATGTGGCCATTTCGCAGCGATGCGACCCACTTGCTTCTACGCCACACTCATATTTTTTGCTTGACAGCCGGTTGATCTAATTGATAAGGACGCCATTGCACATCCTGCGACAAATACATCCTGGCTCTATCAATTCTCTTTCGTCACTGTAGGTATTGCACAAAAGCCGAAAACTATGCATTCGTAAACTTCAACAACTTGACAACAGCCACCAGAGCTTAGTTTACGCATTAAATATACAGCACAGCGTTTTCACCAAGGCTTGACAGTTGAAGAACCCCTACACCGCTCCGAGTTTAAACACGAGACATTGCTTTCTTCCTCGCCTACGCTATTTTTAAAGATGATAGTCTTTTGGGGGGTACTTCAACGAAAAAAATTTTAGCCTGTCTGTAAACGGCACCAAACGATACCCCTAACGGGCAATCCCATCCGCAGTGCCCACCATTATTGCTCAAGCTTCAGCGTTCATAATTGTGTGATTGTCAATTGAAAAGCAATCATCGCGCATATATGAGGCACCACAACAACACGTCAATATTTTGTATGTGTATCTTTATACGGGAGAAGGCGTACGTAAGTCATTCTAGGGACCGTAGCGTTTATCACGCTGCGCTGACAATACAACGCGATGCTCGAAAAGGCAAGTGTATCCAACGTTTTTCTAAGACGACACTGTGGTGCCACCTGCACGTCGCATTGCGTTCTACTACTTATCGCCTCCGAGACAGGCGCGCATCTCTCCTCGCGGGCGCTCGTGTCTAACGTACCTCGATGCGCTCGATCACCATCGCGGCACGGATCGAGACTCTCTAACGCAGCGCTTCCAGAATACAATTCACCGATTTTATCGCGCAGAACATCGAATAAACGTTTTGTTCACTCTCTCCAGACGCAAGGCTATCATCTTTCGACGACATTTGCAGTGAAATATGCAGACACGGGGTCTTTTTTTTTTGTACAGGTGCGACCTATTCTTCGCCGCTCCTTTCCTCCTAAGACAAGTGGACAATGTCGGCCCTAAGCGTTGACCTTACAGGGTTTCACGATTTTCGAGTTGCCAATTTTTATTTCTGCTTACTTTATCGAAAACGCACAAGACGAAATAAAATCATTTCGTCGCGCACAATACGCGAACAAAGACTGAACGGACGCGCGAGTGCATGAGAAATGGGGGTAAGAGAAAAAAAAATTGCACCATTTCTCACAATGCGGAACCATGAGTAGCATGCAAAACAGGGCAGTGAGTCGACCTAAAAGTTTCGTTCATCACGGGCAACTTCCCCGACGTTAACGCCTCCCTGCAAGTGGAGCACATCACGAATTCGCTGTAGTTTCTGTTGCTGGTGCTCGTCCCTAACTCTTGTCCAAGTATGGCACGCGTGCGCCCGTGCGTTTATCGCTCGTTGCCAGAATGTCGTTCCCTGAGAAATAAACTAAGGAGAAATAGAAAGAAAATAGAAATACGCAAAGAAAAGACAGAAATAAAAAACAAAAAGAAAAAAAGAAAGAGATAAAACTGGAGAAAAATAAACAAGGCTGGACAGCCCTGCGCTTTTTCGAGTCGGGGCACCCTGTCGTGTGAAGTGGCCTTAACTTTAATATTTCGTAGGTTTTTTGTTGTTGTTGAGCCGCAAAAGGAGGATTGGTTAGTACATTATTTAGAATATAATAGTTAGATTGCCTGTACGGATTTACGAAAGATGATATCATAGCTAATAGCCCCACGCTGCCATGGTCTGGTGGCTAAGGTACTTGGCTGCTGACCCGCAGGTCACGGGATTGATTTCGCCTGCGGCGGCTGCGTTTCCGATGGGGGCGGAAATGCTGTAGGCTCGTGTGCTCAGATTAGGGTGCACGTTAGAGAACCTCAGGTGGTCGAAATTTCCGGAGCCCTTCACTACGGCATCTCTCATAATCATATGGTGGTTTTCGGACGTTAAACCCCACATATCAATCAATCAATCAAACATAGCTAATGAAATGTCAACTAACGCTATTGGGGACTTGACTGGTCTGATATGCTGGGAACGAAATGACGTGCGCTTTCGTCGCGCAATGCGGTTCCCTTTTTTAAACACCTTTGCTGACGATAACCAAGACAACCTTCGAATAAATGTCTGTTCTGTTTTAACTGTTTTGCTGTGGAGAGGTTGAGGTGCCTATTGCCTCGGCTACTCCATATCACAAAGTTCTGCAGCAAAAAATAAAATAATACAGAACGGTACCCAAAAATTAACAATACGAAAAAGAAAAAAAACATAATAGCACACTGAAACCAGTTCAAATATCATGCCAATAAACAGTTTTCTTCGTGCAGTTCACACTGTCATAAACTACTTACACGCACACCTTACTAATATAATGTCAAAATATACATGACCAAATTATATAATACCCATCTCTGGCTGTCAGTCATAGGCGCTTGTCCAGTCCGGTCTCCACTATAATGTCTGTCAGGAAGATTATTGCCTTTTTCTGGAGATGCATCTCAGGCCATGGTCCAAGTTGTTTCTTTATTGTGAGGGGTCGTGTTTCTTTATTGTCCTGTAGTAACCCTGTGCAGTTATTAAAGAAAGTCCAAGGAGTATTTTCCTGGCAATGCTAGAGATAAAACAACATTTTCCTACTCAAGGGCAATATGCTGGATCTGTCCATACATTCGTCTATACAGGTACAGAAATCTCAGTTATTCACTGAAACGTGCAAACATTTGCGTTATGTCATGCGAAATACCTCTCAGCCTAACTGTGCATGGCATTCCATTATTGTTTTACTGACAGGCATGTTTACCGAATCATTTGAAATAAGTCTTGGTCTCGAATCGAAAAGATCTAATCGAATAAATCGCTGAATTCATCATTTGTCTTAAACGTTAAGTTGCAGACAATCAGAATAAGAACAACGTTTACTTGTTTTACTTGTTTACAGTGCCTTGGAGAAGACCTCGATTTGTGCTCTGGAGAAAAGGTAATATTTAACATTCCAGCGTTAAAGAGCTGGTTTCGCAGAAGTGTTCGGTGACGGTGGTCATATTTGTGAGCGAAAAAAACATTCTCGCCTCTAACCAAAGAAGCTAGAAACACGCAAAGTAAATAAATAATAAACTATTTTGGTCCAAGGGAACATTAAAGCCAGGATATCCCCGTGGCAGGCAGGCGCTCTACCATAGAGTGACAGTATCTGCTGAAACTTTGATGAAAAATAAACGCTATAGGAATGTCATGTAGAGGATGCCATGTCCTTTGCGCATCGTAAATTGCGTTGCGGAAGCGTAGAATCGCGACACTGTAAAAAACATACTTGGAGTTCAAGGCGCGAAGAGGACATGGACGAAGAAATACAACAAACAAGCATGGAGTGCCTCTGTGTATTGTCTTTCTTCATCCGTGTCGTATTCACGCCTTAAACTTCAAGTATTTCAAACCAACAAGCCCAGTCTGCCATTCTTATATGTCAAAACATGCTACTTCAGCAAAAGTGGGTGTTGTGCAGGCACACTCATTAAGAAGTGCTCAGGCATTTTTATTCATAATGAGCAGTAGGATCATCAACAATGTCGACCGTTGCGTAGGTTCGCGTGCTGTCCTAAGGACGCGTCATCATCATCATCAGCAGCAGCAGCCTGCCTATGTCCACTGCAGGACAAAGGCCTCTCCCATGTTCCGCCAGTCAACTCGGTTCTACAAAGGCCTCTCCCATGTTCCGCCAGTCAACTCGGTTCTTTACTTGCTGCCGCCATTTTATACCCTCCAACTTCTTAATATGATCTGCCCATCTAACTTTCTGTCTCCCCCTAATCCACTTGCCTTCTCTCGCAATCGAGTTAGTTACCCTTAATGACCAGTGGTTATCCTGTATACGTGCTACATGCCCGGCCCGTGTCCATTTCCTCTTCTTGATTCCACCTATGATATCCTTAACCCTGGTTGGTTCTCTGGTCCATTCTGATCTATTCTCTTCTGCTAAGGTCACATCTACCATTTTCCTTTCCATTGCTCGCTGCATCGTCCTCAATTTAATCTGAACCTTTTTGTAGGTCCCCAAACCTCTGCACCGCAGCTACGGACGCGTAGCGTGCCCTTATTCATTGATTCACAAAAGGAATAACTATTACGTAGTGTACACTTCGTAACTGCACTTCCATTACGTATTCATTGATACCTTGAAACGGCCCATGTTACACGCCCATTCATTCGCTTCCTTCCGGCATTGTTGGGGTATGCACCGTGAACCAAAACAGGCTAGCAGTTCAGACGATGACGTGCACGAGGCCCAATCGCGCTATTGGTATCCGTTTTCCAAGGTGGAGCTCAAGTGTCCTCCAATTTGATTGCGTTAAATAGTTCACTCAGAAGTTACCTTCATGCGAAGAAACCGATTAGCTTAATAAGGTGTGTTATGAAGTTCTCTTTCTGAACATCAGGAAATTTGTTTTTTTTTTCTCTTTATCCACGCTGCTCACCTTCATTTTTGTTTGGCAATTTCGTTGAAAATTCAAGTTACACATGACCTAATACTGCGTCTGGTGAAATTTTATCTTCAACGGCAAATACAAAAAAAATAATCAATTTGCACTAAAAACTAAACAAAGTTGTAGAAAATGCAGAGAAACCTGGTCCAGAAAGTAATGTTCAACAGAAAGAAAGCTTAGTGTTTTCAGTTCTCAGCGATCTAATGCAGAAAAACAAACATTAAGTTCTTCGCATTACATGTATCATCTAAACTGTGGTCGTAATAGTTGGGATTTAAACCTTTCTCATCGAACTGAGCAGCGCAATAGCTTATCCCCTATTTTATCCTGCTGGGCACTTGTTGCCCACTGTTGCATGAACCCTAATTTGTAGTGTTTCGTTATATTTTTAAAAGCTGGTATTACTTTATTTTGCTTTCCAGAGAGCTGGGCAAGCTTTCATGTCACTTGTGAGGGTAAGTAGGCACTTGCCTTTAGAAAAAAAAAAACTTGCTGATTTTCATCTCGTAAATCTTTGTCTTAGAATACTGATTGATATCGCTCAAATTTGCATAATTGAATACCACGCCTTTTCACACAAATTTCTGCTAAATTCCATCGCTTGAGCCCCTACAATATAGGAAAAAGATATCATGGCGTTGTCGTTTTTGATAGCACTGCAATAAACTGTTTTTGGCAGGAAGTGTGAGGGGGGGAGAGGTCAACTTCACTTTATCTACATTCATGCATGAGTTTTAATAAGCGCGCGCATACGTACAAACACTAAAATTAAAGGAAAATCTTTGGCGTGGGGAGGGAGAAAGGATGTGATGCTACGGCTATGCCAGTGCACACATCGTTATTCGAAAACAGCATGCTTTTTAGCGAATGAAAAAAAAAGAACACTAGAGTGTGACGCAAGCGGGACCGCTCCAAGGCACTGCACTGTCAGTTTGTTGATTGATTGATTGATTGATTGATTTGTAGGGTTTAACGTCCCAAAACCACCATATGATTATGAGAGACGCCGTAGTGGAGGACTCCGGAAATTTTGACCACCTGGAGTTCTTTAACGTGCACCCAAATCTGAGCACACGGGCCTACGACATTTCCTCCTCCATCGGAAATGCAGCCGCCGCAGCCGGGATTCGATCCCGCGACCTGCGGGTCAGCAGCCGAGTACCTTAGCCACTAGACCACCGCGGCGGGGCACACTGTCAGTTTGTATACAGCAGTAAGGACGAGAAATAACGATTAGCGGAACGGTTACAAAACTGCATGCAAACTAAATGTAAAAGTAACGACAGAAAAAAAAGTAAACTGAAATAAGAAAAGCAGATACGAAACATCAAGTTTTCACATAGAGAACGTATTATTGCGATTATTAGGTTGTTGTAATCGCAATATACAGGATTATTTTACATAACAATGCCAGCTAATTACCGCTTACAAAGCTGCTTTGATCTTTGTATTCTATTTTAGTTCATCGTAAGAAGCGGAAAGCAAGACATCTACTTTAAAAATGTGTGGTAGTGTAGGAGACACTAAGGTTTGAATGTATTTTTCCATGGGGAACAGTACATAAATGAGTAATCATGTAACCATGTTTGTATAAAAATTATCTTTCACCCAGTTAGGCGAACGAGCTGTCATGCGGTATTGCTTTTAGTGCCATTATACTCATGCCCTTGCAGACCTGTTGGCAAGCTATTTGGTGCTCTCGCAGCCAAAAAGACTAGACAAAAAGAAAAAAAAAACTTCATAAAAGCAGAAGCAGACGCACAGCCACGGTGTAGAAACGAAAGCTGTTGTCTTTGCAGATAATCATACTCGTTGTTCGTCCATAAATTCGGTGTCGATTAGGCAACGACCCATACGCTTTGTCACAATAAAGTATTGTCAAGATATTACTCCTCAAAACTTGCTTTCGGTGTAATTTAGACACCATAGTCATAAATGTACCCGGTAGATCCGGAATTCACCTTTAAATTTCATCGATAATCACATACCCTAAGCTTAAAATGAAGAAAGTTTTGACCGAATGCATCCCTTCAGCAATGTACACCTTATTTACGGTTTTGCAGTGCACAGCGAAGGTGACCTTTGAAAATATGTCTCCTATTAACTCTTTGATTGCCTTACGGGATGTATTCACGACCATCATCTACAGGGTCAGTCCCAGAGGTAAGCTACTCGCCAATTCCTCAACATTGCGTTTCACGGTGAAGTACGATCGTTTAAACCCTATAGAGCCACGCAGTGCTTCTAGCTCCTCTAGAAAAAGACCTTCCACAGGCGTCGCGTTGGAACAACCCCTTTTGTGGTTGCAACGTTGGCTATGAGCCTTTTTAATAATTTAACATAATCACGTATGTAGGCCTATCACTCAACAAACTATTGTCCAGTTTTGGTAGAATGGGCAGAAGACTGCTACTTATAATATTTATGTATTCTTATTTACTTTTACATATTGCAGCCCAACTAAGGCTATCACAAGAGTGTTTTTCAAAAAATACTGAAGGCAATGAAACACTGGAAGAAAAAGAAATAAAACCATTATGAAACTTTGAAAAAGCATAGCGTAAATCAATATGTTTATGCATGCGAAAAATTTGTAAAGGCAGTGATTTCTCGGTACCGGGAAATGAAATCCACTTTTAAATGGTGCGTGCAAAGAAATTGTAATTAAGTAGGCTAGTACTTGGTTGTACTAGTGTCAGCTTCAGTTTTAAGGTCATTCCGCGCTGATTTCCGTTTATCCATGGGGGAGACAAAACTTTGAGATATGGTGGTGGTAAGAACATTTATTAAAATAAATGTAGCGTAGGGCTTTAAAGAGAACATGCAGCAATGTGCACATTATCGCACCGTAGCCTACACTTCGTTGTTATGAAGCTGATTTATCTGTTCTACGTGCGTGCTGACATTATGTCGCACCACGCGCTGCCTATTACACGCCAGTCTAGTCGGTGCACCTGGTAAGTTTACGATGTACTCACGACTACTTGATTTGCCTAAAACGACACTACTCTTCCTAATGCCAGGCTCAATATCTTAAAAAATTGTAGGTAATGACTGCTCGTCGATGAGTTCACATGAAAGTCTTGCCCAGAATGTGTGTTAGCTGGTGGATTTTTTTTTTAGTGTCGATTTCAAAAAAAAATCTCTGTATGATTGAGAAAGCTGATTTTCCTGCTAAAAATAGAGAAACAGTATCAAATATAGTTATTCCGGCGCATTTATTTCATAGGTTTAGTCTGAGTGCACTCATTTTCTTACTTTGGACAAACTGTATATTGATTTCCTAAATATTTCCGCAGTTTGGTACGTTCACATTTTTGCGCAATTCTGTCCACGCTTAATCAATTAGTGGTCGTATTTCTGCTTTTCAGGGGCAGCCATATTACAGAATATGAACTTCAAGCCAGACGGCAGTGATCTCAACTTTAACATATGCAAAAAACCGATCAAGCTTGGCTTTCCCAACAGCCTGGGAAAGGTGCGTTAAGGTTCACCACCTTAAAAGCATTGTTTTCCAAGACAGTCTCCTTGCACTGCACTAGAAGGGGGCAGTGAAGTGAACGACGCGGCCGCGGCGCATCTCTGCTGATACTCCGGTGGGTGGCGGTAGCGGCGGCGCTGTAGTCGCTTTGTACTGAAAATGTCAAGGGCATCTGCATTCGGAGCGTGACCATCGTAGCCTGCAAAAGCATGCAACGGCTCGTTTTATCGCGTTTATTGCAGTGCTGAGCATTTGTCGGTGTGAGCGCACCTGCCTAGCGCCATGGTGCACGAAATGACTATGCAGGCGTGCCGAAATCACGTCATGAAATTCCGTGTTTCAAGAGGCTGCTGGCTTACACAGACACAGAAAAAGAAAACGACGTACAAACAAAATTTTCATGCATCCGCCCAGCCGCTCACTCAATGTTATGCGGTATGAAAGGAGCGCTCTGAGCTGCGATGAATCATGAGTTTCTACTGGAGAACTACAAAGAGAGGGGAAGTATCAAAACCACAAAGAAAGCGTAGACCTGCTTTGAGTCTCTGCAATATCCACAGCACTGTTTCTCATTCGAGTCAGCATGCGCTCTATTGCTTCATGAGAACACCATGTACAAGTAACTTTGTCACAACATTTATATTGGTGATGACTCAGCTTTATTGTGCCAGTTTTGCGGAGGATCATAATGCTGTCTGAAAGACTTATCCCAATAGCTCTAATCATGTGCTTTCGTGCCTACTGTGCATCGTTTATACAATCTTCAAGTGCTTATCATGCCAGGAGGTGAGTCAAGAAGTGAGTCAAAAAAACGAATTTACATCGGAGTGAGAAACTCTTAGGAGAGAGGTTATCTTAAGCATATTGAAAAGCGTGGTTCTATAGACGGTTTGTCTGTTATTCTGCCTGAATATTTCACTATAAGCAGTTCTGATTTAATATGGACGGCTCATATTCTGCTGCTTTCCGAACCTCCTGTAGGCGCGATGCTATTGAAAGACAGCAAACGCCTGTTTATGACACTGGTTTGTATTATCAGTGTAGTTGTTTTATTTATTGGCTGTTACAAACGCCAAGGAAAGTATAGGGAAGTTATTAGACAGAACTGTATTGTAAATGTCAAGAAAAAAAGTCGGCGCAAAATAACTTGCCGTCGGCAGGAACCGAACCTGCAACCTTCGAATAACGTGTTCGATGCTCTACCACTGAGCTGCCACGGCCATCCTTCCAGCCACTTTATTGGGTATATATGTGAATTTAAACGTGGGAGGGTCAGTCAGCGCCCCCAGTAGCCATGACGACGAGTGTGGCACACTTCTTATTAGCCTGTTTGGCGTCACGCGCAGCACGTGAGCTTATTCCGACCTGAAAGCTGACCAATTATTATTATTATTATTATTATTATTATTATTATTATTATTATTATTATTATTATTATTATTATTATTATTATTATTATTATTATTATTATTATTATTATTATTATTATTTCGAACCAAGTGTACTGTTTGAGAGGGGCAGGCTTAGGTATATAACTAATTCTGCACCTCCTTTGCAGTGTTTAGGGAGATGTACAAACTCTGCAATGAAGGAGATATGGTTGACGTAAGTACATTATTTTGAATTACCCATAAGAAGGCGTCAAAGACGAGTTCAAAATGATCTCTGCAAGTCTATATGACACTTCCGATCATGCGATACCATTACGTCTGCTCAACTCGAATATCTCCAAAAAAATAAGCCAAGTGTTTGATTTCCTGTACGTAGTGCACTGCGTAACCAAACAGGAATAAACTGAGCATCATATGATTGCGATGGAAAAACTGGGAGGAAATGAATTATAAGTAAATTTGAAAGGTGGCAAGGACTTAATAGAAAAGAGAGCAGCAATAACAGTAAATTCAGTTCAATTAATTTATTATTCACTAGAAGATATCTACATCGGTTTTGTTTTAAAGGCAGAGCCCCGTAACGCGCTGAGGAGTTGTGAAGGGGGCCCTTATGTTGTATACAGTTATACAAACACTAGCGCGCACAAGAAATTAGTATGACGGTGATAGGATGGAGTAGAATTCAAACAAGTGAAGAGAGCAGGAACCAATGTTGGTTAACCTTATACCAGGTAAACAACTCGCCTTCTGTTAGGTCTGTTGGTAGTCTGTTCCAAAGACGCAATGCGGTATGTGTGAATGTAAATGATCCATAATTCCTGCGAGACTTTGGAATGGTTAGAGTACTGGACATAACTGATCGTATCGGGTATTGGATGTTTTGGTAGCTAATTTTCAAAGAACACAGTATAGTTATATGCATAGTTTTAAACAGCAATACGAGAACATGGTAATCAATGCAGCGTTTCAAAGGAAGAATGGTCACAGGAAGCGTTCACAGGAAGAACGTTTTGCAGTGGCAAAATGAGAAAGATTGTCTCCATGGCTGTGACACTGAAGTTTCGTTATCAAAATGTAGGTTTCCGAAAGACATGTTCCGTGCGAGAATGTCCGTTTATGGATCTATCTATCTATCTATCTATCTATCTATCTATCTATCTATCTATATATCTATCTGTCTATCTATCTGTCTGTCTGTCTGTCTGTCTGTCTGTCTATCTATCTATCTATCTATCTATCTATCTATCTATTCATACTCATAAGAAATGAGTCCGCATGTGCAAATAACAAGATACTATGGACAAGAAAGTGGTGCTGGCTTTTTCTTTCAATACAGCACTTGGCCACATAAGAAAAGGAAATTTAACATCCACCAGCTTGTAGGGTGATGCCACTAGAAAATCCAAACAGATTTCCTAACTATGAAGGTTCTTAGTTACCGAAAAATCCGTCCTTGTCTGAGGTTCGAACTCAGGGTGGAAGCCTTTTCAGAGTGGTCCCTCTACCACTTGAGGTAACCAGAGGAATAGCGCGTGGGTGCATTCTCAGATAACTGCTACACTGAGGTATGGCATTGTGGTAAACTGACATAAGAAACTATGGGTATTCAAGAAGGTACAGTTGTGAATTCGAAAATGTTGGGGCTTTTTCTGGTTTCATACTTACGTGACTTTACGTTATCAATTACGTGCACGGCAACATTCAATCTCTTTGTAAATGAAATTGTTGTATGCAGGTTTCGTACGCAACATCATTCGTTGCTGCCGTAGCGGTGAGTATCGATCTTTCAATAATCCCAGCAGTAATATTATGGGAACACTTTTTAACTACGCACTACTACTGCAAGCTATAGTTATATCAAGATTTGCATGGAATTCTCGTATTTGGCAGTTTAATTCTCAACCATATATAAAAAGGTTAATGTGCAAGTGATATTAAGAAATACTGCATAACAAAAGCAGTTCTGGTTAGAATTTGAAATTGCCGAAAAATGGGTGCAAATCATCAACACCAAAATTCTAGAACCTTCAAGAATGGGCCATGTAAACCTTAGACAACAAAGTTAACTAAATTTGAAGTTTTTTGCTTTTTGTTACCCTTGGTTCAATCAAATTTTGCACAAGATGCACCTTAAAGGGGTACTGACACAAACATTTGGCAAGCACTCTCAAATTATGACAGGTAGATTGCCACTATCCCTCAAGAGGAAGGTATATAACAGTTGGATTTTGCCGGTACTTGGAACAGTTGGATTTTGCAGAAACCTGGAGACTTACAAAGAGGGTTCAGCTTAAATTGAGGACGACGCAGCGAGCAATGGAAAGAAAAATGGTAGGTGTAACCTTAAGAGACAAGAAGAGAGCAGAGTGGATTAGGGAACAAACGGGGGTTAAGGATACCATAGGTGAAATCAAGAAGAAGAAATGGACATGGGCCGGGCATGTAGCGCGTAGACAGGATAACCGCTGGTCGTTAGGGGTAACTGACTGGATTCCCAGAGAAGGCAAGCGGGTTAGGGGGAGACAGAAGGTTAGGCGGGCAGATAAGATTAAGAAGTTTGCGCATATAAATTGGCAGCAGCAAGCACAGGACCGGGTTAACTGGCGGAACATGGGAGAGGCCTTTGTCCTGCAGTGGACGTAGTCAGGCTGATGATGATGATGATGACACAAACACTTTGGCCTCGCATTTTTCTGCTGCAATGTGTTGCTGGGGGCCTGTTAGTCATGACAAGACACATCATTTTCTGCAGCATGCGATAGATGATTAATTACAGGCCCTTATTTGTCTCAGTTTTGGTTTGAGAGAGCTCCAAAAACTGTGTGCAGCCGTCGCCACCTAGCGTGTGCAGCTTTTGAACACGTCAGCACACAGAACTGTGACACACTTCCGCACGATACGCATCAAGAGTCACTGTCGAATAGGAAACGGGACTGCAATGTCGCCAAACACAGAAATTTCTAAGCCTGTGCCATGGCCACGCAATTGCAACCAGCTGCCGAGAAATATAGCCTGCGGTTACAAACGCGCCAAAAGAAAAATGGCGGATATGACGTCATAACTTGTTTTGCTGACTGCAGCGTGGTGACGTGAGGGAAGTAGGGGGTCCCCTAAAGGTCCCCTTCGATGGTGTCAATGGCACGATGGAGTCGAGAGCTCACGCAAACTTCAAAATTATCCTACATTACCTTCTCAGATATATTGGCTGTTGATATTTTGCAGAATATATACGAATGTCCCTAAAAATCAACCCTACAGGCTATCTCGGCCTCGAAGTGTCGTGTCAGTGCCCTTTAAAGATTGTTTTCCTTGTTGTCAGATTGAGCAGCCCACAAATTGGGATGTAAGCAGTTGTTGCGTGAGGACTTTGTCTGCCTTGTTTTAGCAAAGTACTGATTACCTTCGCAATGCTTATTTGGGTGTCTCTTTGCCGTTTGCCAATCAGTATTATTGAACTTGTCAAATGTGATCCACAAACTTAACAGGACACTCAGCTCCACCTTTGCTTTCAGCAAGCACCCTTCGCTTGACTTCAATTATTTGGGCAACCTTTCATACAACCTCCATTTTTAGTGCGAAACACGACAGGAAGAAGAAGCTGGGAGCTTGTGATGAAAAATTGCGGAAACACGAGTTAAGTCGAGCCGCCGTTTTGAAAAGCGGACTTGTCTTCGTCAAGGCAGGAAGATTATAGTTAATAGGGAACGAGAACAAGCTTTTGTAAGGGTTAGGAGCACTAGATGGCCCACTCGTTACGCTATTCGCATTGTCCGACGATTGGTTGTTATTTCGCCGTTTTAAAAGGCTTTATAGGTCGTATTAACGCGACTGTTTTTGCGACTTCATGTCTGCTTAATACAAATTTGACAAAAAGCAACAAGCAGCGGTGTAGCTCAGTGGTAAAATACTTGGCTGGCACCCAGCCTTTGAGCCCATTGCGTCATTTACCTTCGAGCCCATTGTGTCATTGGTGCTAGGTCAAGCTTGCGTAAGGCAAGTTGATAACAAATTACAAACACCGGCGTAATTCGGTGGTAGTATAGAAGGCTGGCACCCGGATTCGAGCCCCTCTGTGTCAGTGGTGCTAGCTTTTTTTTCTAATTTCGCGGGATGTGGTTACGGACACCAGTGGCGGTGGCGGTGGCGGACACCTGCGCGTGACCCGAGTTGTGATCTCATAACAGAGGAATCTGTGGAGCACTTTTTGATCTCTTGTAGAAAGTTTTAAACATTAGGAAAGGTGTCACTGGAAAATCCGTTACGAATCCTTGGCCTATAGCTTTGACATTGTGAAATTTATTATCCCTAGGTGCTCATACCTAAGGGCATAGCAACGGGAAAATGTGTGCGGGCCGTGCAAGATTTTATTGTACAGTCTAAGAGCTTTACCTAATAACCTAAATACCAAAAGGTTCTCAGTTAACCTATGTGGGCTATAGAAAAAATTTCTTGATATCAATCATTTATTGCTAATAGGAACTAATTCATCAAATTTTTTTCTCAAAAATAATTTACGAAAGGATCAATATTTCTGTTAATTTTCTTTTCACCAGTCTTTAAATATACACTTTCGCTTTTTTTGTTAAGCTACCCGACTCTTGGCCGATCCCCCAGGGAAGGGGTGTGAGCCACAAGATTTAGGATCTACATCTACATGTACAGCTTTCGCTGCAAAAAGTCACAGCTTTGGTGCAAAGGTGAAGCAATGAACGCGATAGGAACAAATTGGAAGGTCACGTGCAGAATGGCCCGCAGATCGAAACATGCCCTACGTTTCTCACGCACAAATGACCCACGAAGCGGACTCTCAGGGACAGATGAACGCAAATAAGTGCCTCTGTTGTTACTTTGCTATGTCTGAAAAGTGCGCTCTTTTCGCAAACGCAAACTGTGCAACAATTGCAGTGACCTTTGTCTGTCCGGTAACTATAACAGAATCGCTCCGCTAAAAGCTGAACACCATGCAAGACGTACAATCCTCCCTACCGCGAGCTAAGGACGTGCGAGGGAGCGTCGACTCCCTGCTCTTTGCGGGGCAAAGTGCACGAGGGGGATGAGAGCATGGCCGCCGCGTAGTGACGATGTTGCTACGAGCGCTCATTGCGCCATCTTTCCGGTAATGCTAAAGACATGATAGTCCCCTCCCCCTCCGAGATTCTCGTCAGCAGCGGTAACAAGGCAGATGTAGATAGGTTGCCGTTTGAACGTTGAAGGACATGCTCCTTGATGGCTCAGTGGTTAACGCCTCACACTCACGATACAGAGGACCCAACTGCGATTCCGTGCGCAGGAGTCTTTCTGGATTTTTTTTGTTTCTTGCATTATCATATATATATATATATATATATATATATATATATATATATATATATATATATATATATATATATATATACGACACGCGTAATTTAGAAGCGGGCCAGGAATTCGCATTGCACGCGCTTGCACAGCCTACCGCAATACGGGGCACCCCTATTTTTACGACGAAATGTTGACAGGGCGCGGAGTAGTTAAAGGCTTAGAACTTCCTAAAATGCCCGCTGACCAGCCTCTGCCACAATACGCGGCCCCCGTCCTTCTACGACGAATTGTTTACGGGACCCCGAGTAGTTAAAGGCTTAGGACTTCCTGAAAAGCTCTTTTTTGCCCCACACCGAACCGCCAGTGCCAGGAGGGGCCGTCTGATCGGGAGGAATGCGCTAGTGAACGGAAACATACACAGACCCCTGACATAAGAAAGGTGAAGGAGAGAGGAGGGAGAGAGATGAGGGGAAGTGGAGGGAAAAGTGGAAGGGGGGCACCCGAGGGGCGTCCACCGTGTAATATTTTTCTTTTTTTTTCTTTCCTTTTCTTTTCTTTTTTTCTTTCCTTTTTTCCCCTTCCTTGCCCTCTGATTTGAGATTGTATAAAGCTGAGCACAGACAAACTGTATCTTTATTCCTGATGAAGGCCAGACTCTAGGCCGAAACGTCGAAATAAACCACGTTGTGACCGCTCACGGAGGATCTACTAGAATATATATATATATATATATATATATATATAGATATATATATATATATATATATATATATATATATATATATATATATATATATATATATATATATATATATATATATATATATATATACGGTGAGTGACGGTGACGCCCATGTCGACGCCGATGCCAGCGGCAAAATCAAGCCGAGACTGTCCATATAATTGCTATCGCAATGAAAGAAAGTTCTCAATGCCAGAGTTTTGAGCTTGGCGTCACGCTCTTAATGACTTAGCTTTACTATTGTCACCATAGAACTTGTCAGTTTACAATGGCACAATGGTAGTTCAACTGTCTATTAAGGTGTTTTCTTTGTCTGTTCAGTGCGGCTTCACCGAGTATGCCACCACAACGCCAATAGATAAGTTCCGTAGCGTGGTCTGTGACATTTTGATGGGCTCTAAAGCCATGTTTGGAAAGATTCCATTCGTCGGTCCTGGTACTTACGAGTTGGCAAAGATTATATTCTGTAAGTATTCCTACAGTACTCTGGTGACTTTGTTACGTTCAGATCACATGCGCGACATGACTGCGTATTGTGCGTCTCAATACAGGGGCGCCATTGTGGACAGCTTAGAGTTCAGTGAGCAGGCAAAGTTCTTTGACCGCACATTTCAGGCCAATAAGAGAGACTGCGGTAGCAGGCCTCTGAGCAAATCAGATTCAGGGGCATTGACTAACTTTTTCCGGGAAGAGGGGGGGGGGGGGGGCAGACGGTACCTTTAATGTATGTTGATGTGTGTCCGTGGAGGCCAAGACTGGTATTGTGCCCAATGATATAGTGTGATGACGATGAACGCCAGCGTATCCTGGGCCATTGTGCTTAACTAGTGCGAAGAAGTGAGAAAGACGTTGTTTGGAATAAAACAGTTTAGAAAACGAGGTGCACAGCATATTACTTATAGTCTTAATTTCAAGTATTACGTCTTATTTCCACTTCGTTTATTTTCAAATAACCTTTCTAATTTTCAACTACACTTTCTTGGCCAATCCTCCGGACTGTGCAGGTGCCATAAGATTGAAGGAAAATACAAAACAATAAAAAACAGCTGACCTGCAGCAAGGGTGCTGGCCCTTTTTAATGCATATAAAATATAAATATTTAATTTCTAAAGGTGGAAGCATGTCAGTTTTAATCTCCCAATCACCCCCGTTCGCCTGAGCCAACGACCACAGCTAAAAAAAATGGTGATTACGGCAACGTGGTGGATTCCGACATTTTCCAAAACGTTATCCGGTCTTCGCGTGAACTACAAGTGGAATGTTGACGCATATTTGGCTTGAACTTGTTTGACCGGCTTACAGAATGTTGGTTTGTATCGATTATATTTATTGTGAAAAGCCCATCTGTGTTTCCAAAGACGTGAACTATGTATGTTGCCGATGTTTCTAATCTGTGTTCGTTCGCGCACATGAACCGAGCCAAGCCATGAGGGCATAATGATTGTGCCCAAATATTTCCACCTATTAAATCTGAATACAGCATCAAAATGCAGCCGGGGTGTAACGGCAGAGCTTCAGCTTAAAGGTCACCTGTCGCTCAATGAGGACGGATAATTCTTATATGGCCTACACAACAATATCATGTGGCTGAGTATTGCCCCCGAATATATCAACAGTCGTATTAGTTCAGCTGACACAAGAGCGTTCCGTTCTAAGCAACGAGGCCGCTTCTCCTCCGTTCGTGCACATGATTGACTTGATATGAGAGTTATTTTTTATCAGTTGCAGCCTGATTCTTATAAGTGAGCAGTTTTATGACGCTGTTAGCCTTTTCTTTCGATGTTTCGACGATGTGTGTTCCGATGTTCTGCCTATGTTCCTAATCTTTGTTTGTTCGCGCACGTGAACTGAGCCAAGCCATGAGGGCATAATGATTGTCCCCAAATATTTCGACCTATTAAATCAGAATACAGCATCAAAATGCAGCCGAGGTGTAACGGCAAAGCTTAAGCTTAAAAGCCACCAGTCGCTCAATAAGGAGGGCGAATTCTTATGTAGACTACACCAATATACCATTGCATAACAGCGTCATAAAAATGCTCACTTATAAGAATTAGGCTGCAAGTGATAAACAATCACTCTCATATCACGTCAATCATGTAAATGAACGTAGGAGTGGCCTCGTTGCTTGGTGCGGAACGCTGTTGTGTTAGCTGAACGAATACGACTATTGAGTTATTCGGGGGCATGCATATAGCCTGCCTCGGTTTGTCTTTCGGATGTTTCGACGATTTGTGTTCCGAAGCTCTGCGTTCGCGCAAAATCTCTAAAGAAAAGTGTTTGTACACTTGTATTGCCGTTTCCAACACAGAACTAAAACAGATACATATCAAATATAAAGAAAGTTTCACTGAAACCGAGACATTCAGTCTCTTAATTCATGTACTTTAAGGGGCAGAGTTCCGAATGGCGGGAAGAGTGTTCAGGGTGCGACTGAGAGAACAGGGTTCAGGGTTGAAATTCAGGGCTTACAAGATTTAATATTGCCCCGACCCTCGTGTGTTTGTGAAAATAGAATAGGTCGCAACTATAAACGTCCGAAAAAAGCATTCCGACATTCCGAATAACGTCAGAGCATTTACCGACATGCAATCACGAGCAGAACAAGATGAAACAAGAGACTGTGTTAGAAGTTGACGAAATATGGCCGAAGTTTTTCCGACGTCTGGTATGATTTTTTATATATGCTGTTTGTCGTGTCACAAGATAGCGGTCACAATATTTGGGCATGTCTCTTTCTCGGTTGCCCAATATGCATGCGTCATATACAGAGTTAAAAAACTTCGTAACTTATGTGTTTTCTTCTCTGTTTATCGCACAGGTTAGCCTGCCTCGACTAAACAACTTCATGTTTCCGATATTCGTACTACATTCATATGAAGAAGTTTTCGTCAATAAAAGAACCACACCAATTTTCATGCCCGAATGAGTATTTATTATACAGCAAACCCTCATAAAAAGTTCATCACTTGTCTTTATTGTTCCGTGTTGGATCGGTTCTGTGCAAACCTCCCCCTAGAGAACCACTACTCGCGTCTCGGTGAAGTGTTCAATTTTGCATGTGCCTATGTGATTTTGTACAAGTACAATTGTATATCGGGCGCTATTATATCGAAAATACTATCACCTGAATAGGCACGCTTACTCAATGAAAAGCTCCGTTTCACCGTTCAATATTGTTGAGACATGAGCTAGTTGGTCCTGCCTGTCTGCGTTGTCTCCATTCAAAGTGTGCTCCTTCACTGCATGGTCATGGCTTTGGGACGTAAAACTCTAGATAGTATTATTATATTACTACGGTGTGCTGTAATGATTCAGTCCTTGGGCTGACCATTGTGAAAACAGCAAAAGGTAGCGAGTTCTTCATGAATGAGTGGTACCGCACTGGGCGCTATAACAAGCAAAGCCTCGCCAGATAAGAAAAGTCTTCCGCTATAAACGGCATATCCTTAGTGTAAACGTGCCTTTCATTTTCCCATCACGGCCTGGAAATCATATGTTTAGTGGGTACTAGCGTCACCTCCTAGAAACACGTTGCAGATGATTAACAGTAAGGCCTGCATTACATATACTGGGTACATTCCTGCTTATTTTTCTCTGTTTCGCCGGGATAAGCTCTTCTTTAAACCTCCATCGCACCCCGACTCAAGAGCCGCCTTATTCTCCATCTGCTAAGAACCAACCACGCCCAATTAAACACACTGCTTACGCCCAAGAGGCCAAGAACTCCCACGATCCGTGAACTTATGCTAACGGGTTTACAGTCAGCAATCTTTAATTGGAACTATCCTCAGTGTAACCTGTACTGTTAATAATGATGGCAGCAGTGAAGCGCTAGAGGCTGTTAACGAGATAACACTTCGGTATGATTGGATAGAATGTCGGCATGCATGGGTTCCACCTCGGGCAACAGAACCCAAATCTACGTGGTGCTAGCGTCAGTCAAACCGTCTCGGAACACGCTGCAGAGCGTCTGAGTCAAGCTTGCGGACTACTTTATGTACTGCACTTTACTCACTATTATTACTGCACTGTTGCACTGGTATCACTTGAACACATAAGAAGGAAAGGAGAACAAAAGAGCTAATAGAACAAGTGCGCTAATGTGCAGCTGAAATATTGAAGCGGTTGCTGCCTAAAAGATATCACATGGAATGGAAATGTAATAAAGGACGTATGCTGTCAACGACAAGTAATATTGACATATTTTTGCTGATTACAAGGTAGAATCGTTAAGGAAACAAAACTTGCAGTTCCGTAATACGTAAATCTTATCGCAAGGAACAAAAACATTACATAAACAAACTACGTAACCAACACGCAGTTCCCTGCAGTGCTTGACTATCGTGTAAGAACGAAAATTGTCCCAAAAATTGTCCCGTAGAAACCGTGCAGCAGTTTCTACGAGACCGCTAGGCAGTTCTTCCTGTTGGTGTAATTCGCCATAAAGTCTTGCAGCTTGCGCAGCATCACCAGCCGGTTGTAGCGGCCGTTGTAGTTTCGTAATACGTAAATCTTATCGCAAGGAACAAAAACATTACATAAACAAACTACGTAACCAACACGCAGTTCCCTGCAGTGCTTAACTATCGTGTAAGAACGAAAATTGTCCCAAAAATTGTCCCGTAGAAACCGTGCAGCAGTTTCTACGAGACCGCTAGGCAGTCCTTCCTGTTGGTGTAATTCGCCATAAAGTCTTGCAGCTTGCGCAGCATCACCAGCCGGTTGTAGCGGCCGTTGTACTTGATCATGTCGCAGGCTTTATATTTCTCGTCGGCGTCGATGTCGTAGACGGCCAGGCCAAACCGTATGTCCTTGACCTTTTCCTTGTAGGCGCACATCTGCGTCAGCGGTGTGTAGAAAATAGGAAACCCCTCAACAGGGTCATTCGAGGGGAAAAAGTGATTTCTCGCGCTTCAGCAAGCCATTACACAGTAATTTTAAAATAAAACGATTTATGTGGCTACGTAACAGTAATGCGAGAAGTCAAGAAACAGCAAAGGTAGACATCTTCCCCTTTTCCTCACCGCCACTTCCTCTTACCACTCGTTTAAAATGACGTACGAGATAAGGCTAGGATGTTCTTCATCCTCTCATCTCCTCTTTTCTTCCTCCTCACTCTCACTACCACCACCCTTCCTTGCAGTACTGTGATATACAAGGCAACGTTATTATTTATACTTTCCTGTCCTCCTCTCTTTTGTCACTTTGGTCGAAGATCCGCTGATCACGGAGGCATGCATAGCCAGCTCAGGCGCAGAATAATAATAACTGTGATCTTACGTGCCAAAATGGTGATATAGCTACGAGAGACACCGTAGTGAAGGGCTTCGGAAATATCGATCCTCTGGGGTCTCTCCACGGGAACTAACGTCGCACCATACGAGAGTCTTTATAACATTTTGCTGGCATCGAAATATGACCAAGCCGTAAACTCGACCACCACAACCGGGATCAAACCCATGACTTACAGGTCAGCACCAATATATAGAGGCAGAAAGCTTGCAGTGCCTATGATCCTAGGGGCAGTCACACAACTAAGCAGATTTGTCAGTTCCGTTTATAATACCCAAAATTTGGGTTTTCTTCGCCGAGTTGCTTGTAGATTTTTGCGGTTGGATGCGTAGCAGCCTTTGCTTGAGTCTGCCCGTTCCTAGGCGACCATCCGCTCTCGCACTGCGCATACACGAACTGCCTCTCCTCTTCTCGCCTGAGCGCGAGGAGGTGAGGGGATGTTGGGTGTAGGAGTTGACGAAGTGCTGCCTCCGCTTTGTTCCTCCTCTTCCATTTAATTTCCCCACGGCTGGGCACTGATATACAATGCTGCGTGCGCTCGTTCCCTTGCAATCCCCTTTGCAACGGTGCTGTGGACGTCAATGTTCATGCCAGGTGTAGCAGGGTTGGTACCAACATACACGCAAGCATACAAACGAAAAACCAAATGGAAACTCAAGTCAACACCATCGCTGCTTCGCGTTCTCACATTGTACCTTTAGTGGGAGATGCACGGTGTAACTTGTTTGGACCTAATTGCAATGTTTCCTAAATTGCAGCTATAGTACTGATCATCCATTCACCAAAGAACAATTGTCATTCACTAATAACGTGGTTGTCAATAGTTGAGTCTAAAGGCACGCAGAGTAACCCATCAGATGGGCTGAAGGCTCATCGTAGCAGTAGCACCCCCCCCCCCTCCCAGGCACAGATCTAGCGCTTCACCCCCTTTTTGGATGAGAAGGGGAGGGTGGCGTGTGACCGCCCCTCTGACACTCTCCCCGTGCGCAAGCTTGTGGTTGACTGGTGAAGTCTAGCATACGGGCATCAACAGGTAACGGAAAATGGCACTGGCAAACGTGCCTTCAACCGAGTGGAGACTAACCTGCATGGAGTCAAAGTTAAAAAGCAGCTGTCTACTGTCGTTAATAGTGTGCTGCACAAAGCAATTAGGTGATTGTCTAAGCTCCGTCTTGTATTTCACTAACAATATTTTGTCACCAATAAATATACTTAAAACTTTCAAAAATTATTGTATCAGCTTCTTTTTGGCGTTCTTTTGTAATGAGTATTCGCTTGTTTGCCTGATATCAATTGACAACACTGCAACCAGGTCGAGCGCAAGGATGTCTCGGAATGTGGGGAGCATGTTTCACATGTTATCGCTAAATAAAACGATGATGTTTTCAACACTGCAACCAGGTCGAGCGCAAGGATGTCTCGGAATGTGGGGAGCATGTTTCACATGTTATCGCTAAATAAAACGATGATGTTTTTAAAGACGGTAGTCTTTCTTGGGGACCATCGACGCGAAAATTTTGGTCTGTCTGTAAGTACATTTGTCTGTTTTTCCGCCCTTAATGGTACCCTAAACCATACCAAAGTGGCCAAACGATGCCCAAAATGGCCAACGCCATCCGCAGCGCCCACCATTCAGCGTTCATACTTGTGTGATTGTGAATTAAAAAGTAATGATTGCGCATATCTTAGGCACCATAACAACACGTCAATATTCTGTATGCGTGTCTCTTACTAGAAAAAAACATACACAAGTAATTATAAGGACCCTAGCATTTATCATGTTGCGCTGACCAGGCAACGCTTGCACGAAAAGGCAAGTGTTTGTTTTGAACGCTCTGCTAAGACGACACGGTGGAAGCGCCTACCCGTCGCTTTGCGTTCTACACCTTACCATTTTAGAGATGGGCGCGCAGAGCGCGCGCGCTTCGTTTTCCAAGGTAACTGCCAGATAGCGCTCATGTCTCACGTGTGACGTGACTTTATGCGCTCGTTCGCCTCCGCTGCACGCTCGAGGCACTCTAACGCAGCACCTCCAGAATCACCAATTTTGTTCCGCAAAACATCAAATAAACGTTTTGCTCATTCTCTCCAGACGCAAGACTATTTTCGATGACAATTGCAGTGTAGCATGCAGATATGGGGCCAATTTTTTTGTCTTCAAGTCGTCTTAAGTGATTGCATATTATATCTTGTGAGTTCTTGGCAATCATTCATTTAGCGCGTTGCTGCAGCCATTAGTGTTGAATCAATGCATGCAGTTGTCATGGATTGAAACAGGACAATTAAGGGTTATGTAACGCACGCCCTTTCATTGCTACCACCTTCATTTCTGATCATATCTGCGTAATTTTGAGTCACGTGCTTAGTTCAGAGCCTACATCATCTTTAGAGCGGAAAGACGTCGTAACGTGATGCAGTTATCCGAAGCAATTGCATGTACGTCATGTGACTGAAGAATTTGATGTGTCATTTGAATCAGTCCCCCCCCCCCACACACACACACACACACACACACACACACACACACACACACACACACACACACACACACACACACACACACACACACACACACACACACACACACGCACACACGCACGCACGCACGCACGCACGCACGCACACACACACACACACACACACACACACACACACACACACACACACACACACACACACACACACACACACACACACACACACACACACACACACACACACACACGACTTTACGAATCTCCCGAATATCGAGGCCATCAGGTTAAAAAGTATGCAAGCGTTAAATTTCAGCAAATCTGGTGGAAGTATAACCACTTCTCTTGGCGAGTTTTCACCTCCCTACAGGCCTCATGTAACTCGCTAGATGGTGACAAAAAATACCCACATGTCCAAACGAACATTCGTTCAGGTCAGATGAACAGTCAAGCAATAAGCTTACACAAGAAAGACAAGTTACAATGAAGATCATTGGGAGAGGTCTTCGTACTGGTGTGAACAAGAACTAGACTGTAAATAACCTTGAAATAGTTATGACAATGATGGTAAACTCACCTTGCTTTTCAGTGAAAGCTCCATATCAATCGAATAAACCATAGACTGGTTGACGAAGGACTCAGAGAGTGTGTCTGAATCATATTTATACGTCCCGGTCTGGTTGGTTCTGCAGAGCTTTGGTATGAGAAACAAAGCACTGAAATTACTGTTACCATTCATGATATAGAGCAAAGCGATGGTGCATTCATATCTATTGCAGGTTTTCGAGGATCCCGGTAAATTTACTTGCATCCCTATGTAGATTTTTTTGTCTATAACACCCT
Organism: Rhipicephalus annulatus; assembly: GCA_013436015.1. NCBI lineage: Eukaryota > Metazoa > Arthropoda > Arachnida > Ixodida > Ixodidae > Rhipicephalus > Rhipicephalus annulatus. Next base: position 380,031 of record WOVY01013355.1, read on the forward strand.
TTGCTACCAAAGAGAGATTTAGGTATAGTATAGCTTCTACGCATACCAAAAATCTATTTGAGGAAGCTATACTATCTTACATTCCTAGTTATGCATACTTTGAATTGGCAGAAAGGCGCAATTCTCGGGATTTGAGAGAACTTGTAGGTGGTGCCACTTCTCGGCAGCAGAAATGGCGTGTCACCATAAATTAATGGTAAGTACGCGACAACAAATCACATTCCATGAAAAAAGCTAGGTAATAAAAATGACGCCCAGGTATATGCATCTAAGATTTTTTAGAGCGTTGTAGTAAAATTGCAATGTCGCACTAAGGAAAGTGTTGCTTCATAGAACAACTGAATACAGCTCATCAGAAGCACAATTAGCCCCGCTGCTAAATACTCTGGCAAGCCACGTAATTTCTAATGTGGCACTGCTATTTTGCCAGAATGTTCCAATTGATCTCTGCTACATATAACCGGGAATTGTTTATGACGACTAGCTTTTTTCCTCAGATATTATTTTTTCGCCTATTCCCCGTGCCGTTACGGCAGGCCACTGTTGTCGCCTACAAGAGCGGGTGCTACGTGTTCCCGACCACAACTACATGTTTTCGGTGGATTGAAGCCACTTCAAATGTTACAAGTGCTTTACATTGAGTAAAACGTAAACGTGTGAAAACGGGGTGTTGGCTCGAACGACTGCTTACAGGGTATTTATATACTTTATATATATTAGGACTGGATGAGGGCAATGAAGTAAGGCTCGCGCATGGAGGATTGGAACTGCTGTAGAAACGAAACACTGACCGAAACAGCTAACAGCCCGAAAAATAAAGAACGCTTGCGGTTAGGTGTTGTACCACATCTGCGATGTCAAGAACATTCACTGCATTCGATAGTTTTGTGAGTCGAACACCTCGTGCAGAACATGTATTTCCTGTGCAAAAAATGAGAAATTTAAAAGGATATAAGCACCAGCTGGTTGCCATGACTTCAGAGTAAAAAGTAGCGCTGGCAAATAGGACAAGAAAGCCAAAACACTAAGGATGATGTTAGCCAGCGCAAAGTTCTGTTGTCTTTCTTGTCCCGTGTTGCCGCGCTGTTTAAAAGGATAATTTCATTCTGTATTTTATAACATTGACTATTGCGTTAAGGGAAGTTAACGGATCACTGATTGATAAAGGCGATTGTTAAGGACTTCGAAAAAATTTTCATCTTCCTCAAGATGCTTCACTGGTTAACTTTCTTTTCATGAATATATATATATATATATATATATATATATATATATATATATATATATATATATATATATATATATATATATATATATATATATATATATATATATCTATATATATATATATATATATATATATATATATATATATATATTAAAGGACGTTCGGACAAAACCGGAAAGCGGAAACGGGAAACGGAGCAGGTAGCAGTGTGACTCTAATTGCAGGCATACATAAAACAAGAGCATAAGGGCATGATATATACACACAAAAAGTAGAACCACATTACAGCCATTGATTTCGCTTCAGGAAGGTAAAGATTTCAAAGAAAGAATATAAGTTTTTCGCTACCACTGGCTTCATGTAAAACGTTACTCAATCGCGCAAGGCCACGTTGTATATAGGTCTATTGGATCGCATGATACGGCCCCGTACTTTAAACAATCAGCTTTGGTCAAAGCGTGTAATGAGTGTATAATGCGTCGGGTGAACTTGTGTTGGGCAAACCTTTGTTGAGCGAATTTCTGAAGGTACTCGGACGTTTCAACGTTTCATCTGCCAAGGGGTTACAACACGTGTAAGAGCTTTCACGTGTAAAGCTCGGTCATACGATTACGAAGTTCTCTTGAAATGCAGATGGCAACATATGCCACAGCCTATTTTAACCACCAGATTCACATCGTGGATTTGAGAACACTCAAAGAAAATTCGAACCGGACATGCTTCACTAATTTCTTTCCTGTCTGCCATCATCCACTCACAGACGTAGAACGATGTCGGTGGCACGCCCTGGCAAAAATAACGAACGCGAGTGAATGTTTTCAGTTTGCAACTCCAAACTGTACGTTTAGTACTAATAACTAGCAGGGCTCCACTGCTTATAATCACCATGTGATTAATAAACACGTTATATATTACGTGCACTTTCGGAAATATTGAACACCTGGGGTTCTGTAATGTTCGCCTAAGTATAATAAGCACACAGGCCTCGATAATCTAGCCTTCGTCGAGGTGAGACAGACGTAGAAGGAATTTGATCCTGCGGTGAAGCACCAAAAGCATAAATCATGAGCCCTGCTGCGGGTGGATCTCCCGTAGAGAAAGCAGGATACTGTAACCATGACACCACGAGTGCTCTTTTTTCTTTCCTTTTTTTCCCCTAAAAGGCAGTATTACTCCAATATACAACAGTACATCGACAAGCAGGATTGTTAAGCAAGTGCGTGCTTTTCCGAAACTGCTTGATATGGGAAAGCCTCTCTATATTTGTAGCCATTCAGGTAGATTTCCTACGAATGAACATGTAGAAATAAATAAGTGCTGTAGAAGCGACCCCCTGTTAAATATCGGCATGGTCATGTGCAATTATAGGCAACAAGGCAGGACCGGTAACATTTGAAGAATAAATACAACATAACACAGATTTACAATGGAATCCCATGGGCGTCTAAAAGCGTGTCCTTTTCAAATGCGCTGGAACGACTACCCAAAAGAAAACACCTTCCGAGGATGTGAAATAAAAAGAAATGTGTGTTTCTTCACGGTTACCTGCAGAGAAAGTAAGGATTGGTCTACAGGGACATGCTCGCTCTTTCCCGCATCAGTGTTTTCATGGGCAATGTGCCACTTGAAATGAAAGTTAACAAAGGTGACCCTTAGAGGTACGCAAGACTTAGGAAACTGGCTCGGAACTGGTTGAACCAATTTCATGCACGTTTTCGGCATTCCTAAGTCGCACGCTGGCGAAGCCACCACCCAGAAAGCACCACGTAATTGATAGTCCGTTCCAACAGGTGCCACAACGAGCTTAACCGAATGGGCTTTTCAAACTTAGCTATTGTTTCTGCTAATTTTTACTAATTTTAGAACTCAAGTTCTAACTTATGAGATGTCTTATAATATTACCTTGAGCTGTATCGTATTATCTTAAACTATTCCATAATTTTTATTTACGTTTTCCTAAATTTTCGTACAACTCATACAGCTGTTATGCGTTGTTTAAAACATAACAAATAATGCTGTTAAAAAGTATTTCTGCGGGTGCTTGAGTTGTTATTTTCATGCTGTTTAGTAAATTGTTATTATGTTTCACGCGGTATATCGCTCTATGAAGAAGTGATTCAAGTGCTGTTTCTTTCAAAGGCTTGTACAACTTTTTGTGTTTTCTGAATCCTTGCGCAACTGGGCATGTCGCATCAAGTAGGCGGTCTCATGCGCCAGAAAGTGCGTTGTGTGCTGGAGCATTGTCATCGAGTCTTCACTGTGCCATTCCTATCGACAATGATGGCTGATAGCAGTGAATAACGCATTACTTTAATTCGTTAGTGTTACTAGGTGTTCCAAAAGGTGTCGTTGGGGGAAATAAACTTGGTCCAGACGAACCGTCCTTACAACGGCATAGCTGAACAGATTCAATGAAGTCTAACAGGTCCAAATATATAGGATACACTGGATGCTTAATTTACATCAATTAACTGCACTATGAGAACTTCAATGCCGCATATTTCAGTTTCGTAAGTTCATTATTAGCGAAGAAAATTATGCTTGAAATTTCATTCTTAAATTTCGCCCCGAAATATCCGCGTGTTACTTGACAAATTTTATGACGTATTTTTTCGTATTTTTGCAACGTTGCCCCGGTGAAATTTTCTGAAATTTCAGGTTCGAGGTCTGTGGCACCCACAGATGTCAATGTACTTCAATTTTGCCGATTATAATCTATGAAGTTCTGAGTATACGCCTTTGAAAGTTATGACGTAACGGCGTTCGGGGTGGGAATGTTGAGGCGTCGTCTCTATCCTCATTTTCTTTTCGCACGTTTACTTGCTTACCAAGTGTCATACATGTCGTGGTAAGTGTCTGCTTTTACCGGTATGCAAAAAGTTATTTTGCTCTTTAGTGTCCCTTTAAAAAAAACAGCTTAGAACCCCCATGGTTCGAGAAGAAAAGAGCAGCACTTACAGAGAACGGTGGGGCATCGCGGGTCTGGCCGAATGTGTTGCATTTCAAGAAGAGTGCCAGGTTTTGGGCTACCGGGTCTGCTGGCGTGTACCAGGTGCCCTTCAACGTCACGGACACGAATACCGGAGTGTCATTAAAAGTCAAGTTGCGAATGAACTTGAGAAACCTGGATGACTCATTCTGCAAGAGCGTGATAAAGAGAAACGAAAAGGGCGTCATGCATACAGCACGTGGCCACACGGTTACGCTCTTTATATAGACACCATAACGCAGTCGCGGACGACTTTTCCTAGAAACATGGCCTCTTTTCTGTGACGTAACAGTTTTTGGGCGGTATGAGCGGTAGTGGTGGCGGTGGTTAAAAGGAAAAGGCACCTAATTTCAGCAGCCCTATAGGGAGCACGGCGCACTGCCTTGGTGGTCTAGGAAGAGTGTAAACAATGCTAAAAGATGAAGTAATGAGAGCACTTGGCACAGCAGTAATGGTATAAAAGATAGAGAGAATAGATAGTAAAAGTTTCAAGACGGTGGGAGGAGTTCGAGGACGTGGCACCGATTGGCCAGAGCTCTACGGCACCAGGAGATCGTTGACGACACAACCGTTCAGCACGAAATCATTTGAGCGAATCCTGTATATGAGCTGAAACACGCAAACGCATGTCGGTAAAACTGTAGAAAGGTTGCCATCGTGGCACTGTGAATCGTTGGTACACTCCCGCTCAGTGTGGGTGTATAGCCCATGCAGAGCGCGACCGCTGACTGTCGCTACCCGTTATAGTACTCTCGTACACCCATGATGTATGTGTCCCAATAAGTAGCTATTGCAGATGTAAGAAGGTACAGTGAGTTGCATATCATACAATAGCAATTAATTATTTTCAATTAGTACTAATTAGGTATATCGCTTTCCTAAAAAAGTTAAATCGTATTTTTGTTTAAATGATGCGTACAAGGCGAGTAAAAACAGTCAGCGTATTCTCGAAGTTTTCTGAAGGCATTACTGTTCCTGGACATTACAGGGTTTTAAGAAGACTCCATCCACTGTAAGGCATTCATATAGTGTTTTTTTTTTCTTTTCAAAAGCAGTTTTCACCAGATATGGCGACTTGATTGAACAGTATGGTCTTCCTGGGCAGACGTTCTTGGTTTAATTCTCAGTTGGACTGAAACACTTTTATTATGTATTTTATTTGCACTTTTCACAATTTTTGGGTCACCCAGAAGATGATGTCTCGCTCAAAATCTATGACGCCAAGACCGAAGCTTGTTAATCCAATTTTTTAACGCTATAGTGATGAAAACTATTCCACTGTACGGGCCGCTAAATCAAATAAATGTTTTTCTGTTAGTAGTTATACGGTATTTTTAAAGCGACTATGATTGAAGATTTCGTGGAAAATGATGAAACTTCGAAAAACATGATGAATTCTCACTTACCAAAGACGTGTGGTATGTTTCGTTGTAGTGACCGCTGTGGTTATGTATCAAAGGAGGTGCAATGAGGCACTTCTTTGGGTCGAAGTTGGTAGTATTGTACGGCGACCTAGCGTAGTTTGCGTACGACGTGTGGCTGATGATGATTAACTGGGTGATATCAGGTTTGGCGCTAAAAAGAATAAACATAAACGATCACTTTCGCGAAGGTGATTCATAATTGCGAGCAATCCAGGTGGCAAGTATGTGTACTGATCTAGGAAGACCAGTGAAGCGTAAGCTACATATGCCACTTCAGGGATATTACACATCGATAGGCACCAAGAAGTTCAAGCGACTGCTACTCTGATACTGAAAAATCAAGAGCAAAAACAAGGACATGGTTATATGAAAACTGCTCATATTCACGGTTGGTTTATTCATATTGTTACGGGGAGGCACAGATTAACACGATTTTCTCCTGATACTTTCTCGTGATATTTCGAATAAGGGTTAACAATTAGATTTAGAGACGAAAAATGGGCAGATCGCAGGTACAGCGGGAATCGATGATATGCGAACCGCGAATGAGGATTGTTTATATGTCAGTTTAAAATCAGAACAACGTTATGAGGCGGAGGCAAATTATGTCGTACATAACTTTCATGTCATAAATATTATGTTTGGACATGTCGTTTAACTTCATCACCTATTCACGCCGCCTCACACCAAATTTGGTATATGTGGAGCTAGCGAAACGGCTGCGAGGTCATCATGATTGTGGCTTGTCGTCATAATGTCACATGCCACGCATCTCATGATTATCATGTTTGCACCAGTCACATACACTCATCATGCATTCGCATCACGTGACGCCGAATTAGGTATTTGAGAAGCTAGCGAGACGGCTGCGAGCGCATCATGAGCGTGGCGTGTATTCATGTTTCATGACTTACATGACGTGCATGTCATGATTTCCATGTTAGGGTCTGTCGCTTGTGTTCGTCATGCAATCATGTCATGCCATACCGGTTTTGCAACATGTTACGTAAACGAAACCACCGCAAGAGCAGCAAGACCATGAAGTGTAAATCATGACATACATGTCATGATTTTCATGTTATGACTAGTCAAATATTCTCGTCATATAGTAATGTTATGCCATACCATTTTTGTATTGATACCATTATCCAAACGGCCAGGTAAGCTAAATGTCGTAGCGGCTAGATTAGATAGATAGATAGATAGATAGATAGATCGATAGATAGATAGAAGATAGATAGATAGATAGATAGATAGATAGATAGATAGATAGTAGATAGATGATAGATAGATAGATAGATGATAGATTCGATAGATAGATAGATAGATAGATAGATAGATAGATAGATAGATAGATAGATAGATAGATAGATAGATAGATAGATAGATAGATAGATAGATAGATAGATAGATCAGATAGATAGATAGATAGATAGATAGATAGATAGATAGATAGATAGATAGATAGATAGATAGATAGATAGATAGATAGATAGATAGATAGAAGATAGATAGATAGATAGATAGATAGATAGATAGATACGCTCAAAGCCACGCTCTAAGAATTGCTTCGCATTTGAAGTGCACGTAAGATACGAAAATATGGTACGAAGAGTAACAACAGCTAATGCCCTCGGAAATTCGGTGCATAAACGGTTCCAGGAAATGCCCTAAATGAGTTAGCTGCGATAAGACCATGTTATGCATTTGTCGTTTTCTGTTGTGATGGCTGAAATTCTTCTGGTATCACCGAAAATTTGTTTCCGCAGCGTTCAAGCAACTGTGTGTAATGAAAAGGTTCGTGTATGAACATTTCTTAGAGCGTTGCGCTAAATTACATGCTTCTTGAAGTTGGTCACATATATATCTGTGTTCAGTAGACGTTCACTGATACGGAGTATTGTCTGTCCTCTGTATTCCTTGGCGCATTTTAGAGGGTCGGGAGGAGGAGGAATGTATACGACTTGCTTAGTATACTGTACAATAGATTCTATATGGTTCACAGAGCTCTCCTTCTTTGAAGGAACGCTTTGAACATTACTTGAAGAGTTACACTCTATCGCTCTGTTAGCATGAAAAAGCTGCCTCACCGTCACAGTTCTTAGTCAAAAGACGGCCTTCTTCAAGCTGTCTTCAAGTGTCTAGTTGAAAATTAGTTGGTGCTTTTACTATGACCTAGGACGGGTAGCCACAATTTGTTTTGTTTGTTTTTTTTCTCCATAGTAAATATACGCACACTCTCGACGGCTTTTTGGGTGCCAAGACAGTCGTTTTTTCTACATGACTACATAGTTCATCTATAATATCTCCATGCGCATCGTATCTAGCGGGCATGGTCGCACCGCGGATAAACAGGTGAGCAGGCTTGACGAACACGGCTGAAGCAGACAGCAAACAAGACCACCTATCCCCGTTGCTCGGAGGGTGCATGCGATACTATTCCCCTCGCTTGTTAGGCCTGCTCTTAGACGCTACTCCAACAGAAAGAAAATGCCCCACCCATAAAACATTACATTTTATTAGAGTCGAAGCTCCTTAGGCCCACACCCCGCATCGCCATCGAATCTCCCTGCGCCGGAAAAGCGTGGCCAGCAAAGCAAAAGGCACCGGGAGTGCAGGTGCGGTGGCTCGCGCTACGCCGCACGCACCACACACTCACGCGTTCAGTCGTTCCCGCCACCGAGTGCAGCAGACGCACTCCCCATCCTACCGCTTTCATGAAAGCCAGCAGCTTTAAGTAGTTGCGCTCATCGGTTGTATACGTACCACGACCTACTGTACTCCTGACCTGCCCAGCTGGCAGCGGTCTACGGAGCTGTCTGCGCCTGCTCGGATTCCGAACTTCGCCGCCTAGGGGGCGCTCGAGTTACCCCAGCTGAGCACCGGTGGATGCATGGAAATTCATGGGTTGCCGCCGGTTAGAGAAGAGTTTCACCACGCATTGAGTAAATGTGGCGGCTATCTTGAATCATTTTATTTTATGCGACCTTGAGAAGCTTCTTTTGCATTTTAGTTGACATTTCAGTGCATTATTTTCAAATAGAATCGCAAATCAGGTACAAGCACATGTATCAGCGTGCAAAACAAGAAAGAATGACGACGGAAACGGGTTGTAAAAAGCGCTGGCCACCAAATGTTTATTCAACTCATGACACCAGCTATATGTGTATACAATGGTAGAGTTGTTGCCGTTGGAGTACACTCGGCTGGCTTCCATTTACTGTCCTGGCAAGAAAGGGCAAGGAATATGACATTTGACAGTGACCGCGGCATCCGGCGCGCATAGGAAACAACCAAATACAGATAATTTTGCGCATAAATACCTTCGTCTCAAATGGCAAATGTAGTTATCAGGTACACGAATAATCAATGAAAGACACTCTGCAACTGTTTTGAAACGAAACAGCACTTAGAATTACTTATTCAACACTAATTCGTCGCGCAATGGGTGTGTTTCAAAACCTAGTTGCATAACCACATGTAGTGACGTGGTTTCCTTATGTGCACTCTTGTCATCTTTCCTTCTTTTTGCTACTAAATAGTTGTGAGTATAGCGCGTCGTCGTTGATTTTCTTGATGTTGTCGGTTTATTTATTTTTTGCGCTAATAAGCGTTTCAGACTGTCATGCACCACCATCCAGCCCAGTAACTCACTCATTTAGAGACACGTAGTCTTTTACGACACATAAATCACCTTGATCCATTTTTCACGGACCTCAGTCACTGGAAACTCATGAAAACTCTCATCAGGAGTCTTCTCTGGCCTTGATTCGCAGAAAAGCATGCAGCACGCCACCATCGTGATTGTTAATTTGCACCAAGAAACCTCGCTTCGCTGGTGTACAAACTGCAATGACCTGCACGCTTCTGTCCCAGGTCGGCACGAGCAGACGGTAGCAAAAGATCGTCATTATACTTTTAAGTTTGTTCATAAAAGAGGCTTTTATTCATTTTAATCGTCCAGAGTGTATGCACGCGTAAACATTGCTGCTTTTTTGCTAGCGTCGCACGAGCAGACGACAAAAAAAAGTGCAGCGACCCATGTTTTGGCCGCCAGCAACTGGTGCGGATGAGGTAAGTTGCAGCGCCACAGGGCACCTAGCGGCAGGCACCAATACCAGAAAGGGCGTGCTGGCGCTTCGCTCGCTAGACAGATCAGTAAAATACAGTAGGTCGTGATACGTACACAGAACACTAGCCATTTCAGATACGAAGCAGCTCTTTGACTAGCCCGTGTAACGAGTAACCCGGTCCCTCCGCCCCAGGCGGTGCCAAGTAGGCCACGCCTTCCCTCGCGCGCGTGACGTCACTCTCTTCCTAGCCTGTCGCCGCTCGCCGCGTGTCATCTCAATCGCTTCACACTCTCCACGACTCGCCACGCTCGAGCCCACTCCTCGCATTGGCATCCTCTCTTCAACCGCGCCACCTCTCCCCATCTGTCGTCTAGCCCAGCCGTGGTTCTGCGGCGCCAGCAATGTGGACAGCGCGCCGCTGCTTGCCGCGTGGTAACGCCAATGGACGGGACGCCGCCGGGGCATGCTTCCCGCTAGTGTGCGCGTACCTTTCCCGGCCGTGACCAGCGTTGCGCGTCAGCGAAGCCGATCACGTTCGCTAATGACGACGTCACGCCTGGAACACCGACGAGGCGCAAGCCAGGGAAGCCCAACGCAAGCGTCGGCAGTGGAAGATCAACGACACCGATGAGGTGCGAATCAAGAACGCCGATCGCGTTCCAGAATAGAGACGGCATGCGGGTAACACCGACGAGACGCGAGCCGAGAAAGCCAAGCGCAAGCCTCTTCAACGCGACCCTCCTCCCGTGTCTTCCCGTTTCAAACAAACGTTTACTTCAGTAAACGCTACACCGAGTTTCGCTTCAAACCTTTTTTCGAGCACCCGCTCGACGGCCGTTTCCACCGGGTCAACGCCCTGCGCACCGCTGCTGCTTCGCATCCTATCAGGGTGCCCTTCGGGGAGATTGTTCATAGTTTTCTTGCTATTGCAGTGGTTGCTTCTTGCTCATGGTCAAACTGCTACATTTTAGAGCGTGAAGGAGAGTGGGAAAAAGAAAGCTAGACGTGGACTTTCGAGAGTATGTAATCATCTCTACGCGTCCGAGAGATAAAACGTGTGAGCACGTTCGTTAATGTGACTTCAATATAATGGTGGTGTGTAGTTGAAAAATTGGGAACGGTATTACCGATCATAGGTTGCAGCTCCTGCATGTGCCAGGACCGATGTCAGCTCCACCTATATGATGGCGTGGACTGTTTCAGTAGTAGGTGGTGGTAAAAAACATTTATTTCAGAAAAAGTCTACTAGAGAGTGCCGACGTGGCCCATCGGCATGCTAGAGTGGCCAGACCCTATTCCGGGATGCCAGTGGAGCTGGAAGCTGCCCGTGCGCGCTCCACCAAGGAGCGTTGCGCAGCCAAGGTAGAGCAGCTGAGCAGGTGCTCCTCCCAAGCCTCTCTAGTTGGGATAGGAAAAGGGGATGAGAAAGGAACGGGATTAACTGGGCACGATGCTACGACAGGATATGTGTCGGCGAGGACATCACAGGTCGAGCAGGTGCCATTGATTTCCGGCAAAAAGTGCCTGGGGACCGCCGGACTGATAAAGGTGTTAGTCTGCAGGCGGCGTAGCAGCCGTTCGTCCGCTTTCTCCAAACCGCGTGCGGGGTCCGGGTAGAAGCGGCGTGAAGCCCGGTAATAAGCCGAAATTTCGCGAAAGCGCGTCAGGTTGGCATTGCCAGATTCCGTCTCGGGACATGGAGGGGCAACGGCCCGGACAGGAGAAGCGCGGGCAGCGGCATTTGCCGCCTCGTTGCCGGGCAGGCCCGAGTGACCTGGGGTCCAGACTATACGAATGGGATGAGGGTTAAAGCGCCAAGAGGCTGCCTGTAGCAGGCTAGCCGCCAGCGGGGCAATGGAACCCTGAAGGTACTGAGAACAGGCCAAGCGCGAGTCCGTCAGGATGGTGCGTGAGGCAGGGTGAGAGGCGGCCAAAGCTATGGCAACCTCTTCAGCGTGCGTTACTATGTCTGCTCTAAAGGAGAGGCCATCGACGTGTTTGCCCTCTGTAATCACGGCAGCCGTGAAGTGACCCGAGGGGGAGGGACCCGAGACGTCCACGTAGAAAACACCGGGACGATCGTAGTGTCGCGTATGAAGGGCCGCGGCGCGTGCTACTCTACGGCCAGGATGGAGGTCGGGGTTCATATTACGGGGTAGAGGTTCCACCCATAGCTTTTGACGCCAGAGCTCGGTACCGGCTGCAGAGGGTCTTTTTCTGATATCGGGTTAAGGCCAAGTCTGTGTAGAAGACGGCGCCCTGAAGGCGTCTGCGACAGTCGATTGATTTGGTTAACGCGATGAGCTTCGCGCATCTCTGCAAAGGTGTTGTGTACCCCCAGAGCCGCGAATCGGCTGTTGGAAGTTGCAATAGGTAGGTCCAGAGCGCGTTTGTATACTGAACGAAAAAGGACGTCCAGCTGGTGCTCGTGTCGACGACGCAGGCGAAGGTAAGGCAAGGCGTCGAGGACGCGACTGGTCACAAACGCGTGGGCCAATCGGAGGGACTGAGACCCGCGGAGGCCGCCGCGCTTGGTAGACACTCGCCGTATCATGCGGCTCACCTGCTCGCTGGTGCGTCTGAGGCCTGCTATTGTGCCCTTTGGATGCAAGGACGATGTGAGGTGAAGGCCAAGAACCCGAATATTTTGCATTGACGGGACGGGCCCGGACGGAAGAAAAATTTTAGGCGGTGGTAGCGGAGAGACTGAAAGAAGAGCCGATTTAGCTGGAGAGCACTCCAGGCCGCATGAACCAGCGTAGGTATCCCCCAGAAGGGCAGCCTTTTGCAGGCGTTCTTCGATTTGCGCTAAGGAGCCGGTGTTGGTCCAGATTGTGATATCGTCCGCATATATTGCGTGTTGTATTCCCTCGACCTCGCTTAGAAGAGAGGGGAGGTTCATCATCGCCAGGTTAAAAAGCAGAGGAGACAGGACTGCCCCTTGAGGTGTACCCCACGTGCCTAATAAGTACGGGCCGTGTTCGGTAGAATTAAGGCGAATGAAGGCGGTGCGATGTGATAGAAAGGCGCGAATGTAGTTGAAAGTCTTCTGCCCGCAGTTTGTGGTAGACAGGTTAGTGAGTATAGTGCTGTGTTTGACGTTGTCGAACGCCCCGCGGAGATCGAGAGCGAGCACGGCTTTATCGTTATGGCGCATAGTAGTCGGCTCTATGATATCGTGTTGAAGCTGGAGCAGGACGTCCTGTGCCGACAGATGGGGGCGAAAGCCAAACATCGTGTCGGCAAAGGTCCTCCTGAGCCTCCAAGTAGGCGGAAAGGCGTTCGCGAACCATGGTTTTCATGAGTTTGCCTGCGCAAGACGTAAGTGAAATGGGTCTCAGTGCCTCAATACCAACGGACTTTGCCGATTTGAGAATGAATGTCACGACCGATGTGGTCCATTCCGTTGGAAGCGGAGAGCCGTCCCATATCGAATTTATAAGGTGGAGTAGCGAGAGGTGTGCTTGGTCGGGAAGATTTGCCAGGAGCGATACTGCGATTCCATCGCGTCCAGGGGCCGTGCCCCGTTGCATTTTCGTGAGCGCAAATCGTAAATCAGAAAGCGTGTATGGGGCGTCTAGGTCGGTGTTAGGGGCGCCGGAATACGTATATGCTGGGCCTGCGGGATCAATTGTGCGGCAGATGTAGCGGTCACAAAGTTCTCGCGCGAGTTCATCCGTAGTGCCCTGAAAGGCGTGCAGAACACGGTGGAGCTGGCGTTGCGTTTCTCCCCTGGTGGTGGAGGGATCGAGAAGGCTTCTAAAGAGTCGCCACGCACTCTTAGAGCTCATCTGGTTTGCAGCCTTCGAACAGGTGTCTGCCCTGTTAGCATCGGAAAGTTGTGCGGAGTATGCGGCCGCCTCTGCAGTGAGCGCCTCAATGCGAGCGCGAAGTTTCCGATTAAGTTTGTTGCGTTTCCAGCGCCTTATGAGCCCGCGGCGAGCGTGCCAAAGATTTAGGAGGTGTGAATCGATTGCAGGAGTCAAATTAGAGCTTGCAAGGGTGCGAGTGTTCGCCTGTTTCATATGTAGAGCGTATGATGCCCACGCTGCATATTCGGTCGAGGAGAGGACGGCGAGAAATGGTTGCGTTCTGAACTGAGTCCAATCGGTGAGACGGGCTTGGCCCCAGTGTTTGCGCATTTTCTGCCGCGGTGTGAACGAAATGCGGAGTAAAAAGTGATCGCTGCCTAGGGTTTCGCCTAAATTTTCCCATGTAGCATCGCGGATGTGACGGGTGAGGGAGAGGTCGGGGCATGTGTCTCGCATGACCGAGTTTCCGGAACGTGTGGGTTGTGCCGGATTGGTAAGAAGCGTGAGGCTCAGCGAGGAAATGATCTCCTTGAGCTCTCTGCCCCTGGCCTTCTCGTAGTGGTAACCCCAGTGAGGGCTGGGGGCATTAAAGTCACCGACAATCACCAGTGGTTGTCGGGCCGCTATACACAGCGCCCGATGGAAGAGATGCGCAAACGAAGCCCTCGCAAGGCGAGGGGGACAGTACACGTTTAAGATATGTATTGATGGTTGGCCCCTCCACTGAGACAGCACTGATATCATGCAGTAGCCGTAAGGAAGATCCAGATCGAGGTCAATCTGTATCGCCGTGTAAGCTTTATGCACGAGGAGGCATGTGGTGGTGCCGCCTACATAGGAGCAGTATCCAGAAAGGGATGGAGAAGGGCAAGATTCTTGGAGCGCCAAGACGGCCGGCTGAAAGCCAAGTGAGCTGAGGAAAAGGGAAAGATGTGAACGCTTTCGCCTGTTCCCGAAGCCTCCAGGGTTCCAGTGTATGATCTCGAATTTAGACGCAATGTTTGAACGGGACGTACGATTCGTAGCCATCGTGATTGTCGTAGGTTTTATATTTGGTCCTCCATGTCCCGCTCGGAATCCTCAGAGGCAGGGAGGGGCACAGAGGCCGGATTGTCCGACGGCGGGGTGGTGGTAGCCACCTTACGACGACGCCGTGGAGCTGTACCCTCACTGCTCACCGAGCAGGAGCGGGAACGCGATGCCTTGGGTTGAAACTGGGTAATTGCCCAGGCTTGAATAGCCTGGGTAACCTCTACTACTATGCGTTGGACAGAGAAGCTGGTGAGGAGGTGATTAATCGAAGCTTCGATGCGCGTAAGGCGTTCCTCTATGCGCGGGGCGCGGTCCTCGCTAGGGAGAGTTCGGTTAGCGGGCAAGAGAACCTGAGGTGTCCCAGGAGCCTCAGGAGCTTCTGGAGTAGATGCGGCACCGGTTCCGAGTGCTGGTTGAACCAGCGGTTTAATGGAAGTAGACTTAGCGCAAGGACTAAGCTTGGACGTAGCTGGCGTAGCCGCCTGGACAGAGGAGGCAATACCGGATGGCCTTGCAGTACACTGTTGTTGGGGCAGAAGTCGCTTATTTAAGAGTTCGAGTTGTTTAGTTAAAAAGAGAATTTTGCTTTTGAAGTGCCGCAACTTGCTGGCGAAGGGCCGCAAGTTCGGGAGAAGGAGGATCGACAGAAGGGGGTGAGAGAGGCTTAGAAGCAGCATTCCCTGCCCAACTGCTCACCTGAAGTACCGCCGCTGGTGCTTCGAGCGGTGGGAATGCCTGAGTGTCGGCGTGGAGTGGTGGAGCCGATTGATGCAGGTTGGTGCCGCTGTCTGGCTGTGACGAATATGAGGTGGTTCCTCGAGGAGATGTTGAGGGCTGTTTGCGTTTCCTATATTTTTCCGTGCAGCCACTGGTCCCAGTCTCATGGGCGCCATGGCGGAGGAGGCACTTGGGGTGGCAGTCATGGGTATTGAGACCTGCAGGTGCGGGGGTTGCACATTTGGCACACTGCGTTGGAGCGGGGTGAGGACACTGAGGTGGTCGATGGCCGATGGTACCGCACTTGGTGCAAACAGGGACCGTTTTCTTGTAGGCGCGGATATACGTCGCCACGCAGTGGTAGAAGAGGAAGCGGGGTAACTTCGTGCCCTCGAAAGTCACCACCGCCGCCGTGGAATCTCCGAGTTTGCGGACCGCAAGGATAGTTCCTCGAGGCCAATACAGTTCAGACTTTATCTTTTCCGGGCTTTCAGCAGGGTTTACGTTGATGACGCCCTTGCATGTATCCCCTGGTGCCTTGGCGTGGCCTCGAACGGGCAGCTGCTGATCCCCCACTTGCAGCTGGAAGTCCCCGAGGAGTCGCTGTGCCATAGGCAAGCAAAATGGTGGTGCTACAGACCAAGATGTTTTGTTCCCAGATTGGCCACACTTGAATTTGCGTGGTAGTCCGGTCGCCGAGGTAGCTGCGGATGGCGTCGCCCACGCGATCGGCCGGGACAAATGTGTGTAGCTCGCAGGGAACGCGAGGTTTCAGTACTACGATGTAGTCGTCGCGAGAGAGGCGAGGAGTCTGACGCGGACGCCACTTGCGTTGCTTCGCTGGCTGCGAGAACGGAGCAGAGGTAGGCACATCACCGGAAGGATGGCGCGCCGGCGTTCCTTGCAAGGCTGGGGAATGGCGGCCAGCTGTGGCGTCTCGTTGTTGAGACGCAGACTTCGATTTCGCTTGCTTGCGTTGCCACAGTCTCACCATGTCGTCGAGGTATTCGTCTTCTGATGGCATAGTGTTTACGGAGGATGAAATCTCCATGGACAGCATTTGGCTTGAGGTAGCATCATAGCCCGTAACCATGTTGGCGGCCGTCATCACCGGGCTGAGAGCCCTTAGCGAGGCGGCGTTGTAGCCGGGAGTGAAGGATGTCCCTCAAGTTGTCAAAACTGGACCCACCTGGACGAAGGAGTTGTCTAGGCGAAGCGGAGAACTTGGCGGTTACGATAAACCCAAGTTTCAGGGGTACCAGGGTGGATGTCCGCAGAAATAGCCTTTCAGTAGGCAGACGCTACGGTAGGTAGAAGCTACAGACCGTTGTTTTGTCCACCGATGTGCCTTAATATCATCGCTGGGCAAGACGAGCTTTAAAATTGCCCGCTGAATTTCTACACTTACTTTCTTTTATTTGGCAAAATATATTCACATGAAATTTTTGGACCTGCATAAAAAACTATAAGAGATGTCCTCGAACTTTATGCACGATCCTTGTATCTGAAAAACTAAAGAGAGATTCCTTACTCTCAAAAGGAACTTGAAAACGTACTTTCAGTTTTGAGGTAAGGAGTCAGTAAATAAGCTGACCGGAAGTTATCTGGGGTACAGCGGTTGCTATGTTGAAACCGTCTATAAATGCTAAATGCTGTCCACTCTCACCTGTTAATGAGTTCTGCCACTTTATTCCGGAACCCCCTCATATCAGTCCCTGTCACACCGAGCACCACTCCGTAATCATCTTTAATGTCAGCATGGGATTTTATATTCGCTTTCAGGAGCTGCGTGGACAAGAAAGGAAACAAAGTTTGTAATCACGTAAACACTGTCACAACACGATTTGCAGAAACTAGTTAGACAAATCATCTCCTAAAGCTTCGTACAGATGTTGCACAAGCTTACGCACTTGTTTAACATACTATTTTGAAGGGTCTCACGTCGCCAAAGCCCCACATCCTTACGAGAGACATCGTAGTAGAAGGCTGCGAAAAGTTCGGCCTCATCGGGTTCTTCAACATTTAAGCACGCCAACTTCTAGAATTTTGCTTCCGCTGAACCATTGTCGTGGAGGCCAGAATTTGGTCACGTGCCCTTCGCGCCACCATTCTAACACCACGTTTAGGCTATCACGACTAGTGTGTAGATTGTTGGAGAGTTTAGCGGTGTACACAATAAACACAAAATATCCGAATGCTTTCACGGTATTAAAATTATTCTGAAGAAAGTATTTAGATTCATTGGTAAGGTTTTTTTGCTTGCCTAATTATTTATTTATTTTCGTTTATTTATTTCAGTACTTAAAAACAGTCATGGGTATTACAAGGAAAAGTTTAGGTCAATATATAAATTTACAAACGCAATAAATATGTCGTAAAAGGGTGTGGCGCTCGAAAAAGACATGAACGAAGGCACAAATAGACGCCACCTCTTGCGCACAATTGAGGTGCACGGAGGTATGAGAGGCCGGAAAAATATTGCGTGACTACTTGAAGTACGATTTTGTGTGATAAAGTAATTTAAATAAGAATAGTCGAAGAGTTCGCCTGCGAAAGGAAAGTGTAGTAAGGCCAAGCTTAATTTTTAGTGAAGTAACACTTTAGTAACGCGAGTAGGATGACAAAATAATCCAAGTAGGTTTGTTGTGTGCCGTTTAGGGCATGTTAGCAAGGCCAATTAGAGGAGGATTCCATATCATTGAAGCGTATTGTAAAAATGGCCAAATCAATCAATTTAAAGCGTGCAATTTCGTGTGCAAGCATCTGTTATGGTCTTAGCAATAATGAAAACGCTGCACTGGTCACGGCAAGTTGCTTAGTAAGCCACAAACTGGAGATATAGATATCCGTGTCTTGACAGGCCTATAGTGTTCCGCATATATGCATGACATGCAATGCAAATAGTGGTTTATCAAGTTAATTACACGCCCAAGAAAGCGCAAGGATGCTGGCGGCTGTACATAAAACGGGTGTCATGACTCGTGTTGTATACAGTCACACATGTTCGTCACACATTCAAGCAACTCTGCACAGGTTTTGTGATATGTCAAGGCAACAAAACAGCCAAGAGAAAGAGAACACAACGGCTTAGCTAGCGCGGTGGATGAATGGATATATAGATAGACGAATAGATGAATAAATTGATTAACTGAAATGGCCTTTGGTTCATCAATAAATACTTCACGCATTTAAAACATAGACATAGTTTAAAAAGCTCAGATTCATCAGCTGACGTTTCGGTTCTAAATTTCGATCTGGCATATGACTTTTGTTAATCTTCGAATATTAAACTCATTAGAACATTATCAGCGGTAATATACCAGTACAAACTAATTTCTAGCTCCTAACGACTAATTTTGAGGCGCACTTTAGCGTTCATTCGATGCTCAACGAAATATACGCGCGCAGAAGGAGTGACGAGGGCTGGCAGAAGATGGTGGGGCCACCCGCCATTGACCACCCCTGGGGGAGTCAACTCAGCCCTATGTCTCTGCACGGTCAGACGTCATTGTTTAAGGAACAGTTACGGTTACGCAAGATTTTGACGACAATCATGGCTGTGGGCCTCTTATGTCGCATTCCTGGGGGTGCTACCTTCAACCCCGGAAAGCGAGAGACCATAGGTATAGGCCGTTGTGAGAAGGGCGTGATAGCTTCGTTTTCAAGCTCGTAATCATTGGGAAACCTTTCTTCCAGAACCAACTAAGAGGAACACGGGGAGTCGCTGTGGCGCACTTTCATTTGCTGACGACAAACGCTGCACATTCCTGGCCTAATGCACTGGTTCGGGTGGCCTAATGTTACTGTCTATGCTACCTTTGAGTAGTGAAGCTGCGCATCTGTTTTGCAAACGGCACTCGCAACCACGGACAGCGAGCAAGCTGAACACCCCACCGCGACTGCTGCAGCGAACCGGTTTGACTATAGCTTTCTCGGTGGTGCCATCGTCAGCTTGCTAGGCGTGACTCCCCGAAAATGGAACTGTTAAGTCCGCATTTGTACCCCCCTCGGCCCAGTGCCGAAAGGATGCGTTTCTATTTTAATATCCCGTTATTGATAGGCCATGCACGTTGATCGCCTCAGTCGCCTGCGAAAAGCAGAGCACGGTTTCATCGCATAACAGTGGTTGCCAGCCGGACCTATGCGTTACTCTGCTCCCGTAGGGAGCATATGCAGTGACTCTAAGGCGTTCATCCTTATAATGTGCTCTGTGGGACTTAAAGTAGAAGAAGAGCTGACTCACCGTCAAAGAATACCACACGATACTTGCCCTCGCTGGGCTAGAGAAGGCGCGGATGTTGACGTTCAAAGATGCGTAGTGTGAAACATTGTAATTCGTCCACAGATTCTCCACAATTTTTTTCCTTCGATCACTCGCTTGGAAGATCGATAAATTTTGGCTGGCGCTGGAAAAGGAGTGAACGATTCAGATTAATCAAAGGGAGAGTGATAACATGAGGAAATTTGCGAACTAGCAAAACTGTGAGAGCGAACACAAACAATGGGTGTTGTTTTTATCGTACTAAATTTGAACATGTCTTAGGCAGTGCACAAGTGGTCCTAGAACTGTAGGTACCTTCACTTCTTTTCCACACCCCTTACACAAAGCTATGTTAAGCTCTGCTAGGCTATTACACAAGGCTATTCCTGATATACAAGGATATGCTTCACTCCGCTAGCACGTCTGCATATCCGAGTGAATACGATGCTCGAGCTTACGCGGGTTCAAGTCCCACCTCGTCAAGAATGTTTCTTTCGGTATATTTCTACCTTTCTCTCTTTCTCTCTTTGTGTGTGTGAACTCGATTTTTTTTTCGCTTATGGGAATTATTGCATTTTTTGCCGGAAACATTAGCGCACGTGTTTTGGAAACGAAGCACAAGGGGTAGAACATGAAGGCGATAAAAAAATGGGACGAAGAGAGTAGTGCCTGTTTATGGTAGTTACAACTTCATATCTATTGCTGACGGTGAATCGCGACCATAACAAGGCTGCTACTACAGCAGTGAAACCTGAAGACGATTCCCGCTCGAAACCTTCAGCGTTGCTGGCCGAGTCGTACAACAGTGTAGGTCGATTGCGTTACGAAGTAAGTCGCCTTTTAAAGGCGGCTCCTAACACCAGAAAGCCGTTAGAAGGCTCCGGTCCCAAAAAAATGCAGTTATGCAGTTTTGCTTTCCGTTAATGCAACGCTAAAAAGAAATATGGTTTCATGTCTTACTCATAGTCCAGTGCTTAAGAAAAGCGTCAACAGAAGTAGCTAAGAAGTAGCATAGTCACTGAAAATTTCGGTACACAATTTGAACTATTTGTGCTACATTTTGGCACATTCACACCGATGACATTGTAGGCTAAAGTACTCAGATCACCCGCGATGGAACATATAATAAAGAAAGCATAGCTGATCCCTCTTTCTAATAATAGGTAAAACGTGACATAAATGAGCGTTTGTTGTGCATTGTTTCGTCACAACGGCAAAGGAACGTCTGCTACAGCAACAAATTACAATGTCACGCGAAGAATGGCGACCAGCTCGAAACTTCCAGCGTTCACCTCAAGCAGAAAGCCCGCACGAACTGTGCATACACGGGACTTGTGCTGACTGCCCCAGCTTGACAATTAAAGCTCACCGTTCAAACATTAAGAAAGACGCACGAAACAAACGCACAAGCGTACGCAAGACAAGCGCGAACAACTGTCACTTCTTACTCCTTCGTGCGTGAGCAGCCTGGTCTTTTCGCAAACGCGGCCGAAGCAGCGAGTGGCATTCGTGTCTTCCTGAGTCACGAGTCTGATCTGTTAAGCGCGCGCGCTGTTCGAGAGGTGCTTCACCCGTGGAGGCACGCGCTCAAAAAATCGCGAGAGGGTCCCAACGCGAAGCCGTTGCATCATCTCACTAGTCACGTCCAAAAGGCTGTGAGGTATAGCTCTGAGACCGCCGACGGTATATGGTTAGCAAACTTCACAACAAACGTTCTGTGGCATTGTGGCTTGTGGCGCGCGTTGAATAGTGAGAAGTCGCTGGATCGACGCCCTACTACGGAACTTATACTTCTCGTTTTTTTTTTTTCCTTGCAGTCTCTAAGTATATATTTTAATACATCATAACCCTGGTGTAAAGACCTCAGCGAGGCCCTGATGAACACTGGCATAAAGCGTTTCCGTGTCAAAAGAGCGTTTCCGTGCATTACACGACGCAATCAAATCCAATGTGCGCATTTCAGTTTGGTTCAAGAAAGAAATAGTATCTTCACGTTACATTTCAGGCTACGCTTTTGACTCACGAATTTTATTTTCAAATGACTGCGACGGATATGCTGGGCTGTGCCACAGTGCAAGCAGTTGACTGTATGCTGCGCCACAAGCGTCTTCCCTGAGGCGGGCCGTTTCAATTGATGTAACGGTATGGAGACCATGGTAACATGATTTCTTCTCAAACTAAGCATTACGTTGGCACGAAACAAGCACCTCACGGTTTATGAAACACTAATGCAATCTAAGTATACTTGGTGCTTGCCTTCATATTGTCTTTCTCGATAGTGAATTCCATATTCTTGCCGACCTCAGTCGGTGTCAATAATCGCACAGTCTATGTCCAATGTATCTTAGAAAACTGAATTCTGCAGCAGAACTTTACTTTATCCGATTGACTTGCACTGTGAGTGTTACTGGCGCGTTTTCAAACAGGACAGGTATAAAAATTCAAGTGTGGCTACCAAAGAAGAGGGCATATCAAGTTATTTATTGTGTCGTTTGGTTTCTAAACTCGCGCCGACTACACGCCTTCGACTGTAAACGCTCTACCTACACTACCCATAAAGTTAAAAAACCTGTTCGCATTCCCCAATAAACGAAGTTCATCGCACACGTCATTGACGGCGAGAACAGTTTCGTTGTTCGTGCCCTGTTCCTGATAAAAGTCGATAGGAGTGTCGAACAGAGGCAACTCAAAGCTTTGGTTAAGAAAGTTTTTCATGAATTTTTATGGCCTTAAATGCGGACAAGTGTGACGCAACGATGCAACACGTCCGGCTGCACAATGAGAGGTCGGTTATGCTTCATAACTCAGACTGAAGCGAAGATTTTAGTAATCTCGGTAGCCTCACACATTATAGATCACATCAATAAAGGAATGCAACAAGACACCTGAGACCGAAGAAATCAATAGTAGATGACTCCATATACCATTCGAAATCCCCATGATGGCTAAAGGAGCTTAGCATAGGTTCAGTCAAGAAGGCATTGCAGATTTATTGTTCTTTACATCCATTTTTACGTACTTAGAATAATAATGTTTAAGGTTTCACGTCCC
Organism: Rhipicephalus annulatus; assembly: GCA_013436015.1. Taxonomy (NCBI): domain Eukaryota; kingdom Metazoa; phylum Arthropoda; class Arachnida; order Ixodida; family Ixodidae; genus Rhipicephalus; species Rhipicephalus annulatus. The sequence continues at coordinate 402,618 of WOVY01013355.1, forward strand.
CAAAACAGTGACCACATTGGACGTTGATCGAATAAGTTTCAATGGAGACGTCAATTTCTTCGTGACTTAACGTGAACAGGCAGCTGTCGTCGCAAACCACATTCAAAATTTGAGAAACGCCCGTAGGGAATAATCACCGGATTGCCCTAGGAATTGGCTTTAGGCGAATGCCTAAGGCAATCAGTTAATTATTCACCCATTGTACTCACATAGTTTCCTACATAACTACACTAGAGGCAACTCGAGGGAATGATGGCTAGTACACAAATTTGTCTCATCTTCGTTACTTCAGCTACATTTGGCTGTGTGTGGCCTGAATCCGAGTTCATCAAAGGTTTAGAAATTACGCTTTATCACTTTCACCCTATTAGGTTCACTGATTTCAAATGTCACACCACGATCACAATGGTCCATTCCTTTATTCAAGTCAAAATCAGATTACAGCAATAAACGAAGCCGGAACCGCGAAGGCTAAACAAATTCATTTATTGCCCGTCATTTGTATGGCAGCTGAACGATTGCAGGGCCCTAAGTCCCCCTAGTTAATTCTAGAAAACTCCATGGTCTTACTGATTCTCCTGGTCATCCCTCCGAAAGCTCTCTGAGCCTAGCGTGGCTTCATATTGCCTCCAAGATGGGAGGCACCGCAACCGCACTTGGTATTGCAATGCCTCCGTGATCAGTCAAAATGTGACCACGATGTCGTGCACCGAAGTCATTGCGTGACTTCACGTTATGTGGCGTCACACAGACATCACGATGACGTAAGCAGTTTCGGTCATATGAAAATGAACATATTTTATTTCTGGAGAGATACAGAAAAACCAAGCGAAGCTAAAGGGCATTTAGCCTGACGTGGCTTCGCTACGCAAAATGATGAAAGTTCAGCAAACAGTTCTACATTGAATAATAATTATCACAATACAAGGAGCAGCATAATAACAGAACACAGAAATAGCATAGGAGCGAAAATAGGTCACATATAAATACAAAAAATAGGCTGCATAGACACTCAGAATCAGACAAGGAGGCTCTTTTCATTACAAAAAGACACATACTTACATATTGATATATTCTTATAGTACACTCATATATTCGTACATTCATCTGCCCATATGTACGTACATACTACTGTATATACACGCGTTTTGTACCTAAAGGTGAGAGTATATGTGGAACCTAGCCAGAAGTTTATTGGAAACATGATGTTTACTATACTCAATTAATGAGGAGATGTTTTATGTGATATTCTAATTGCGTTAATGACAGGTTAAAATTTAATTGTTCACCTAAATGATTTATAAGCTGTGGGGCGCGGTATGCAATCAGGACTCTACCATATCTAGTCCTAGAAGCAGGAACGCGAATTTGTTGCCTACGGAGCGAGTATTTGAGAGCGCCTTGCTGTGCCGTAATAGTGTGGAGTTTATTTGTATAAATGTAAAGTAATAGCTTATATTCATACACCTGTCTTGCTTTGAGTATACCATGTTTTATGATAATGGACCACTAGGAATCTCCCTTGGGTTGCCATAATAATCATCGAATAGGCGGAGAACTTTTTTCTGTAAGATTTCTAGTTAATTTAAATTCTTCTCACTTGTAGTGCCACATAGCATACTATAATTCAAACGCGAATAAAAAAGAGCGCAGTATATCTTTTTTAGCCAAATTGGTATAAGTGGATTTATTTTAAATATACACCCAACAGTCTTACTTAGTTCGGATGCGAGACTATCAACATAGGTACTCCAAGACAAATTTTCTTGGAACCACACTCCAAGGAATTTTTGTGCTTTAACCTGCTCCAGCCTTTGCTTTTTGAAAAAGATGTTAATTTCGTCCTCGTAGGGCTTGTTGATAGGCTGGAATACTATGTACTTACTTTGAGATATATTAGGCATGAACTTATTTTGATGAAGCCATTTTTCTAATTTGAGTAAGTAATAATTTACTTCAGTTTCAAGGTGCATGAGTATCCTACCTGTACAAGATACGTTGGAGTCGTCAGCGTAAATCATTAATTTTGTGGATCGTGAAATGTCACACAGATCATTAATATATGTTATAAATAGTAACGGTCCAAGGATTGAACCCTGCGGTACACCATTTTTTACAGTTTTCATTGGGGAAACAAGGTTTTTCATCTTAACATATTGTTTTCTTTCGGTAAGATAACTTTTCATTAGTTTAGCTGCCCCGCCCTTTACACCATAATCATGCAACTTAGATATCATACAAATGAGGCGCATAATGACACCATCTGGTGCCTCTCTCACCTGATCATAATTCACTCCTTCATTGCGTTTTCAGAAGTTATTCAAAGCGGCCATCACATGGTCACGCAACAGCTACATGGCGATTTTCAGCGAAAAGCAGAGGGTCTATTGAGCCTGTACATGAGAAAAATGGACTGCGAAAAAATATTTCAGTGTTCAATGAGCCCTAAAAGTCACTGGCTATAAGCCCCGCCCACCTCCGACGACGGCATTTTGGCTATGACGTGTGTAACGGGAGGGGCTTGAAGAAGTGGAGCCTTCCACCAAGTTTCAACCACCAAAGACAGTTCAATTTTGATTGCCAAAAGTAATAAGGCCTTAATAGCTCAACTGCACGCTCAGCTGGCCACGAAACAATATCGTTCGTTGGAATACAGATGGTCGGAAAAGAGGCGGCTTGTTGCGTCACTGATCACGAGTACACCAGTGTTGTCGAATTCTCGGGTGGCTAACGAGCTTGTAAAAAATAACCTTTATAAATTAGGTGCTCGAGCAAAATACTGAAATGTCACCAACTTATTTGCCAACAACTAAGGGTTAACCCACAGCACATAGATTATGAGCAAAAATTTGGGGGACCTTTAATCTTGGCTGAAAGAGTTGACCGCGATAACGATATCATGTCTCCAGCGCGTCCTTCAGCCACTTAGCACGAACTCTTTATTGTATGATGTTGGTCGAGAAGATTACATTGGAGATTACTACAACGTAACTTAAAAGTGTCTTGCGTCAGTAAAGCTGTCGCATATGACCGCAATCTGGGTAATGGGAAGCATGCTTTAAATCACGAGCAATTGCGCGCGTGAATGGTTTTAGGACTTGCTATGCTCCCACGCACTGTGATGAGCGTGTGCCTTTTTTTAATGGGTTGCCTACTTTAAACCGTGACTTCTTAAGAATGATCAAATGTTCAGGTGCCCTATAGTAATTTAGGCTTGTAACACGTATTATTACTGCGATATAACTTGTGCTGTAAGGCCAGAACAAAGGACGAGGGCTTTTGTGAAGCACGAGGCATTTTCACTGTATTTCTAAGCAGAAGGTTATTTTTAAGCAAAGGCAAGGCACTGTGGTAGGACATCCGCTTGCCGCCTAAACGACCAGGGTTCGACCATCACTCAGATCCAGAACTTTTTTATCATTACTTTATTTGCACCTTTGTTCACTTTTCGGTCACGGACAAGGTGATGATATCTTTCGCTCACAGCTAACGATGCCCTGGACAACGCCTATACCAACACCTTGATCTCTGCATAACGAGCTTTTTAACGTTATCCCGTTAAATTGGGGCTTCGTGGCCCTTTCAAAGGGTAACAAAACCCAATTAAGAGACCCGAAATCCAAACACAATTGGGGCATATCACTGGGTCACTCGTCGACAGAACAGGCTCGAGATGCGCGACAACTTACAAGGCATCAAATGCGAGGCCCATCCTCGTCTTGTTGCCGCCGATTCTTGCCGCCTTTGCGACTAGAAGAAAGTCCACTGTGGTGCCCGTAGGGAACCACTGTGATCTTGGGTTACAGGGCGAGGATCGGCACACAGAGTCCAGGTATAGCGCGTCGCAAATTCCATCAGTTGGAAGTACTGTAGACTTGGAGTACATGTTGTAGTTGTACGTGCAGATCATCGGAGGTGGTGGGTCCTTTGGTGTTGGTGTTACATCTGGAATAACTGGTACATCTGGAATAACTGATGCATCTGAAATAAAAGTTCATTTAGAACTGGTTAGTGTTCAGCCACGCACTTTTTTTGCACTAAGGGAGAAAAAAGTGACTAATTCCAGAAAATGAGAAGATTGAGCAATGTCACGAATGATTTGCGCTAATTTACCTCTTTCTCGGGAAACCTCTATTGTTCACTTTTGAGCTGAAAAAAATTGCGCGATGGACAACTAGGTCAACACGATGCGATGTGAACATGAACGCATGTGCGAGGATGATGGTAGCCAGGAAGAGTTGATGAGAAGTCTACAATAAAAATGCCCAAAACGCACCACAAACAAGAATTTTTTGGCAGTCTATGAATGCAAGAGCGTTGTATGCCCCACCGAATACAAAAAAAATTATTTTGGCGTTCGATGTCAACATTAATGGTACCAAAAGTTGCTTGACGGACTCATTGTGTCATACCATTCGGCATCAGAAAACAGGAGGAGCTAGGTCATGTTTATGATCAGGATTGTTTCAACATCTACAAACCACGACCTGGTGATGGTGGACGCCGTAGAGGAAGGTTGCGAAAATTTCGAAATATCGAAATTTTCGCAGCCCCTTTCTACGGCGTGCCCAAATAAAAAAAATGACGTGAATTTCAACTCATGATTACGGAGTTAGACAAGGAGATCAGAAACTTGGGTATTAAAATCAATCTACAGAAAACTAAAGTAATGTACAACAACCTCGGAAGAGGAGAGCACTTCGAGTTTGGTAGTAGTGCACTAGAAGTTGTAAAAGACTATGTTTACGTTGGACAGGTAATAACCGCGAATCCTAACCACGATATTGAAGTAACTAGAAGAAGAAGAATGGGGTGGAGCACATTTGGCAAGCACTCTCAAATCATGACTGGTATACTGCCACTATCCCTCGAGAAGAAGGTATATAACAGCTGCATCTTGCCGGTACTTAGCTACGGAGCAGAGACTTGGAGACTTACAAAGAGCCTTCAGCTTAAATTGAAGACGACGCAAGGAGCAATGGAAAGGAAAATGGTAGGTGTAAACTTAAGAGACAAGAAGAGAGCAGAGTGGATCAGGGAACAAACGGAGGTTAAGGATATCGTAGTTGAAATCAAGAAAAGTAAATGGACATTGGCCGGGCATGTAGTGCGTAGACAAGGTAACTGCTGGTCATTAAGGGTAACTAACTGGATTCCCAGACAAGGCAAGCGGGTTAGGGGGAGACAGAAGGTTAGGTGGGCAGATGAGATTACGAAGTTTGCGGGTATAAAATGGTAGCACCAAGCACAGGACCGAGCTGGCTGGTGACACATGGGAGAGGCCTTTGTCCTGCAGAGGACGTAGCCAGTCAGACAGGCTGATGATGATGATGATGATGATGATGGTGAGAATGATGATGATGATGATGATGATGATGATGATGATTGAAAAGTACACTATCGCCAAGCATTTTCGCCTTCGTCGAAAATGTTTGAGTCTGGTGCGGCTGAAAAATGAAGCCACCAAATCTGGCTCTACATTCAAGAACCAAGAGAAATACACCACCGAGGAGGATACGTTCTTGTCCAACTCTGTAAAAAGACACGGACAAACGTTGCAACTCGAATTGCTATTCTCGATATTGCCAGAGTCCGCCATCGCACATCTCCGATTGGTCCAGCGGTCTTTTATGTCCTCTCCGATTGGCTTAAAACAGCGCGTCATGAAGTTTTTCAACATGGTGATGCTATTTTACACTGTCCAGAAAAACACTTAACTATATATATATACTCGGGTCGTCTCGTCTCGACTGTGGTCCTTGGCGCTGTTCACCATGCGCGTTACAATATGGCGTCACGTGATGACATAATCAACTTCGACAGATTATGACGTTATCGGATGAAATCGTGGACTGTAACACATTGAATACTTTGTGTACGGCATGATTCTCATATTTCTAACTTCACGACCCACTAAATTTCACCCCCGTCAGAATGCAGCAGCCGTGGCGTGCAGTCGATTCCGCCTACTCGAACTTGACAGCTTGTCACTTTAGCTGCTAAAGGCCGTGCTCAGTGGTAACCACGAATAAAACTTGTATTAAAACCTGAAAAACAACTTGTAATGAATGTTACCAAGGCAATCTTGAAAATTGTGCAGGTGCCCCCAATAGTAAACCCAAGCTCGCAAGCTGTGAAGAATGACAATTGGGCGAATGCAATTTCGTTTGTGCGTGTGGCACCGCGTGAATGGCAGTATTTCTGAAGACATTTTAGAAGTAAATACTGTTTCCTCTGCCCATGTGGCACGAGTATTTATGTGCATTTACACTTACTCTTTAAACTGACATATAGGGGCTCAGCTTATCGTACGATTTTGATTCGAATGTCATGGTCACGATCCCTGCCACGATTCGCATTCCAATGAAGTCGAAATGTTAGAGGTCTGCGCTCTGTGAAATATTAGTGCACACCAGATGGTCTAAATTTCCGATGCCCTCGACTACGGCGTGTCTCATACTCAGAGTCATATAGGGTTTGGGAAGTCAGACCCCAAAATATTAAGACCGTATGATTCGGAAGTTTGCAACATTCCGAAGATGGGCTGTAATTCTAAGAGCTAGCGAGGTAAAGGTTCGAGATACAGAGCCATCGCGATTTCAGGGTTATCTGGTTATCGCGTGAGCGTTGGCAAAGAACTACTACAGCGCCACGTCGCAAAAGAGTGTTCCGTGAGGTTGGACAAAGGACACTTCTATCACTCTTCTTACTCTTTTCTAAGGTGCGATTACTCCCGTCCGCGGAAAGCGCTTCTTTATTCCCATTTTTTTTTGTTTAGACAAATTTATACATTTCGTTTAAAGGAGGAAGGCCTTCGAACGGAACAATAATCCTCGTGAACCTTTCATCTGTGTTCTCGTGTTGAGTGGGAAGAAGTTTCAGTATGAACAAAGCACTGCCAAGCATTAGCTCTCCCAGCAATTTCGTTGTCGTCCGCGGAGAGGAGGGGCAAGCACAAATAGACTTGGCAGCCAACAAATACCTTAAAGGGGCTCTGACACAAAATATTCGGCCCCGCGCTTTTTCGCTATATGTTGCGGTGCCTGTTAGTCATTACCCGGCACATCGTTTGCCGCAGCGCGTTGCAGATATTTGTGGGCTCCTCATTAGCGATCAGCCTTAGGTTTGCTTTGAAAGAGCTTTGAGAGAACGGGACAGCAGTGTCACCAAACAAAACATCCAATGCCTGCGCCACGGCCATGAACTCGCGAGCAGCAGCCGCGTCGTATCTCCTGGAGCAAATGCGGCAAAATAGAAAATTCATGGCTATGACGTCAGCATGACTTGTATTGACTCCAGCGGAGGCAGTGGGGGTTCACCGTGGGCTATTTTTGAGAGACCAGTGCCCGATTACTCACGCGAACTTCAAAATTTTTGTAAAGTAACTTCCAAGCCATGTTCGCTGTTGATATTTTGCCGGTGATATACGCATGTTCACGGAAGTTCATAAGTCTGCAGGGAAATTCAGTGTTAGTAATCTTGAAAATATAAAGGAAGCGTGTAGGGCCCGTCGTAGGGATGATTTTTGTAGAATAGAACCGGCAAAACGGGTGAAATGAATGCGTAGTCGTGATTTTCGCTATCCTGAAGACGTCATCGGCTGGTTTCCCGCGATAACACCTGTCCCCTACGATAGAATTCATATTAAGCTCAACTGTATAAAGGCAAAGGTTACTCCACTTTACCCGTCTTTTTCTTGGGCGTCGTCGATGGCGTATTCTTCGGCGGCAATCCTGTGTCTTTTGCGGCTGGCAGTGACATGCGAAAGCAATAGGGTTTTTTAGTGTTCATTTTATATCCATATTCTACCAACACAGGATGACAAAAAAAGTGAGTAGGACATGGCGTAAGCTGTTATACTCGCCAGGGACGAAAATGCCGTTTTTAAGGGTAAGAGCCAATATCTAATTACTGGAGCTATCGGGAACACTAAAATTTGAAGGTGAAAGACTACCGCAATGCACCAAGTTTAACAATCGTGCACTATTCTTTCAGCAAGGCATAACGAGACGCGCTGAATGAGATACGTGTTGAGTTGAATTGATATTTCCATTTAACTCCATCCTTTACCCCCCCCCCCCGCAGTAGTTTTCTTTCTGGACCTCATTTCGGCGTCTGCCTACTTTTGACCACTGAACAATGACTTGTGGTGAATTCTTAATACGGCGTCATGGTGAGATCATGATGACGTCTAAAATTATGCGACCTGCATTCGACTCATAGCCGGTATAAACGATAATGTGCGAAAATAAATGAGGTCTAAGAAAGCAAGGGTTCAATAGGCCACGTCATTTTTTTTCGGGGGGGAAGGGGGAGGCGGAAGGGGAGCTTTCTAAGAGCATGCGCAGATAATAGTATTATAAGGTGGCAGTGCTCGTGTTCTGTCCAGTCTTAGTTTTCGTTTCATTTTGCACTGTTTTCATTATACCCGCTTTGAATATTTACCAACTTGTCCAGTTTTCAATCCTACATGCCTAGCCATGATCCTGTACACCGTGACGTCATAACGATCGTACGTTTACGACGCATTAAGACGTCATTACTATTATATGTCACGCGGCTTTTTGTTTCGATTCAATAGTCTGCCGTGTTTTGTTCAAAGTGTGCAGTAACGAAGCATGTTAAGACATTAGCCTGAGAAGGACAAACATAAGCTCGAAACTCTAATTCAGAGAATGCCACTAATGGATAGATTCTCTGTTATTTTTGCAGAAACAGCTTTAGTTTTCTCATTGAAAGTGGACTATTAAGTTTTTTTATTCAAGTCGGTTAAGATTACTGACTGCTGGCGTTGCGCGCGACTAGAAAGCGGGGATGCATATAACACCGATGATGCATATAACATATAACATACATATAACATAACATATAACATGCATATAACATAACATATAACATGCATATAACATTTAACATAACATGCATATAACACCAAAGTGCGCGCGTTTAATGGTATATATACTGGGCATGGCATGTTGCTGGCATGTAGCCCAATTTTCGTCAAAGTCGTTATGTAATATAAAATGAGCAGATAGGCCTTTGTCTGAAAAGTGCAGAACGATGAAGGCGCCGTCACTTGGTTCATATATTCTGATGCTTATGAGCGGCAGCCACCTGTAGCGTGAAAGATATCAGCTAAGGGACTGACGGCTTTTGTCGGCGAGTTGAAGCACCGAAAGCGCTTGACTGGCAACGTGCTCAATGCATTTCACGCGACAACGAGTGTTCAGAAAGCCTATTCTATCGGTTTTTTGCATTAAAAAATGGTCGAAAATATGAAAAAAAACATGGAGAACTGCTGTAGGACTCCTGTGAAAATACAACTTTAATCGTAATAAACAGTTTGTGAGGTTGCCTATCGACAATTTTATCACTTCTCAGTGTTAATGGTGCAGGGACTCTTACTTTTTGAGTGGCTTCTCAGAAGAGAAACCCCTGCTTGCAAAATATTCATGCGCTTCTGTAATTAACTGCGGCAGGTTTAACAGCTAGGGCGTGGGAGTCTTTTGTGCCACCGTTAGAAACTCGCTCAAAAAATAAATCTCTCGACAGCCTCTTTTGCAATACTCCAATAAAACAGTTGCTACAGCGTCTCTGCTGTCTCTCATAATACGTTGGCAGCGAAATGGAGGGTTTCGGCAGTGCAACATCCAATAAGGAGCACCGTTGCACTAGCAAAGTGTTTCTAGTTCTTCTGCCATAGAACAAAGTTTCTTCTGAAAACTCTACTTTTGTTTGGAATACACTATGCACTATGCATTAAGACTTGGAGAGCTATTTCCAGCTATTTCAGGGGTGAATTCTGAAATATTAGAATAGTGGTTTCGAGATTTCTGCTACACCATGAAGCAAAATATATGCAATATAAAAAATATGACATATGCTCAATGTCCAAACTATTCTGAACGAATATTTTAGAATTGATTATCGAATGATCATTTTTTTAGAAAAATTACTACACTTTCAAGTTATAAATCTTTCATTATTTCAACAATTGCCAAAAATGAATAAAATGAAAGAACGCGGAAAACTACAAGAGAGCACAACATCGAAATTTCTCATTAACGATTTCTTTGGGTCGACGACATGCATAGAACGATTGGTTAACAATGTTATCCCACTTAAAAATGCAAATGCGACCTTCTCATAAAAATAATAGACGAAAACTACACGCACGTGTTCTGTGACGTACATTGCACCTTTTTTCTACCAGAAAGAAAGTTGCCAAAGAGACGTGTACAGTCGTGAGCAATTCAAGAGGGGTCGTTACATCTAATAAAAGTTTACTCGAAATGTACCAATACATACGAACACCACATGTTGTATTGCAAGGCACACATTTCCGCTGGAGCGTTCAGTGTTATAAACGCTTCCGCGGTAATCGGCTGCATTCAGGCGATGTGACCGTGCAATTTGACTGTTCCCGGTCACGCTGTTCAAGACTGTGTACCTGTAGCAAAATGACTCGTTGCCCATACCTGAAGGAGAGACGTCCGTTTAATGCCAATTCTAGAGGCGAACTTGGCCCGACCACGTGCGCTGCCCCAATTTACCCCCTTCTTCCTCTTCTTCGATAGAGTGCGGCAAGCTCCTAGATCCTCCGTTATTATTTTGCAACAGTACCAACGCGGAAAACAAAAGCAGCGTTGCCTCAGTCACAGTAGTCGTGCACAAGGCGGTGCCAACTCACGCATCTCTTTCAAGAGGTACCACGCGACGGCCACAGCAACCGCGCCCACTGTCATGACTGCGACGACACCCACCAGGATCATGCAGGCTGGCGTCTCTCTGTGCGAAGCGTGAGGTATAGGCAGATAAAGTACACTTGTCTCCAAAAAAATGCATATATTCGTTACGAACTATGCTGCTCTATATGTTATCCCGTTACGGCGGTCGGTGAACAGAAGCACTATAACGCTACAATTTATGTGTTGTAAGGTACTTTCCTGAAAAGACGAGTATGAAGCCTTTGTAGAAGCTTCAGTAAAAAAAAATATTCTGAGTGCAAACACGTGGCCCATTCACTCAAGCACACACCCATGCGCAATTCACTTTAAACGCTGGAGTCAATGAGTTGGAGTCAATAACTATTATCGGAGGGGGCAGGAGGGGTGAAAGGGGGAACGAAAAGCCAGTGTCATACACTACCACAATAAAGAGAGGGCGCTGCTGCTCGGGGTAGGTTAGAGTTACTGTATATGCTAGCATATACAGTAACTCTATAGGGTGGATGGGGGAGCACAAAGTCAGTTCCGTGCATTGACATAATCGGGAGGGGGCGCTACAACGAACCTTTGCCCTCACCCCTTGAAAAAGAACCCTGCACACACCTACACGATATTTGAAGGACACTTTAGAAGGGCATTCAAACGTCACCTTTACAGTCGTGCGTTTACCATTGCATGCTATCAAATGGACAATTAAGACAACACACCATGACGTTTGGTGAAGTCGACATGAAAAAAAAACAGACTGCTTGAGTAATGAACCGGAAAGACATGTTTAGGAGATTGTCAGTTGACAAGTGCATTCAGAAAGCATTGCTGTGGGATGGCAAAACAACATCGACATACATTTTTATGCAAGCTTTAAGCCGAACCTCAACCTCGCTGTTGTGGAAATGTAGATCGTGGAAAGAGTTGTCGGTGGTGGGATCGAATCCCAGTTGCGGCGGCTGCATTTCCGATGGAAGCGGGAATGTTGTAGGCCTGTGGGCTCAGATTTGGGTGCAGATTAAAGAACCCCAGCTGGTCGAAATTTCCGGAACCCTCCACTACGGCGTCTCTCATAATCATGTGGTGGTATTGGGACGTTAAACCACAGATATCTATCAATATCACCGACTTCATTTACCGTCGTGTGATCGCGATGGTATCCGAACGAGGTCGACTAGTCTCGCGTAGAAGACTGCATTGACTATGCCTACTGTTTTCACTGGGATACTGCCTGCTCTAGGCAACATTTGCTAGAATTATGACTAATGCCCACTAAATCTTGCGTAATGCTTATCGGCGTTGGCTTATACGACCACTGAGGGTAGGTACCAGCTGGCTAATGTCTCCTACCAACAGCTATCAGCCATTGTAACACCGGCATCGTCTTTACTTAGATTTCGCCGAAGTTGTGGGTTGTCTTAATTTTTGCTCCACCACATGACTCATGCTGAGCAGATTACGTTTACCTTCACTATAACAGTATTATTAATTACAGGCATTTACGCACCAAAACCTGTATGTTGCCAAGTGTGTTTTCTTCTGATGCATTCATGTTTAACCTGCAAAAAACTGTACGCAACACTGAGCGCGGGCTTCGCAGCAGTGTTTCTGAAGCGTCACGAGAACTAGAGGTCGCTATGTTAAGTTTGGCGCAGGACGCGAAAAGTCCGGAGCTTACGCGGCCACGAGTGATAACGCTAGAATCTTCAACGATACCTGCATCAAAGTTGACGTGCTGTACCACTTGGCAGATCCCCGACAGCCGACTCTCTGTTCGCCGCTATCGTCAACAACACGTATTGCTTTTTAAGTGACGTTTTTTCTAGCGTCATTTTGGTAGTTCTATACCTGATTTTTAGAGTGACATTTTGGTTATTTGAAAACAAGCGATAGGGCCAGTGGGTGAAGGGGGGGGGGGGGCGCTATCAACTACCTTGGTATCTTTACCGTGCGCTTGCATATGAGTACAATGATGTTCATGGAAATTCGAGTGCCGTAGTTTATACCTCCTTAAAAAGTTATCGATGAACCAGTTATAAAGCTATCAAAAAGGCACGTGACAGGTCATAAAAACAACAAAAACATGAAAAAAAGATGTGCATGATAACAGATGCACATGAGTTGTTAGTCTGCGCATGTTTGTTTTTGTTTGTATTTCCTTTAGTCACGTCCCATTTCGTCGCGCAATTACATCATAATAATATCTTACCATGTTGCGCCTACCTTTCCACGCTGCATGCAAGAACATCCTTTTGTAATACTTGCTAGAGTTCAAAGTACCAAAACGACGACATGATTGTGATAGACGCCGTAGTGCTCCGGAAATTTCGACCACATGAGTTCTATAAAGTACACCAGAAGCGCACGGGCCAACAGCATTTTTGCCTCCGTCGAAATTGTGGCCGCCACGGCCGGGATTTGATCCTGCGACCTGTGAGTCAGCAGCCGAGTGTCTTAGCCACTAGACCACCGTGGTGGCGTAGAATGTCCACTTCTCTGACCTTCGGCAAGTGCGCACTAAAGCAACCAGATCACTAGCTTACGTGCTAGGGATAATCGCAGCGGGGGCCGTCGGCTCAGCATTGGCAAGCGCTGCAGTGGATTGCCGCTGGCCGGCAGCAGGTTCAGGTTCGTGGCCGGAAGACTCCTGTTCCTCGCCCTGCGTCGTCAGTTAATTCGTTTTAGAAGCGTGACTACACTGGTGTGTAATCTGCGTCGTTGGGCGATTACTGTGAATCCCACCGTATTGTGACATGTAAATATCTGAAGTGGCTTCGTATATACCACGGGCAACTGGTTAAAACAAGGAAGGTACGACTCGTGCCCAAGTTTAGTTAGCGCACACTAACATTTGTGTTCTGGTTCAAACTATAATGGGTTTATATAATCAATACATTCACCTAACCAATAGGAATAACTTTTCCAGAAAACATAGGGGGAAGTAATTTTAAGTGAAAAGAAGGGAAAAGTGAGCCCCGTAACTGTCTCTCAGTGAGAGGACACCTCAACAGTAGCTCGAGCACGAGGGATGGGGGTAGAGAAGGGATTAAAAAGATAAGATTAAAAGGTAAATAGATAGAGAGATGAAGGAGAGACTGAGGAGTAGGGACAGCGAACGACGGAAGTAAGAAGAAGACAGGAAAGATTGACACGGTTGCAAGAGTCTGAGGACGGGGCACCACTGGCGAGAGCTCTTGTCGGCGTCAGGAGATAGCGTAGAAACGTTCCTTGATATGTAACTTTGCGTTCGGCATAAGTATTCTGTAGGCTACTAGGATAATAAAAAAGCATTATTCCCGCAACCTTATATAGGCAACAGATCAAGTCAGTATTATAACCCTTATTTAAAGTTCCATTTATAACTGTTCTCCACTTGAACATTATGAAAACTGGATCACGCTTTTTGATTGCGCTTATGTGCTGACTGCCTGATGGCCTGCTTTTGACGCAAAAGTTACAGCACTGCCCATATGTTCATTTGCCCAGATATCACACATCTAGAGAATCTTAGTTAGGAACTCTAGGCGATATACGCAAGCGATCGTTATTGGTAATCACGCGTAAGTATAGGGACGATTTTCTCCCCTGGCATGCAAACTGGCTAGATTTCTATGAGCTATTGTTTCAATATTACATCCATCGCATCATCACGGTCATCATATCGACGCATCGCATACAAAAAAAGAAGATAGCATTGTACCGGTGCATATTGTACTTACCGAAGCGGATTCTTGGACCTTTTGAAAAAAAAACAAAAATAAAATTAGACCTGTTGAGAAATTTTTTTGCCACTACAGACTTTTAAATTACGAAAGGCAGAATGAAGAACCTGAAACAATGCAAGGTTTGGTAGTTGCGAATAAAGTCCTGAATGCGAGGGCGTGTTATGAAATAAAAGTGGTAATTCTCCAACAAAGACGTCATATGGCGGACAGAATGAATCGTCGTTTCTGTGCGGCTATTCGAGTTGATAATTTCTTTCCTAGATTCAGTCGGTCCAGTCAGTGACCGAGCCAGCCCGTTCTCTGCAACTTAGGACAGGCAAACTCTGCATTTTGTTAACTCCACTCGACGCTGGTTTAACGTCACATACTGCAGTTTGTGTGAACCTGATCCCCATACGGAGTGAAATAATGACAGTGGTTTGACTGGCTCATTTTTTGCGAGACAAATTCACGTGAAAACTTAATGTAGTGAAGCCAGCTATAACGTAGGGGAAGATTTTCATAAGTTTTCAATAGAGATTTGATGCTTGAGATATATAGCTTAATCAGGCAAAAAAAAACAACTCGTCACCTTGTGTGAATGAGTCCACATCTCGAATATAAGCCATTAAAGGTGCACCCAAATCGTAGACGTACTCTAAATTCAATGGCACAGTTTCCACATTGTAATATGTGGTAGTGCCTGAAATGCGGCGAATTCTCGCGCATTGCCAGTGCTGTAGTGAAGGTAGCGACACTTACCATATAACCTGGGCCAGCTAAATGAACCCAAAATTAACATCAACTGTCTATGCTACCAAACATGACTGGTAGGCAACCCAGCTGCATAGCTCGGAACTAGACGAACAGCAAACTCTGATTTGGGTGCATGTTAAAGAACCCCAGGTGGCCGAAGTTTCCGGAGCCCTTCACTACGGCATCTCTCATAATCATATGGTGTTTTGGGACGTTAAACCCTACATATCTGTTAATCAACCAATCAATCAATCATTGGTCCCGTGGGCTCGGGAAGCAGCTTTGGCTTGTGGCCTTCCAAACTTGGTATGTCCACCAGCCCAGTGGGGTTGAGGGCAACCTTGCATGCCAAGTTTTAAAAGAGGTTTTTTTCTCTTCCTCCTCCCAACATTAACTAAAACAAACTCAAAAACTTTCGCACTATGACCGGACCAGTCAACTCCTGGCCAACTCGACCTTCGTTAGAGTCACCGAAACGAATAGCTTGTTCCATTACGAGGTCGGCTTTCATACGGTAACTGTATCTAATGAGAAATAAAAAAAGGTGAGCCACTTGAAACCTTGATTAGTAATGCCCCTCCCCCCATGTCATGTTACTTACCATGGGCAGAATGCCATAAACAGCATTATACTTTAATTATCCATACGCAATCTTTTTCCCTCTCATGTAAGTGCACTAAACAATAATGCTACCTCATAGTAAAATCTAAAGCAACCAGGACTGACTATAAACTTAACAGAATGCCGAAGAATGCTCCAGTCGTCGAACTGAATAGGATCACGCTAAAAGAAAAAGAAGCGAAGGCTTAGCCATGGCTTATAATCGAGCAAATGCCAAAAAAAGCTACGTCTTTGGACTGACTCACTTAGGACGAATTAGGCTTAAGTTGATCCCTGTGAAGTAACTCCAGTGATGCCAGAAGTAATAACACTAATTTCACAAAAACGAAGACACAACCGCGAATTGCGCAGTGTTCAATTGATTCGGCCAACTAATGCCATTCATGCACTTATTCTGACAGGACTAACTGGATTCCCAGAGAAGACAAGCGGGTTAGGGGGAGACAGAAGGTTAGGTGGGCAGATGAGATTAAAAAGTTTGCGGGTATAAATTGGCAGCAGCAAGCACAGGACCGGGTTAACTGGCGGAACATGGGAGAGGCCTTTGTCCTGCAGTGGACGTAGTGAGGCTGATGATGATGATGATGATGATGATGATGATGATGATGATGATGATGATGATGATGATGATGAACTGGGCTCAATTAACCGGGTCTTATGAAGTATTCCTAGTCGTCTTAGGGGGAACAACGCTGATATTTAAAAAGCGAAGCATTTTTGACGACTTACTAAGTGATGGATAATCAAGAATAAATGATGAACACGCTTTTATTCTCGCAAACTTAGCACTAACTTGGTAAAATGGAACACTTAATAAGATATTGCTAGCCGTCTTTAACGAGATAACTCTAAGACTTAAAAAAATGAAGGAATTAATAGACTTATGAAGTGATGAGTGATTCAGAATGAATACTGTCCACGCGTTTAGTCAAACACGATTACAGGGATAACTAGGTCTAGCAAGATACGAGAAAGTATATCTGGTCATACTAGGTATATTTTGCCCTCTCAACAAGTGGCACGGAGAGGACAAAATTTACGGCTTACCCTGTCTTATGATGTACCTAATAAACTCAGAATAGGTTTTATACGTGCGCTTAGTGTAATACAATTCAGACGGCTTAGGCCTAACGGACCCTTTTGAAGTAACCCTAGTTGCCCTACGGACGATCACAAGCGAAGGCTTACCTTGTTCTTGATCCCCCATAGTTTATGAAGCACAGTTGGTCGGAAGAATGGGAGGAAGTCGTGAGACAGGCTGCGACAGCGAGTATAAAGTCGGTGTGCCTAGAAGACTTGCGAAGACGAGAGGCCCTATCTCTCAGAGCGAAGCTTTAGACGTCAAAAATGTCACCCGCTCGCTGCTCGAAAAGAACGTGGGCCAAGCCTCGTCGTTTTCTTCTTCTGCCAATTTTTAGCCAACAGTTCCACTACTATCAACGGTTCTTTCGTAGGTTTAGTTTCGTATACATTTGCTCAAGGTCGGCTTTTTTTCTACGGTATGTAGAAATAAGGCCCCGGGTGTTGTGGCGCAGTTAAGAGGTATGTTTAGAGGCAGTTTAGAGGTATGTATCACGTAACCAGATCAAGTGCTTATATAACTAAACCTACGCACTGATATAAATCCACGTTGCCTTCCCTGCAGAGCTTTGAGATGCTACCAGGCTAGCAATAAAAGAATCATCACAAAAAATAAGCATGCAGCAAACGGCCGCAACTATAGCGCAGAAGGCCTAAAAAAGTGGAAATGCAATGATTTCTCTCATTCTCGAAAATACTTGAATTATATATAAGAAAAGTCACTGAAAAACAAAGATAAGTTTAAAAGCATTTGTTGAAAATCATTTTTTTCCAGAAAAACGAAATTGGGGGATCCTCAAGCTTTGCCCTTGAGAGTTTAGCATGCATAGTAGCGGTATCCTGTTCTTATTGCGTGCTTCAACTACTTAGTGCAAGCTTTTTATTGTATTCCGTTACTCGATGATTTTAAATTCTGATTTACTACAATGTAATCGATAAAGTTTAAAGTGGCTTGTATCAGTCACGCTTTCGCGTGTAGCTGTCTTCTATGTAATGGGTTGCATGCTTTAAACCACGAGCAACTATGCACGTGACATCTTTTCGAACGTGCTGTGCACCCACTACAACATCTCAAGGAAATACGCGAAGTCATTTGTGTGCCTTTCGTAATGGGTGGCCGGCTTCAAACCACGAAGTCGTCCTGGTAATCACATCTTCTCATGCCTGGAATGCAATGTACGCTGTTACTGCGCAATAATAATTACTGCGATGTTACATGTTGTATTGTGAAGCTTGTATACAGGACATGTGTAGTTGAAGAGCAGGATATATATATATATATATATATATATATATATATATATATATATATATATATATATATATATATATATATATATATGACGCATTTACAAGGTGATTCTAGGAGAAGCCGACGAAGAGGAAGTGCGCGTGCATTAGAATAAACGCATGGCATCTGGACCACGACGCGTCTCCATTTTGTAACGTCACACAAGTCGACAGGATCGACCTCATCAACGTGCCATGGCTAAGCCAAAGCCTCCGCTCAACGTACAGAAGTTCAAGGGAACACCAGAAGACGTCCCCATCGACAAGTGGCTTCTTCTTTTCGACATGAAGGCAGCCGAGGCATCATGGACTCACCGCGATCGGATCAGTCACTTCAACGAATACATTGAAGGGAAAGCGTTCAAGTGGTACCTGACAGAGATTTTCGGCAACGGCGAGACAACTTGGGGCGATATCAAGCGTGCCATGCAAGCCCGATTTGCTTCGACTGACGGAGATGCCTTCCGTCTCTTCATTCACTACCGACTGAAAGGAGGGCACACCATCAAGGACTACTACGACGAGAAAAAGCGACTTGGTTCCTTAGCTGACCTGAAAGAGTGCCACATCATTTCTGGACTGACTGATGGTGTTCCTCCTGACGTGGAACTGGCGCTTGCCGGACTGTCTTTCAACTCGTCATTAGAGTGGCTCACCGCTGCTCAACGGGTCGAGACATCTTTAAAACGGGTGAGAGGAGTTTCCTTTACTCGTAACGCTAGTATCGCATCAAGAGCTCCACGTCTCTTCAGCAGATCGCAGCAACCGACAATAACTCTTCAACCGCGTGCCCCACAAAACGAATGTAGATACTGCTCAGCTGCTGGTTTCCCACGACAGTTTCACTGGCACAACGAATGTCCGCGCCGCGGCAATGTGTCCGCTATTGATACTGAACGGGGAAACGAGGAGGGCGACCCAGAGTTTCATTAATACACTTCAGTGCTCTCATCAACGGAAAGCCAGTAAATGCAATTCTCGATACAGGAGCAACAATTACTTGTATTAGCGAGGATGTGTACAAACAGCTAAAGCTTCAGTTGATGAGAGACTCCAGCATCATGGTCCAGCAAGTTGCATCAAGCATTCGAACTTTGGGTCGCGTAAACATTCAGTTACAAATTGGCAACGACATCAAGAAAGTTTGTGCACATGTGCTGGGAGGCATGAGAACGCAATTAATTCTTGGCATAGACAGCGCTTCATACTTCAATCTTTCTGTAAATCTGGAAAGCAAGTCAGTGACACAAGCACGTGAGAATATGAACCTTCCGCATCACAATAAAAAGAAAACCATTCAAGCCCCGCTGATGCGAACCCTGACTTCAGAAAACTTATCAGAGCATGAGTCTGTGGCGCTCGACTCTCTTTTAAGCAAGTATGACGAGATATTTTCGAAATCTCAGACAGATATTGAGTGCATCACTACTGAGAAACATAGGATTGCCCTTACCAATGCTGTCCCTATTCGTCGAGCACCATACCGATGTTCACAGGCAGACAAAGTGGAGATCAACAAACAAGTTAACGCTCTCCTCAAGCAAGGTGTTGTGAGGCCTTCATTATCGCCCTACGCCGCACCTGTCATTTTAGCAGAAAAGAAAGGTGAAGGACGCACTCGTCTATGTATTGACTACCAGAAACTCAATGCCATAACGGCACCCGACTTTCAACCAATTCCACGTATAGATGATATTCTTGACCACTTAGGAAAGGCGGAGTTTTTCACTACGTTGGACGTAACGTCGGGATACTGGCATGTGCAAATGCATCCTGACGATGTTCAGAAAAGTGCATTTGTCACGCCTGATGGTCATTTTGAGTGGTTGGTAATGCCGTTTGGGTTGAAGAACGCTCCAGCTACATTTGAAAGAGCCATGAAATCAATAATAGCGAAACATCAGCTCACCAATGTTATTCATTACTTTGACGATGTGGTCGTATACTCAGAGACATTTAATGATCATATACGACACCTTGAGGCGCTATTGAAAGCTCTCAAAACAGAGAACGTAAAACTCAAACGAAAAAAGTGCCAATTTGCACGCTGCAGCATTGAATACCTGGGCCACAAAATTTCACAAGGAACAGTGACACCTAAGCAAAGTAATGTGGCTGCCACACTCAAATTTCCTACACCAAAACGAGAAAAAGATCTCCAGCGTTTTCTGAGCACTGTAAACAACTACCGTCAGTACATCCCCCACTTCAGCGATATCGCTCTTCCACTCACAAAACTACTCCACAAAGGCAGCAAGTGGGTGTGGACAGAAGCATGCGAGCAAGCCTTTCGTGAACTGAAGGAGCGGGTAACTGAAGAACCGGTGCTTCGCATATACGACCCTTCGAGACCATGTACTGTGTACTGTGACGCATCTGGCGAAGGCATCGGTGCAGTGCTGAAACAACCTCATGACAAAGGCAAAGAACATCCTGTTGCTTACTATTCCCGCAAACTACTTAAGCACGAGGTGAACTATGCTATTACAGAAAGGGAATGTCTTGCCATTGTAGATGCCGTTGATAAATGGCATTGCTACCTTCATGGAAAGTCATTCACTGTTGCAACAGATCACTCTGCACTCAAGTGGCTGAAGAATGTTAAAAATCCTCAAGGTTGTCTCTTCCGGTGGTCTTTGAAACTGTCAATGTATGATGTGAACATCGAACATCAAAAGGGCGCAAGTAATGTCGAAGCAGATGCGCTCTCCAGAGCCCCAATAGTTAATCTTCTATCACACGACGACCTTCAGCGATGCAACAATGAGCGTCCAAAAGGAACGCACTCTTTGGAAAATAACATCATCATCGTTAAAAGAAAAGGACTACGGAAAATATACGTGCCCCACGAACTACGCCCAACCATTCTGAAGAATGCACATCAACATTTGGGCATGTCGGAGTGAAGAAGACGCTATCACTCCTGTCTCCGCATTATTATTGGCCGCATATGGTAACTGATGTTTCCACTTACATTCGGCATTGTGATACATGCCAGAGATGCAAGAAGACGAAAGCAAAAAAGTTTGGGACGCTTGAATCACTGCCTCCAGCTGAAGAGCCCTTCGACCTCTTTGCAATAGACACCATAGGAGGATTTTCTGGATATGGCTCTTCAAAAAGGTTTATACACTTGGTTATTGATCATGCGACTCGCTACGTATGGGCGTTTGCTCATAAAAGTGAGAACAGCGACGCCTACATTTCATGCTTAAAAACAATTTTCGCTTCTGGAAAACCACGGAAGCTCCTTTCAGACCGTGGAACAGGATTTACCGCAGGAAAATTCAAGCAGTTTTTAAAACATAATCGTATACACCAACTATTCACCTCATCTCATCATCCACAATGCAACGGCATGAACGAGCGGACTAACCAGACTATCGTAACGAGGCTTAAATGTAAGATCAATGACGAACCACAGAAGTCTTGGACTAAGCTGCTTCCGGAGGTAATTGACGAATACAACAGAACACCCCACGAAGTGACCGGCTACGCACCTTCCTTCCTGATGTATGGAATTCCATCTTATCCTACTGTACTGGAACAACGAGAAGAAACCGTCGAAGAAGCGCGAAAAACTGCAGTTACCAATTCTATCGCCTACCATAATAAGAACAAAGTCATTTATGATAGAAAATTTCTTCCGATTGAGTTCCAAGTCGGTGACTTTGTCCTTTACGAGACACCATGGCATCCCAACAACGGCAAACTGAGTTCTGTCTTGGAAGGACCATACAAGATTCTACGCAAGGTCTCAACAGTGAACTATGAGATCAACCGCTCCGTGCTACCCTTACGTAGAAACTCTGACATTGTGCATGTTAGCAAACTGCGGCGTTATTTGAACCTTCTGAACTGAGACTTTCTCGAGGGGAGGGGGAAGTGTGACGCATTCGCAAGGTGATTCTAGTAGAAGCCGACGAAGAGGAAGTGCGCGTGCATTAGAATAAACGCATGGCATCTGGACCACGACGCATCTCCATTTTGTAGCGTCATATATATATATATATATATATATATATATATATATATATATATATATATATATATATATATATATTGATTGATTGATATGTGGGGTTTAACGTCCCAAAACCACCATATGATTATGAGAGACGCCGTAGTAGAGGGCTCCGGAAATTTCGACCGCCTGGGGTTCTTTAACGTGCACCCAAATCTGAGCACACGGGCCTACAACATTTCCGCCTATATATATATATATATATATATATATATATATATATATATATAATATATTGCCCCGCCGCGGTGGTCTAGTGGCTAACGTACTCGGCTGCTGACCCGCAGGGCGCGGGTTCGACTTCCGGCTGCGGCTGCTGCATTTCCGATGGAGGCGGAAATGTTGTACGCCCGTGTGCTCAGATTTGGGTGCACGTTAAAGACCCCCAGGTGGTATAAATTTCCAGAGCCCTCCACTACGGCGTCTCTCATCTCATAATCATATAGTGCTTTTGGGACGTTAAACCCTACATATCAATCATATATATATATATATATATATATATATATATATATATATATGACGCTATGATGAATGGGAGACGTGGCCTGGCTCATACCCCATGTTTATTCCGTTCTCACTTCTTCCTTCTCGGCTTCTACCAATCATCGCTTCATACGTCACACGATTCCCCCTCCCCCCAAAAGAAGGCATTGATTACGAACAAAGAAAAGTACACAAGGAGAGGTTGAGAAGTCACAAATGTCAAAATGCACAATTGGTTTCATGGCCCGTGGTGTTCCGTAAACTCGCAAAACTTCAGGAAAGAGTGCAGCAGTCCGGTTAACGCACGAGTCCTGGTGGGCGAGGCTGATGGTTGTGCCCTGGATAACACAAGAATGCTTTGGACGTGGAGATAGCAGAAATCGCAGCCGGCATTCTTGTGAAGAACAAACGAGGTTCGAACACCTTGCAGAATGGACAGTTCAGATATCGTAGGTATCGAATTCTTCGTCGTGGCACAGGTCGTGCAGGCAGCTTGCGTGCGCGTTGATAGAGGGTGATTGGGCGCTGCCTGTGTTTCTGCCGAGTACAAGGGGTGCTTTTGTGGCTTTTGGAAATTTTTCTATGGCGATGTCGCAGATGGTTTGATGGAAGGCACATTCTTGATCTTTGGTGGAGAATGTATCCACCACGATGGGCCTTTTTGCAATGTTCTTCAACTCTTAAGAGTGCACTCGATGAAGTTTTGTTTCGCCGTTGACAATGTTGAAGTATGCGTTGACGTTGTAATTTCTTCGTTTCGTCAACTTGCTTGTGGTGTGACATTGATCGTGTTGCGCCAGGATTCTTAGCGAGTCCTCCGCAGGCTTCTGCGACGCCAACCAATGCAACTGTTTCCGGCGAGAGATAATGTGGCGGGTTTGATGCACTTGAATCTTCTGTACTTATAAACCGTTCATTGTTGGTCGTTGCCTGAAGCGTACCTATGTCATCAGAAGTCGCACTTGCGGTTTTGTTTTCAATATATGCAGTGAGGTTGTATACTGGATTCACGTCGCTTCGATCTTGTGATTGATGAACACTCGATGCTTCTGCAGAACACTTTTCTTCACAAGATGCTGATTGTGAATGCTTCTGTCTCTGTGGAACTGCTGAACTGAATACTTTGAACAAATGAGATTCCTGTGAACATTCGTTGTCTGGGTTGGTTTCGTGCGGATTTACTAACTCGTCATGCGTAAATGCTACGATCTTGTGAGGTGGTTCATCAGGTTTATTAGTAAAGTTGATGACAGGAGATGGACCTGCTGAGCTGAATACTTTGAACGAATGATGTTTCTGTGAACATTCGTTGTCTGGTTTGGTTTCATATGGATTTACTAACTCGTCGTGCGTAAATGCCGTCACGCGTCCGAAGTCGTGTGGGCCATGTGTGCGACATGAAGCATCAAGTGATTCGGGTTGTTCAGTAATACCTGAAGTATTATGGTGCGTAAATAGATTGGAAATGCCGATTTATTTGCCCGTGAAAAATCCAACCGCAAGTCCCGTCTTTTGGCAAAATGGTCTACATTCCTATCGGCATACGGTGGCATTACCTTCTCTGCTTCGACGTGCAAGTCCCTAGTTGGTGTTGTAATGCGTGAAGTGTATTTGGACGAGTCATACGATGGTACAATGGTGGAATATTTACTCTGAAGTCTTGTTTGGGAAATACGCTTACTGCGAAAGACTTCGCGTAACTGTGATGGTTGAGTTGAAGAGACTTCAGCTGATGAGGTATGTACAGTTCTTTATCGTATTCTTTGAAACGGGTGATCATTTCTTCTTTGATCTTTTTCCAAGACTCATCGTTCTCGAAGATGTGGGTGAGGAATAAACATGGCGTATGAGCCAGGCCACATCACCTATTCATCATAGCGTCACCCCCCGAAAGAATGCGCGAGCTACAATCTAGAAAGCATGAACAAATGGAGCCTTATAATAAAAAAATAATGCCAGAAAATGCAGTATAGTTCCATGCCACATGGCGGTTCTATGCACTTGCACAAAATGTTCACAGGAAAGGCAGTCCGGTGATATCTAGGAGACCTCAGGTGGGCGAGGTTGGCTGTTGCGTTCTGGAGAGCATAACCATGCCTTCAGCGTTAAAAATGATAATGACACAACCTGGATAGTATTGAGGAACGAACAAGGTTGGGAGTCCTTGTAGCGTTGGAAGGTCGGATGTCTCATGCGTTGGATTCTGAGTCGTGGCTGCGACAGACGCTTTGCTTCTAAAATGCGTGCTTCTTGACGGATCGTGACGACGTGATGCCTGCGGGCTGGCGGTATGCAAGAAGTGCGTCCGCATCTTTCTTGGCGTTTTCCGTGGTGTTGCGGTCTGTGTAACTGCAGGCGTAGGGAGCGTCTCTGGCGACTTTCCTCTGTGCGATAAAATTTGACGTCTTGGAATACTTTTTGGGTTAGAGATCTTATTTTCCGCTGTTCCTCAATTGGTGAGTATGCTTCCGTTGAATTTCGCGTTCGTCGATGCCTTCGTTGATATTTTGTTGTCGCATGAGGTTGCGCGCTTGGCTATGCTTGCTTTGCTGATGCTGCTCAGGAGATGGCTGTAGTGGCAAGCCTTCCGGAATGGGGCATTCATTTACTTTGAGGTTTGACGCGTCCTGTAGACAGCTGATGCATGGTGAACAGGTTTCTTGCTTATCGGGCATGGTTGGTGGTGCGCCATCATTGCTAGCCTGCTCTTCAGAGGCTTCTGTGACGTGGTTGATTACGGACACTTCTGAAAGACAACTGTGTACGAGGTTTGATGTATGATTTGCTTCTGAAGTGGTTCGATTCCTGGATTGGTGGCCACTGCATGCGGGTACCACGTGTGACGTCGCATCACCAAGTTGAAAATGCAAATTTTGGCAAGTCTGCGGTGCCATGGAAATGAACTCTTGCGACAAAAAACATTCAGAGTTGACAGATATGACAGATAATTTATCAGGGGCTTCTTCTTCGCGGCTCACTATGAGTGGTTCTTGCGCCTGGTAGCATGCGACGTTCGATGCGTCTAAGCCTTCTGTGTTTGGAGTTTCTGGTGGCTACGCACTGGACGGCAACATTGCAACAGGGGTAGTTCGGTATGGTTTGAGTTGTGAATGGCCCTCTTTCTGTGCAACGAACGATGCGAGCTGTTCTGGCGCATGAATCTGGGTGGTAAGTCCAGGGCTTGGCGTAGCATCGTCCGAGCTCCGCAGCTCTATCCCGACCATTGTGAGCGTGCTAGATGTGAGATGGACATTGTGAGTCACGAAAGAGCCAAGCGATGGAAAACCAGGAGGCGGGCCAAGTCTTCGAGATGGGGAGTAAGCTGCTCCAATGCGTGAAGACTGGTTTTCACTCTTTGAGTCATCTTGGCGTTATTAAATATTTTTCCCATGTGTCAGCTGGTCTACCATGAACAAGGCGTCCTTATGACACGAATAGTGACCGTTAGGAGCCTTGGAAGAGCTGCGTAGTAGAAAACCAGGTGGTGGACCATGTATGCGAGACGAAGCATGAAAGGCATCAGTAGGGTGAGCGACGTCTCGTGTCGTATGTTGGTGCCACGACTTTGAAAATGCCGACTTTCGTGACGAGGAACCTGGTGGAACGCCACGTTTCTTGAGAAATAAGCGTGGACTGTGACGGCCGAATGTGGTTGTATGCAGATGGTCGGTTATGAGGAAGTCATTGTCGTAGTCATTAAAACGGGCAATTATCTCTTCCCTGATCTTTTGCCATGATTCGTTGTTTTCGAATATGTGTGTCAGGTAAAACTTGAATGCCTCACCGGAGATGTAGTCAGTGAAGTTGGGAATCATTTCCCGTTCCGACCATGATGCAGCGGTTGCGTGGTGCTCGAACAAGTCGAACCAGTCCTGTACAGGTCCATCGTCCGCTGCTCCGGTGTACTTGGGGATGGGAAGGTCGTATGATGGTGCTGTCATAATGCTGGTCTTGGTGTAGTGTTGGGATGTACTTTCGTGGTCCACGTTCGGTCACTGCGTCTCGCTGAGGTCTTCGATGATGATGGCCGGGCGATGAAGTGGTTGCGAGGTCTTCATCCTGTCGACTTGTGTGACGCTATGAAGAATGGGCGACGTGGCCTGGCGCATACCCCATGTTTATTCTGTTCTGCACTTCTTCCTCCTCTGCTTCCACCAACCGTCGCTACCTTCTTACGTCACATATATATATTATTCTTTTGGAAATTTTCGTGTAAGGGCTGGTTCTACGCAATACAGGCAACAGCGCATGCACTGAGGCTGAATGTGGGCATAGGGAACGCAACGTAACCTGAAATTCTGAGCAATTTTTATTAGCAGCCTACACGTAGCTACATTTATCCAGGCTATTCACTCTCGAAGCGTTCGTGCACGGCCCGTCGGCGAAGCGTTCCAGGGTCGTTGCGTAGTCCACAACGCACTTTTGTCGGGCCACCGCTTGTCGGGAGGTACTGCCGGGACCGCCTCGCGCAGTGCAGCTTAGGGCGCAGTGCATCACCAGGAAGAGTTGTTCTCGAGACAGACGAATGCCCGGAAGCCGCTGTCCTCCGAGCTTCGTCGTCCCGCCGGTGCTCGTGCCACGTGACATCAAGAAGGCCAGGTAGCTCAACTTCAAGGCCTGGCCGTGGGCTCTGAAGGATCCATTCGCAGTCGCGGTTTCGTTCGTCCTCTCTAGCCGTGGGGTGTCGTTCTGTTCGAGAAAAGAGAAAGGAATACAATAAAAGTTGAGTTTGAATTTTTTAATAAAAATTAAAAGAAGGCCCCAGCAAGAGTCCACGAGTGTTGAAGATTGGGCGAGTTGGTTCATCGTACTTGAACTGGTATAGCGCATTACGGGGAAGAAGAAACGGCCGAGCAGACCGACACAAGAGGACAGAGCGCTAACTTCCAACTGAGAACTCAGTTGGAAGTTACTTCCTCAGTTAACTTCCTCAGTTAACTTCCTCCGCTAACTTCCTCAGTTGGAAGTTAGCGCTCTGTCCTCTTGTGTCGTCTGCTCGGCCGTTTCTTCTTCCCCGTAATGCGCTATACAGTTCAACCCCAGCAAGAGGTGGCAGTTGGCAATTGACGAAGATTCGGGCCCCCTGTACAAAGCTCAGAGCAAAGTGAGATACAATACACTTATGTGCAGTGTATTGAATATCACAGGAAGTGCATAGAATTGGCTTTTAGAAGTTAAAGAATACTGCTATAAGCCCCTGGATGTATCAAGAAAAAAATAAATACGATATAGGATTGAAACACCAGAAAAAACTTCGCTATATTCAGCCTCATATCATTTAAAGTAATCTTATTGTGTTACATCAATAGACAATGAATCATTCCATGACATTATTTTAGTGTAATGCAATTGCGTACATTCGTTTCGTGATGTCAGTGCATCCATTGGTTGTAAGAACATATAAAAAATACACTTGATACATATGACGATATAACAATATGAAACCTAATAATATAATTCATCTCTACATATGTCAGTTCCACCACATACTCGAGTTTCTGGCTGCTTAAAGAGGTTCTATGTTCCCAGAAACAGCTCTTGCTTCGTTTTGAAATCTTTTTAACGGCCTTTCATTTATATCAATGGTCCACAATTTAGGATATTGCCCACAATAGTAGAAGCTCTGCGATAATCTTAGTTTCGAATACCAGCCCAATATGAAGAAGGTAAGCCTCTTACAGAGAAACAGAGACGTCAGCCG
Source organism: Rhipicephalus annulatus (assembly GCA_013436015.1). Classification (NCBI taxonomy): domain Eukaryota; kingdom Metazoa; phylum Arthropoda; class Arachnida; order Ixodida; family Ixodidae; genus Rhipicephalus; species Rhipicephalus annulatus. Next base: position 430,995 of record WOVY01013355.1, read on the forward strand.
AAGCTTAGCGTCCGAAAACGCTTAGCGAGTAAAGACGACAGGTGGGGCTGCGAGGCTAGTGTCGAATCAAAAGGGACAGACGCTGCTTGGCAAGTGATCACAAAAAATTCCCTCTCGTCAAGGAGGAGGAGGAGGAGGAATAAACGAGGAGGAAGGGTGGTTGCCAGTTCTCAGACCGGCTGGCTACCCTGTACTGGGGAAGGGAGGTAAGGGGGATAAAGGATGAGAGAAAAGAGACGTTTGTCATTGTAAAAATAAAGGAGAGAGAAGGTCATCAGGCAATCCACGACGCTGCTTACAGTCTGTCTCTAAAACCCACTTGCCCGCAGAAAGCGCAACAACGCTCTCAATGCCTTGCGTGCAGAGGACGGTCTGCCAAGCTGTATTCTACACTATGGGCTGTGGAAATGGTGTGATTTGCCAGATATAACATCCACTCGTGACCAATGAACCTGGAGGTGCGTTCCTCGGAGAGGAAGACGGCGGCCCGGGGGTGAACATGCAGACTACCGTTCCACATCTAAGGTTAAAATCACAGCAAAGTTGAAAAAGTTGAAATACCAGCCCTTCAGCGTAGTCATGTTCAAACCTATTTTTATCTTTGTTGACTTTTTTTCTCAAAACGCGCAGTGGAGGGTAGACATCTTGGTGACATACGCATCATGGCCTCGTCCGACAGAACTTGAACATTGCTGCCATCCTGTGCTCATATTGAGAAAAGTTACGCGAATAAGGCACCCAGATTTAATAGCGAGCTAAAAAAATCCTCGTTAGTTAGGCACCTTGAAGAAAAATTTATATTTATCATCCATTTCTTATTAGAAGAGCGAATAGTGTGCTCAACAATACTATCAGGGCTTAAAAATAGATCTCAGTAGATTTGCTCCCATTACGACCCTGGCTATATATCCACGAAGCCAATATTTCGACAGATGAATCTTCATGTTCCTCACATACCAGGCACACTTTTTTTAAGCAGTAAGTCACCACGCTAGTGCTTGAACCCTTCGCTCATGTACGGGAAGTTTAGAACCCTACGTCACACACTGTCGCACCACCTTCCCTGTTTGGCCTGCCCTGCTTGGTTCTCCGGCTACGAGGCCCTGTTTATTCAGCTCGGGCTCTGCTGGATGCTTAAGCTACAAGTTTTTTCAGCGGATGGGATGCATCCTCTTGATCCTCATAAGCATCCTCTTCTTTCCTTCACGTGCATACCGACTAGACCTTCCTCACAAAGACACTTATAGAACAAAAGTGGCATAGACAGAATACGCTGATTTTAATAAGGTTATAAAGCTTTTTCGTTGGTGTTAAGGAACTTGCTGTCCGGTATCATTTATCCGTTTTTTTTAGTGGATTCAGTTGAAATTGTTTAGATGATAAATGCCTTCACGGTCATAATTTTCCTTTATATTTTGCGACATCTTAAGAATAGCCCCACCGCGGTGGTTTAGTGGCTAATAACCCTGTCACACGGGCACTTAAAGTCTTTTAAGTAAGCGGTCTTTTCCGAAAAGAAGTTCCTGACAGCAGACACACGGCACAGAGCGAACTCATTTCAGAAGCGGTCTTTTTCGTAAACGGCGTTCGTCGATCTCTTTTACGGCTCCGAATGAGTAGCCTCGAAACCAGTGGGCGCCAGCAATTTTCGAGTGGTGGGAAAAAAAGAGCGAATGCTTATTTTTCTGTCATCAAAAACTCTTTGTAAAAACAAGTTTCATATCCTGCAGAGGTGTAATGAACTCTTTAATGGTTTATTTCCTTTTCTACTCTCGTAAGCAGCTACAACGCGTCGGCAATATCACGTGGTGACGCTCGGTCTTGCGCTGCTTTATCCTCTCCTTGGCGGCTTTTGCAGCGTCTGCCTCGCTTCAGAGCGAGGAGGCAGGCCGTGAGGCTTGCGATCCTCGCTTTTTCTCCCGTACGGTCGCCCATAAAGTGTCGAGAGCAGTCGAGAGCAGCGAAAAACAAATACGGTAAATAAAGGCACAGTGGTGCCAGACGGACTTGTGCACGTCGCTAGTTATGGGAATGCTTCCTTATCTAGTGCAAAAAACATTCACATTGGTGTTTTTTCATCTCTTATTCTTAAATTTATTTGAAGAAACGAGCAGTGCAACAAGTCTTTAATTTGTAAATCGTGTGTGATACATCGTTTAATTTTCATTGCTTCTCTTTTAACTGCTAGCGCCACGCTTCGCTAGCGTCTTCGAACGAAAACACTAAAAGGAGATCGCTGCTGCCGTGTGTCTGCGCCGCAAACACCTCTTGTTAACGTCTTTCACTTCGTAAAAGACCGCTTACTTAAAAGACTTTTTGCGCGCCCGTGTGACACAGGTATAAGGTGCTGGGCTGCTGACCCGCAGGTCACGGGATCGAATTTTCCAGTGTCCTTCACAACGGTACTCTCAAAATCATAGGGTTGTTTCGGGACGTTAAACCCCACATATTGATCATTTATCGACATCCTAAGAATAAATATAGGCACCGCCCGCGAGACCGCATTGCCCTTCGTTTTGATGTTTCCACATTGCTGATATGCACGCTGCGGAAATGACAAAAGGTGATAGAGCGTTGCAAAACATCCGCGCTGCTGCGCTTCGGTGCACGACAAACGCGGCACAATCGCAAGCTTCAACTGCATCGAATGACGACCATCAAAAATGATGCTGTGTATGTGCGGGTAATAGTTGCGTTATTTATTGGGTTGTCCAAACCTCTACGTAACAGCAAAGAGCGGCTCTAAGAGGACGTGCATAGTATAAATGGATAGTGGTACACTTTACTTTTTACTTGTGGCTTGCCCGACTATACTTAACTTCATTAAAGCTACGCCATACGTAAAACGCGAACACCTACTTGCAACCATACAACTATACCGACTGCTTCCAGTAAGGAATTCGCAACTTGGAATTCGCAACTTGGAATTCGCAACTTGTTTCACAGTAAAACTAACCACGAGAGAATGAATAGATCGGCTGAAAGCCCAGTGAAGAAATGTGGTCTAACCTGTTTTCGGCTATTGACGAGGCAGTATGTGGCGCCATG